>WEKX01013826.1:0-60159 GCA_013390025.1 Pitta sordida | reverse complement strand
AACCATGCTTGAATAAAGGATAAATGTATCCAATGTTCAGGTTTGCTCTCTCCTCTCCCTTTCACAGGCACACACTCAAACATGCAGAGTGTAAAGACCAGGCACTTCATCCATCTCCATCTGTTCCTTTTCCAACATTACAATCACTTCATTGTCTGCAGTGACCGCCACTGTGGACAGGAAAGTGGAAGGATTCTCAGCAGGGTGTAGCATTAACAATGTTTAAAACCTTTGTGGTAGCCAAGAAAAAATAATACATAATAACTCCTAGCTTCAGATTTTCTTATCAGAAAGTTTAAGTATTTCCAAGATTTTTGTTTACAGTGTTTAACATTTCTGCTTCTTAAGTCATATAGGCTTAGAGCTGCTGCCCAAATGCTTGGCTGATCTCTGCAAGCTGCAGGGTAAATAGCAGCTGAGATTCAATCCTGGTGCTAAGGGCAACAGGCCTGATTCTCTTTCTGGGAAATGCAAAGCAGAGTTTCTGTCGCTGCCCTCCTTGGCTACAGGGACAGGTGTTTTGTTTTCAGTGCTCTCAAGCAATGCTTCATGGGGAAACATGCACTGGGAAAAGACAGCATTAAAGCCAGACACAGCACCAGAGATGCTGACACAGCACCAGAGATGCTGGTGTTGGAAGGGGCTGCAAAACATCATTTAATCTTTGCCCAAAATAGGATTGGCAGCATGTAAAATGTCAGCTATGGGAGCCGTGGAGTTTGGGCAGACCTAATGCTCCTGACCCCTCACACTGACCTTAATCTTACACTGGAGTCTGCTGGATTCAGTTCAGTGTGCCAAACGTGCCCTTGCCCCAGCAGTTCACAGCGCAGAGAATTGGATGCTATTTTAAGTCACACTGCCCTAACTCATCAGATGCTATTTTAAGTTACACTGCCCTAACTCTGGAATGATGCCTGAGGCATGGCTCTGTTCTCTGAGCCAGAGAGTGGATGTAACTGCAGGGATCTTGCTGAAATGTTCATGGCAGTGCTGGGGGCACACACACACACAAACACATGTGTGTGTGTGTCCCACAGGTGTGTGCCCAAGTGCAGCTCACAATACATCTCAACCCATCACTAGCCACATCTTTGCCTTAGGTACCTCAGATAGCCCAGGCCAGACGTGGCCACCTTATCTGGCACCAAATATAAGGAGCAGAATTCCCAAGCTCTTTGCACAGCCAAGCTGTGGCTGCTTCCTGGTTTATACTCCTGCACAAAAATCGTAGTTCCCCTAGTATCTGGGTATTATATATATATACGTATATATATATATATATATATACACATTTCTGTACCCCTCTGTGTGTACATAGACAAATATTTCTTCCTTTCTAGCTTTGGCATCTGTATTTTTGTTGAGGATTCTGGTAAGCAGAAAAGCCCTCTTTCCCCCTGAGTCACATCTAGCAGCAGTAGGACGTGCCATAGTGCACTGCCAGCTATAGTGCTAATGATTCTGCTGGGGTAAGATCTCTCTCCAACCCCAACACAATATTCAGGAAAGTCCATCTTAGTTCCACACCCCTATTTCCTTGGCTGTTCTACCAAAGTTACCAATGTTAATTAATGTGGGGCAATACTGAGAACCAACATGGGCGATCTCCCCTTGGCCCCTTAGCCAGGAATATTTCAAGAACCCCAAAAAATGGAAGCTTCCAAATTTATCAGCCTCAAAGTCCTCAAAGAATTCAATCCTCTAACATTGTAGCCACTGAATAATAATATGATTTTCCTGTCGTCTCCTTCTCACCAAGAACCTAGAACTTCTGGGAAGTTCAGAGTATATACTGGTGTTGGAAGGGTATCACAGTATAAATCACTGTGATAAGAGTTACTCCATCATCTGAAAGTCCAGCCCACAGTGAGTACAACCCATCCACTGCAGAGCTGACATTCAGTGCCCTGCCATCAACATTATCTGCTCCCACTATCATTCAACCTATACCAAGGTAGAGGACCACTGGTTTTAGAAAGGCACCTAGAGCAATGTCCTGTGCTGTGAGGCAGCACTGCCTGACCAGACGAGTGGCTGTTGCGTGATAGGGCTGTCATTTGAAGTCAGCCTTCTTCCCCAATGAGGCTGCAACACGAGCCAGGATAAGGCATTTTCCTACTGATTCCACTGGAATCTTCAAAACTGTATGGACAAGACAGAATGGAGGGGGTCTCCCTTGCCATGTGAGAGATACGAGCCCAAGGTGAAGAGCAATCCCTAGAGACAGTGGAGAGATGTCTGGAAAGCAAACACTGAAAAGTGTTTCAATATTGCTTCTCTGACCTGAGACATTCTATTGAGAAAGCTTGTCTCTGTATAGGCAATTTCAAACTCCAAAAGCCTTTAACAGTGACTTCCATGCTATGGGAACATTGCATGAGTGTGACTGTTTGTCTCCCCTTTTGTGCAGTTCCTTTCATTGGGCGTTTGACTTTCCATACGAGTTAAAAAGAATGTAATAAAAAGACTTGCAAAGACAAAAGCCACGAATGACCAGACTTTAGCCTTAAGAAAGGAATAAAGCACTTCAAGACTCATTAAATAATGAGAATAATCAACCAATGAGAGCTTTAGATCAGCCATTGAGGGATGACAGGTAGGAATAGGAAAGCCATATTACCTCTGGCTAGATTGTTAATGAAACCACTGCTAGAGCACACTGACTAGTCACAGCAACTGCTTGAAAAAGAATTTGGAAAACAGCTAAAAAATTATATGCCTTGTAGGAAGACACTAGATAAGACATTTAGAGCAGAATAAATGATGCTATGAATTCTATCTGGCTTTAAAATCACTAAATATGTGTGGCCTAAAGACAAAGCAGCGAATTCCTCATCACCTCATTAGACCAAGAGCTACATGAAATGAAATCAGCTGAATCTCAGCCCTGGAGGTCCTTCTATGCTCCCACTACAGGGAGCAGACTGGAAATGTTTTTCAGATATTGTAAATATCAGATGGGCAAAAGTATTTGCTCAGCAGAACACAGATCTCATCCACTGATGAGGTGACAGAAAATGGAGAGGTTTACTCAGAGCCCTTGTTTCAGAAAACTTTGCCTCTCAAAGGTTTGTCTGACTAGTGGTAGATGATCACAGGGGCACAATTTACATCCAAAGTGCGCTATTTAGGCCAATTACAGTGCAAAATAGCATGCTTTTGATTTTCTTTTCAGAAGAATGCAGCTGAGCTGCAGGGTAAGTCTGAGGTAGAGCATCAGTTTAGCTGTAAATCAAATCTCATTTGTCATGAAGGAGGGAATGGGGGAACATGCCATGAACACCGAGTCACTTGGCTTCTTGGAGATGACCCTTATAAATGGAAGTGAAGAATGGCCCAGTCTTGAGTCATGGGGCACCGGTAGACCCCAGGTGAGCCAAGGACCCTTTAACACCAGTTCATACCTGCCCTGGGTGTGTTGGCCACACTGTGTTGTAGGATTGCCTTTTACCCAAAGCAAAGGGAGTATTTCCAAGGAAGAACACTGTAAGATAGCCTCCTAGTTAAAGTGCCAACTTCACAGGTGAATTGATGTCATTTCTGGTCTGGAGGATGGGGTTATGTCATTAAAGTCTTTCTTACTCTTTTTTTTTACCTTCTTTTTTCTGTGGCTGTCGGACTGTAGCATTCCCAGGGCTTTCATTTGCAGGTTTCCAGAGTGCTCCCAGCTTCAGTTGCGGCAGCACAACATCTGAAAAGTGGTTCATAGGAACTAAAATTAAGGTCCCCCGACAGTGAGCCAACCAAAATCAAGGCAGTATGTGACAGCTAATCCCTGGTAGCCTTATTTTCTTCACCTGGATCAGCCAAAGCAAGGAATTTCTGAAGAAAAATATGGCTTAAAAGAGGATTCAGAAATGCACCTGAAGCACTTAAAAAGTCACTGCCCACATTCACTTTGGTTTCTGATGAGCTGGCCACTTCTGTGAAGGACAATAAGAAGAGCTTTTACAAATATATCAATGGCAGAAAGAAGGGTAGCAGCAACCTCCACTCCCTACTGGATATGGAGGAAAATTTGGTAACTAGAGATGTGGATAAGACAGAGGTACTTAATGTCTACTTTGCTTCTGTCTTTAACAGTGGGAGGATTGCCTTCATGATAATTGGTTACCTGAACTGTTAGACGGGGCCAGGGTACAGTGCAGTCCCCCTGTAATTCAGGAGGCAGTTGTTAGAGATTTGCTGATCCATTTGGATCCCCATAGGTCCATGTGACTGGATGGGATTCACTCCAGAGTGATGAGAGAGCTGGCAGACAAACCTGCTAAACCGCTCTCCATCATTTATCAGAAGTCTTGGACCGCAGGTGAGGTCCTGGATGACTGGAAGTTGGTGCATGTGACCCCCATACACAAGAATGGCAGAGGATGATCCAGCAAACTACAGACCTGTTAGCCTCACCTCAGTCCCAGGTAAAGTTATGGAACAGTTAGTACTGGGCGCTATCATGCAACACCTGCAGGATGGACAAGAGATCAGGCCCAGTCAGCATGGATTCAGGAGGAGTAGGTCTTGCTTGACCAGCCTGATCTCCTTTAATGAACAAGTAACTCACCTGGTGGATGAGAGGAAGGCTGTGGACGTTGTGTACCAGGATTTCAGNCTCCACTCCCTACTGGATATGGAGGAAAATTTGGTAACTAGAGATGTGGATAAGACAGAGGTACTTAATGTCTACTTTGCTTCTGTCTTTAACAGTGGGAGGATTGCCTTCATGATAATTGGTTACCTGAACTGTTAGACGGGGCCAGGGTACAGTGCAGTCCCCCTGTAATTCAGGAGGCAGTTGTTAGAGATTTGCTGATCCATTTGGATCCCCATAGGTCCATGTGNAGGGCAACAAGGATGATGAAGGGGCTGGAAGATAAGCCCTATGCGGAGCAGCTTAAGGAGCTGGGTCTCTTTAGCCTGGAAAAGAGGAGGCTCAGGGGTGACCTTATTGCTGTCTGTAACAACCTAAAAGGAGGCTGTAGTCAGGCGGGGGTCGGTTTTTACTCCCTGGCCATTGGTGATAGAACAAGAGGTCATAGTCTTAAGCTCCAACAAGGGAGGCTTAGACTTGACATTAGGAAAAAGTGTTTCACCAAAAGAATAATCTGGCATTGGAATGGGTTGCCCACAGAGGTGGTTGAGTTGCCGTCTCTGGAGGTGTTCAAGAGCAGACTGGATGAGGTGCTTAGTGTCATGATTTAGATGTTAGGTTTTAGTTGGATTATAGGTTGGACTAGATGATCTTCAAGATCTTTTCCAACCTTATCAATACTATGATAATATGAGATATTCAAAGCTGCTATTTCTTAAAGCCTGGGATATATAGTTTGAGTTCAGTTGATTTGATGCTCAGCATAATGGGAACAAAAGGAAATTAGAGATCTAAATTCTTTGATCTAAATCTCTTTGAGCCATGTTTGAGTTTCAGTCCATAGCTGGGACAGGGAACCTCTCATTCCAGCCACAGAGTCCCTTATTTAGGAGCTATGTGGTATGAAAAGAAGTCAATTTATAAACCAGATTTTTAAAATCACTCATTTTCAAACCATCTCCTACCAAAACCCTTCTGTCCTGTCTGGGGTAAGCTCTGGAAAGCAGAAGCCATCTGTGAAGAGGAGGGGGATTCCCACTTCATTACAAGAGATTTCGCAAAACTACATTCAGGAAGGAAGGAAAATGTTACAAAGTGAATAAACATATCATCAGTGTCCCCAGGGATATCAGCTGCTGGAGAACAGACCACATTCACTATATCAGTAATTTCACATCACAGAAGTCACTCTGAAAGGTGCCTTAGAAGGAACTTGAGATCCCTAAGACACCTCAGTATTTACTGTAGTAAATACTGTAGAGGCAGTGTATTTGCTCTTGAAGATACAGTCTGGACTGGAATTGTGACTTGAAAAGATGTTAAAAAAAAACCCTCCTGGGAAATTATTAGCTGGTGTCTATTTCTGAGGAGCAAAAGTTTTACCTCAAATCTGCTCTGAGGAAAGCATCAAAAAAAGCACAACCTTCGCACCCACCCACCACCCACCCCTTAATTGCAGGTGGACTCTATTTATATGAATGACAATAAATCTGGTAAAGAACATGGAGTTAACAGGGAATTAATACTTCTGGCATTGCTGAAAATATTCTGACTGTATAGGTTAGTGTTGCAGCAGATTTAGGGCATATTAACAAGGAATAAGGTGTATTAGCTTCTTCATTTACTACCAGGACTGAGAACTGATTAATTTCTCACCACCCTGGGAGCTGCTCTAGTCCCCTGAGGTGACACTGCCATTCCAGTCCCTGCCACTGAGTATAGATCAGTTCACCCATTATTTTTCCAATGAGATCTATGTCTATGTTCCTTTGTGAATATGAATTCTTCCCTTTTCCTAATGTCCCAGACATGATAAGGGTACCTCATGTAAAAAGATGTTTCACTCTAGAACTGAAAACGTTGTTTTACTAGAAACAGGAAAATGATCTTCAAGATCTTTTCTTATATAGAGAATATGTATGTATGTTATATATAGAATATGTATGTATGTGTGTGTGCATATGTATTTTAAAACCAAAATATCACTCATTTTATTTCCTGTTGCTATCCCCCTTCCTTAGTACCTGATCTGTCTTTAGTATGTGGATCAGATTCAGTTACAGTTTCATGTAGATCTTCACCTGAAAATTACATACAGGAGCAAAGAAGTTTGGTTTGAAGCAGGTTTGTGAAACTGGGCACAAGCTGAAGCCAAGAGTTTGAAAGAGTGCTGGTCTTCTTGAATGAGGCCTGTATGTACCAACAGCTTTGGAAGTGAAAGGAAGCCTATAAACCCACATGCAAAGAACTTTCCATCTAGAAGTGAAAAATTTGGTCAAGGGTCTACCCAACACTTAAAGTCGTAAGAACCCAAATCATCCAAACCCCACTACAGCTGACCAAAACCTCTTCTGCTGTCCATCTTCTGATTTTACCCTCTTTCCCAACTGGAAAAGCAACAGACTTGGGCATTTCCGTTGCCAGCAGGTCATCCGGAATTGCAGTTGTTCTTTAACTGGCAACCATTCCTGGAAATTTTCAGTGCCAAGCTAGATGGGACTTTGAGCAACCTGGTCTAGTGGAAGATGTCTCTGTCCATGACAGGGGTGTTGGAACTAGATGGCCCTTAAGGACCCTTCCAACCCAATCATTTTACCGTTCTACTGTGTTAAGTAACTTGCATCTGATAAATACCATCATAATGAACAGAAAAATGCACAAGATAATGCACAGAGCTTGCTGACAAGGGGAGAGGATGGCCCTTGTGAAAGTTAGAGGCTTGAAGCAGACTAATTTGCCAAAAGAAGTGAGAAAGGCTTTCCATCCAGGCAGATGCTACCATCTCTGTTTGCTCTCAGGCTCCTGGCATTTCTCTCCAAAGCAGCTGGACTTTAATTTGTTGGCAGGAAGGCACTAGAATAAATAGATGACTTTTCCCGTGTGGTAGCATGTTAAACATTGCTTAGCTGTTGTGTATATTCTGGCCAGTGGTTTCACAGTCTTTGGGTTCTGCAAGGACCTCTTCACTGGCATGGACAAATTCCCCCTCATGTGGACAACCCAGCTAGCTAGCGTGGCTGAGCTATTGCATCTCAGTTTGGTGTCATACCATATGTGTTGCTTTGTGCTATTGATCAAACATATGTCCTGGGAGTGTGGCAGGCAAGTTATGTCCCTTTTGTGTCAGTGCAGACCATGAACACTGCAGCTGTGTGGCTGAAGGGCTCCTCCACAAGTACAGTTCAGTCCCACAAAGTCACCAGGGTTTTGCTACAAGCAAAGAAAGCCCAATGAGAGAACAGTTTGGCAAAGAGTGACCATTGACAAGTGGATCTAGGGAAGTTTAGGCATTAAAATTATCAAGGAAAAATGTCATATTGTCCCCAGGAACACAAAGTAACCACTTATTTAGAAACAGAGCTGACACAGAATTCCTCCACCTTGCCCTTTTTCTGCGGTGCTCATTAGCAGAACGTCTAGGCCTGCAACAAAACAACAAAGCCCTGGAGGTAACCCAAAACAGTTACTGAAACTCTAGCAAGCAATACCCAGGTAGATTATGATCTGAATATCATTTTAAAAGCAGTGTTTTACTCATCCTGCACTTGGTTAAAACTACCTAATGAAAGGAGGGGATGATGTGACCCAGACTGGAGCCAAATGAGAACAAGGACTGTGCAAGTATTCCTCCTCATTTTACTGCAGTCCCCACTGCACTCAGTGTTAAAGGCCAGATCATTTCAGTCTTTAATCAATATTACCAGTAAATGGCCAGGAGAGTTCATATTTGTCTTGTTACTCCAAGTCTGCTCATAAAGCTGAGTTCACAAGCCCATAAAGATGCCTGCATTACCCCAGCGGCTCGGAAGGAATTCCGCATTGGCTTCTCAGAGGCTTGGCCACTGAGAGAACAGGAAAAGATAGCAACAGGGTAAGCAAAAGTAAACTGGAATAAAGCCAAAAATAAGGCCTACAAATCTAGCAGGGCAATCTCAGCTCGTAAATACGACCTACCAAGTGGATCCTCTGAGTAGCCTTTTGCCTGACAGAGGCAGACTGATGAACTCCCAGTATAAAAATACCATAAAGTTTTCACAGGCAAAAGCCACTTATTTTGACATCTGTTTTGCCTGCTTGAAAGTGTGGGGGAAATTTCAGTGCCAATACATTAATCTAGACATTGCTGTTTCAAGAGCCAGGGATTATTTGATTTGCCAATGTGAGCCATTTGGTCCCCACTGCATTCGGAGCCAAGAATCCAAAGACAACAGTCTGCCTGTTGTTGAAGTTTATCCAACAAGACAGTTTTGTTAGGGTGGTAGCTGCAAACTAGGAGAGGTGAGATGGATAAGAAGAATATCTTCTGATGATGACATAGATTATAGCAATCAATGAGAAGAAAGAAAATACAAAGGTTGATAGGCAAAAGAAAAAGCAGGGGAAGAAAGAAGAGAAAAAAATGTGGGAAAAAATAGTATAAAGTAGGAAAAGAAAGAGAAAAAAAGAGAATGAAAATAAGTAAAAATATAGGACTGGTACCACAGGGAAATTAACAGTAAGACCCATAAGCAGCAAAAGAGAAGACTGTAAGGATAATTAAAATATGATATGTGAGCTGGGTAGACTGAGGGTGTATTTTTCCAAAATCTCTTGCGTTACTTAGCACTTCTGTATGAGAAGAGTAATGGGAGGACACTACCAATCTCTTTCTTCCCCCTCAGCATTTCCCAGAGGTCACCAAGAGCCATACTGAACTGCACAAACTATCAATCACTGCTCAGTGTGTGGCTCCACAGACCTGTTGCAAAATATCCACCATGACTTCACGGACCACAGAGCACAGATAATAGTTTAGGAATTATATCCTTCTGGCACCGGAGACGGACTGGTCCTTTATCCAAACAGCTTATCTCCAAACCATACTAATTACTGGAACAAGGCAGCAATTTGTAGCTGCACCAGGGCTTTTTGCCAGGGTAGCTCTGTCATTCATGATGCCACCAAGAAAAAGATGAACCAGTGAAGTTTCACAGCGGAGTAAACTTAAGTGCAACTTTTAAGTCTTTAACACACTGAAGACCTGAGCTAATCTTTGTAAACAAGCTCAGTTTGCCTGTGCTCAGGGTTAGCCAACAGGAGAGACAGAGCTGGACAACTCCATCAGTACTGTTGTATGGCCAATGTCTCTTCACATCCACCAGGCATCTGAGACGACATGCACCTCCATACCTCTCACAGCCACACAGCTGCTCTGCAGGCTCCATCCGTATTCAGCCAAGGACTGACAGTGCAACCGCTGTGCATATGCAATCCTGCACACCACACGCCCTCCTAAACACCACCTCAGCCAGCTGAGCACTGCAACCAGAAAATTGCCTTCAGCTGAAGGGTACATCTTCCCGCAGCTGGTCTTTGAGATGAGTAAAATCATCAGAAGGGATCTGGCTCCTGCATTTCTTGGCACAAAGGCAGACTGGAAGCTGGCCAAGGTTGCAACTGGGAAAAAAATGCACATTTCCCAGTGCCACCAATGAGCTGTGCTGGACTACCTATAACCCACAGTGCCTCTGAGAAGGGAGCTAAGAAAAGTAGGCATGTTGTCAGTAAAGTCGCAGAGTCCATACCTCTGCTGGCACATTCTCAGACTCCCTACACCACAAGAAGTTGAAAATCAGGGCTCCAGGAAGGATTAGTTCGAATTATTTCGTTCCAATCAGGTTGAAGGAAGGGGATGGGCCATCTGGACAGTCTCCTGGCTGCACTAGGGTTCTTCCACTCCTGGACATCCATGTCCAACAGCTACCCCCATTCTGAGTTCCCATGGGAACACAGTGCACATGCTACCCACCGAGCTGAGGAGAGGGAGAGGAGATCTCAGCCCCTTGCCCATGTCTTTCACTGCACCTCACAAGGCAGCTCAGGCAGCCATGCTGCTCTCATCAGCAAGTCTGGTTCTTGCTAAGCCTTTGTGCTTTCAGGATGTCAGGTTTGTTCTGTTTATGTACTGGCAAAAGTTACCCTGTGGCTTTGCAAGCCAGTAAATCTGGTGAATAGCCAGCCTCTCCTGTCACACTGACAGAGGCTTTGAGTCTCTGACTTCTGATTTCAAACAGGACATTGCTCCCCAGTGCAAGAGCTATTAAATTCCATAAATTGGTAGGTGCTTTTCTCCTACAAAAGTTCTATCACTAAAAAAAATCAACAAGAACCTGTTCAATGTTTTCAAGCCTTTTCTTTGCCCAAAGTAACCATTACTCATTCCCAATCCTCATTAACTGATCAGATGATGGGCAGCCCCTCTACTCCTGTTGTCATTCCAGCTAATTTCCCTCATGTTCAAAAAGAAGTAATAACTAGTCCATATGCTGCAACAATACCATTATTTTGAGCAACCTTCCTGATGAATGTTGAAAGTTCCTGTTGACTAATTTATGAAACAGAACTTTTCTCCTTTCTTTCTAGTGGAATAGCAATGATTTAAGCAGATGAACTGGTTAACTAAAGGACATTATTCTACATCATGTCCTTTATACAAAATAACACTGGTTAAGAGATCAGCTAATAATGGGGTTCATCCAAAGGCAGTAAGAAAACATTTTTGTCAGTGTCAGGGACTCAAAATGTAGTTCAAAGTGAATTCTGCAAAAGGAATAAATGCGCTGAATGTGATCAATAAACTAGGCCATGCTTTCCTTCATTTACAACAGGATCTGGTGAACATCCCTGCATATATTAATGCTCCTCTTCCTTCCTGTCCTTCAAAGCATCCGCCACAGAGCCCCAGCTCCTCAGCACTGCCACTTCATGTACAATGGCATGATGCAGGGCAGGACAGGCTGCACCTCCAGGGAGACCCACCAAACATCAGCCATTGCTGAATGCTTCATCATTTCACAGCCTGGAATAAATAAAATAAAAAAAAAACCCTCTCGATCCATGAAAAACCTACCCCAATGCTCACCGTGGGGAGGCAGGAATTCTGTGCTTTCAATCCACGATGGTCAGGTGGTGGCTGCAGGGAAAGAAACAGATGCCCCCCAGGCTCTGGGTCCCTGATGGCAGCAGTGTGTGCAGCTCATCACCCTTGGCTGCCTGAACAGAAATAAGAGCTTGGCATAAAGGATGTGCCTTTTTTGTGGCTCTAGATTGTCTTCAGTTTGTACTGAATACCTGTGCTTGGTTTAGGATGCCCATTGTAAGATGTCCTAATGTGTCTAGTGCAAGGGTCTAATGGCATTTTAGAATTAAAATACATAAAAATGGGGCCACTGACTTGTGCATAAACAACACCTCTTGTTTGTCTCTTCCAGTAACTGTGACTGTGGGAGGACAACAACACTTGCTGGGACTTTATGACACTGCAGGGCAGGTAAATTACTGCAAAATTTGTACCATTTTCTTTTCCAATGGTTTTTGTTTGGGTTTTTTGTTACTACCATATACTGGGATTTAATATTCATTATATGTGTGGGCTTGGGTGTTTTTAGAAATACAACCACTTGTGAGTTGTAATAGTTGAACTGCTGACCACCTTTTTGTTTTCTACATAGAACTTTCTTTCTGCCTCATCTACAAGACACACACAAATACACTGATCCCTAAAACAGTATTTTGTCTAATCAAAATACCAAAGCCTGATGAGGCTGTTTTGCCTCCCATATATCCACTTCCTGCTGCAAATATGACATAGAGAGAACCCGCATTTCCACAATCAGAAAATTAGTATAATACACCAGCCTACCTGTCACCAGCTACTGACTTTTTAAATGTTAACCCAGCCAGACTGGCATCCATCCTGACAATCTTCTCTCAGGACACAGGTGTCCATTACAGGAGAGTCTGTATCCCACACTTACGTACATAGAGAATGTTTTCACTGTTTCCCCTCTCTGCAGTATGATATGATGTTGTTGGACTCAAAGTTTGCAGAATAATTTCACTCCCTGGAGGAGGAGGAGAAAGTACTTCTCACTGCTTTGTTCTGCCAGTAGAAGGGCAGAAGAAGGTACAGGGAGCAGCACACTTTTGTAGTGAAATTTCTCTCTCCTACCTTGGAATGTCTGTGACTGGCAAAATAAAGAAAAGGCCACAATCTGCACAGAAACCTGGCAGAAAAATCACCTGCTGAGAGGGGAAGGAGGAGGTTTTAGGTCCCTCTCAGTCTGGGAAGTCTGTAACCCACATCTACCAGCTCCTCCACTCAGAGCTAGCGCTGGAGCCAGCAGGAGAGAAAGCATATTTGGGAACTTGCCTTCCTCTCTCTGGGTTCCAGCAGCCCTGGATTCAGGACTTTGCTTTCATCAGCAACACTTCTTGTCTGTTCTGGTTTCTTCCACAACTGACTGCAGTGAAACACACAGACAATGCAGAACAAGACCCTTCTGTCTGCAAAAGGCTACTACTTGCAGAATATATTTTGCAGCAATATTCAGAGAGATCAAAAAACCCACACTAGAACAGACTGTCACTTCCAGGAAAACCTGCACTCAGCAGGACTGAGGCTTTGATGCATTGGGTTTCACTTCCTTTAGTTTTATTCCTGACATGTTTGTGCAGGCAGCAACACTCACTTCATATTTATCTTGGTAACCCTTACGGTCCACCCATTCTTTCTATTCATGTGGTGCAAACAAACGACCCAAAAGCCAGTCTCAAAATACACCCCAAGTTCTTGTCCAATGCCCAAAGCCTGTTCAGTTTTCTGTTCTGTGCTTACAACGTGGAACTCAGAACACGTGTCACGTTCCAACAGCCTGCAAGACTTTGCAAGCAAGACCGGAATTATATTCAGTTCTGAGCCAGATTTACTCAGTGCCTTAATATTTCTGCTTGTTTTGTAGCGTTGACTGTTCCACCTGTCACCCATTTCCTCAACAACACCTACCCTTATTTGTCCTCCTGAGCCAGAAGCAACATTAATCTCTCTCTTTGACAAACCTCACCCCTCTGCCCATTCCTCCACATAATTTTGCCATCTCCTGCTTCAAAATAGCCAGTTCACCACCTGCCTCCAAAATCTACTTCTAACTCATCAGGCTTATCTCCCTTCCAGACCTTGGTCAAGGGGATGTGGCCATCTAGTCCAAACTCAGAGCATGAATCACCCTTTGATGACCAGACTGTGTCTCCGTGGAGGCTGGAAGGATGATGCTTCCCACATGCTCCAGCTATAACGACAGATCATCTGGGTTGTTTCCTCCCTCCTTCTCCTTGTGTTGTGTGGCTTTCCAAAGGCATCAGTGTGAAGTCATAGCCAGAAATAGCCCTTGACATGACGATGCTATAAAACATATGCTAATGAAATAACAATTGGAAAATGTACTCCTGCAACAGGACCCTCTGTCAGCCTGAAGGGAGAGCTGGCAGAGACCCCAGATTTGGGGTATCTGTTTTTTTATATCCTTGGCACAAACAGTCCTAGAAGGAAAAGGAACAGCCTTTTTGCCATGGGCTGGACTCAGGTGCAAAGTGCTTTATTGGAACGCACTGAGCAGCACCATTAAAAAAGCCAGTTTGGGGGTTTTCTGGGGGCCCTAACACTGCTGAGCTGATGGCAGCAATAAAGGGGAGGCAGCAGCACTAGTCAGTGCAACTCAGCCCTGGCAAATCATAGGCAATAACTCAGCAAGGCCAGGCCTGGCACTGGCGTTTCCCTGCCAAAGCAGTGTTGACTGGGAAGCCTTGTGCCCCCTAAACAGCAGGCAGCACTAGGAGCCTGCATGCAGAAGCTAGGAAATGCAGGAGCTAGGAAAACAGACTGTTGATCAGCCACAACTCAAGTTCATGAGGACTCATATTCCTTCCCAAATACCACTGTCACTTGCTGCAGCTCCTTTGGATATGCCCTATACCCGTATAAATGTCCAGTCTCTTCTTGATGCTATTTATTTTCTTGACTTTGACCTACTCTAAATGAGAAATAACCCTGTAGTGATGTAGTGCAAAGATTTATACCCTTCCCCCGGAGAGCAGGTACAAACAGAGAGGAGATCCTTGTCTGATGTGGTTTGTAGAGTCCTGCCAGCCCGCAGATGCAGGCAGGCACAGGAGCCCGGGTCAACTCTTATCCACAACATTTGTTCTTTAATGTGTCCGTGCAAGCTCTTGTGTGCATTGATCAGAGAGAAGACCTCTGTTACATGATGCATGGCTGGCCTTCCTTACAGTTTATATAATACTCTGTGCTGGTTAACTCAAATCAGGAACACTTCTCCTGAAAAAGGATTTTCTAGGGGCTCTGAAGGAACAAGGGAAATAAAATTAAATGCATACTCCTAGAGCTGTCACAGCCACGCAAAGCACTCATGGCTTTAATCTGTAATTTTAATGGTACAGTAAGTTCCAGCCCCTCTAAAATATGCACGTCTGGAATATTGAAACTGGCTATATTTAGCCAATTCCTTTCCAAAAATCCTGAATTAGGATTCCTCATGGGCTTGCTGCCACCGCGTGGCTGATTCAGGAGCCTGATCTGCAGCAATTAGAAAACAGAAAAGGCCTTTGACAAGCACTTGGTATCAGCCCGTGTTGTCTGTGCCACAAACATTCTTAATCTCAGGTGTGATGTTCTGGGTTAAAATAATGTGCCATGATCAGGCCAGGCATTCCTAACTCACAACATCCACATAAAACCTGTCTGTCTCTGTAATGCTCCACTGATTCCATCGTCTGAGTGTCCACTTTGCCTCTGTTAACTCCTCTGCTGGGAGCTGGGTGACATCTCCAGACCCTTGGATAAATCCCCTCTCACCGACTTTTCTGCCTCATGAACTGCATCACTGATGTTCTCACAAACACCTCTGAGGGCTTTTTCTTGCTTTATCCTGGATGTGGAGAATCCACTCTCCTGGGAGGTGATATATCCAAACATCTCCTCTTGCTTCAGATCCTTCAGATCAAGACTTGCTATGTCTATGACATAGGTCAGCTGACAATCAGCTCTGGCTTTACCCCAAATACTGTGGCTGTGGGGGCTGGAGATGATAAGTGGAAATTTATTCTTCCTGTCAAGATGGGCTTGGGACAATGAACATTCAGTTAAACAAAATAAAACTTTTTGTTTGTGTTGTAGGGTGCTTCTTTAAACTTCTTTTTAACAACACAGATCTAAATTTGGCCTCATACTTCCTTTCAGAATAAATAATTAAGGTTTTGGATGGCTTTTTTAGAAGCAGTGGGAGCAGACTGTTCTTACATAATTCATTAGTATATTTTGGAAACTAGTGTCATTTCAGAAGTAATATGGGTCAACTTATCACTGTAAACTCAGTGAACAAAAGACTTCAGAAAGAAAATTTACTAGTCTCAACTCATAATTAAACCCTCTGATTTGTTGACCCAGCCAAAGCAAGGCAGAAATAAGGCTGGACTAAAGCACCATCTCATCTGGGCA
Source organism: Pitta sordida (assembly GCA_013390025.1). Taxonomy (NCBI): domain Eukaryota; kingdom Metazoa; phylum Chordata; class Aves; order Passeriformes; family Pittidae; genus Pitta; species Pitta sordida. Next base: position 44,239 of record WEKX01013826.1, on the reverse strand, counting down.
CACACTGATATAGCCCTGCATCACTTTCTCCTGCAGAACACAGCTTGCTTTGCTCCTGCCCCCATTGTTTTCTTCCTGCATAAAAGTTCTCAATTCTGAGAAACAGCACCTGGGTGTCTTTTTTTCCTTTTGTGCCTTTTATGAACTTTTTTTTCTTTTATCAACTCTTTAATATCTGTAAAGCAAATCTGCCCCAGTTGAGTTTTCATACAGTGAAAAGTGACCAGACTGCAGAGATTTGAGACTTTCCCAGAATACAGAAACTACAAAATGCAGATTTAGATCTCCGTCAGGCTTGACAGCACCATGTATTATTTTCCCCACACTCCAGCTTTGTGTTCCTTTCCCCCTTTTCAGCTCTGGACCCCCCAAAATACTCTTTGGAACAGATGTGTCCCCTCCAAAAAGCATCTGTTTCACTGCACTGCAATTTTCTAACAGGTTTCATTGAACAGTTCTTACCAGACACAGCTAAATATGTTCTCACTGTCAGAAGAGCCAGGCTATCCCTTTCACATGGCTTGCTGAACCTCTGCTTGCTCTTAACTTCTCAAGTCTGAAAACAGGCTTAAATTCTTCCTTGGAACTCAGCTATCAAAGCCAGCTCACAACATAACACAGCTGCTGCTTTGAGCTGTTTGGAAATCCACACTCTTCACCACCAGCCTGTAGAGAAAACATCTCACCTTTCCCGGTCCAGAGCCTGTGGAAACACTAAATCATGACAGTGATGTACCCAGGCACTGCAGACTACATTTGATCTGCTTCCATCTTTAAACCTGAGTGTCCTCTGCTGACTGACACACTGCTGCATACCATGCATGACTGAGATGGCACCAATATAAACCACTGTTTAGCATTGCCCTCTGCACCAACATCTTCATGGGTAATACACACACAAACAAAATGTGTCCACAGAATCACAGAATAGCTGAGTTGCAAGGGACCTTCAAGATTATCTAATTCCAAGCCTCTGTCACAGATAGGGACACCTATCCCTAGACCAGGTTGTTCACTTCCAGAGATGGGGCAGCTTTTAGTTTTTTCGGGTAAAGATGCTGACAAATCAGCATCCCTGTCTCACAAGGGGTGGTTTTCCCCCACAGCAGCTCCCTGGAGGTTAGAAGTGTTGAACACTTCATCAAGAGCCAACGTGATGCCCCATCTGCAGTTATCCCCACCTCATAACACTCTTGGTGTTTTCCCCTGGCAGGAGGATTACAACCAGCTGAGGCCCCTGTCCTACCCCAACACAGATGTGTTCTTGATCTGCTTCTCAGTGGTGAATCCTGCCTCGTACCACAATGTCCAAGAGGAGTGGGTGCCTGAGCTGAAAGTCTGCATGCCCAACGTGCCTTATGTCCTCATAGGAACACAGGTAATGCTTCTCCTGAGAATCATGGGAGGCTTCAGAGTGAGGGGGGTCCTACTCCCAGCCCAAGGCTGGCTGGAAGCTGAGCTCTGTGGAAAGGTTTCTTATTTAACTTCTAATGTGAAATGCAGCCGATTTTCCCATTGTTAAGCTGAATGATCAAACCACTTTATTTTGGCCTTTAAATCTATGAATCTATCAATCAAATAAAAATGCCTTAAATACGGGTTTGCTTCCAAGACACAGAGTGACTGGAGACTGTGAGAGTAGGGATACAACTGTCTGGAGAATGTCAGAACACTGGACAGGAACTTAAGCCAAGATGGAGAAACGTATTGAATTCTGGTCTAAACCAAAGTCTCCATGCCATAGGAAAGGTCATTCATTCAAACAGTAGCTTTGTTTTCTGCACTAGAATAATCTAAGACAACCATTTAAAAATATTACACTCTGGATCGCACACTCTGAAAATGGATGGGTATGAAATGCCAGAATGCTTTGCTTTGATGTTTTCCATGGAAATAAAGGATTTTGTTTCAAGTCAGTCAGACTGTCTGGCCTGTCAGAGTGGGTTTTGGATGATGCAGTGCAGGATCACAGCAGCAGTGAGGGCTTTCAGTGAGGCTCAGGCTTCCACTGATACATTTTGAAAGCCATTGGGAACCTCATCTTTTACTCTACCACAGCTATCTGAGCCGTGGCCCAATAACCTGCCAGAGAGAACTCATTCATGGTAAACAGGGGTGGAGGTGGGGGAAAAGAAAGTGAAAAAAAGGTAAGTGCATGTGCAATTCATTTCTAAAGTATCATCTGAGTTGAGGAGGACAGATGCCCTTATGTAGGTCTCTATACTATGAATATCTGCCTCAAGAACTACAGCACAGCACCTGTGTATTTTCTACTAGATTGATCTCCGAGATGATCCCAAAACTTTGGCACGGCTGCTTTACATGAAGGAGAAACCACTCACCTATGAGCATGGAGTGAAGCTGGCAAAGGAGGTAACAGCTTTTTCTGAGGTCCTGTGAAATCAGTTGATCACAATTTTTCACTGGGTTTGTTTCATTCAAGATGAACTCCTCTGGGATGTGTTGGTGACTCCAGACAGAGATTAAAGTCTTTCTTCAAGCAGGTTGGAGCCAGGTACACATTGAAACCCCTGAGCCTGTGATTCTGCTGCCATACCCAGTTCAATCATAGAATTACAGAATATCCAGAGTTGGAAGGGATCCAAAAGGACCAATGAGTCCAACTCCAGGCCATGCACAGGACAGCCCCAAAAATCACACTTTGTGTCTGAGAGAATTTTCCAAATGCTTCTTAGTCTCTGGCAGGCTTGGTGCCATGACCAGGCTCTAAGCAAAGGATCAAGGAGCACAGGGCAACAGGTGGCAAATGGGCATCAAAACAGATTTTACTGCCTGTTTCCTGTTCAGAGTTCTGCCAGGAGGTGCATGTGGCAAACCCCTCTCTGCAGTGACCTCACATCAAACTTATCCCTATTCCTCACAAAAGCGCTGACAATTTGTAACAGAGAGGGAACTTCCAAGGCATTGTGATATTGCACCATTCTCCCAGGAATGTAGGGGGATTAAAGCCCTCCCCAAGCTCTGGAGTGCAGGATTCTGGACCCTTGTCCATTTTATATGCTGCTGGTGCTACTATTGGCCCTGGCTCTCAAAGGCAAGTGAGAGCATCCATTAACAGAAAAAACCAAATAAGCCACAAAGTTGCTGAATAAGCTGAGGATGCTTTCCCAGGCCACTGTGTGTATTTGTGTAATGTCAGCATTCTCAGGAGACTTCTATCTTAAAATAATGCTTCCCTGTTCCCAGAAACCAGCTGGAAGTCCTCCCCAGGTAGCAGGTCGCTGGCCTTGGAGGAAGGCAGGACATAAGAGTGACTGGTCAGGGGAGAAAAGCCAAGTATGTGAAGAGGTCCAACATCTCTGAAAAAACCCAGCATCTCTTTGCAACTCTCCCCAGCTGTACAGGCAGGAGGCCAAGCTCCTGGTCCAGCTCTCTTTGCAGTGTCATGCAGAGAATTCCTGTTCCACATTACACCCTGTAGTGAGACACTCGTGTTGACGCTGGTTCCTGCTCCCTTGCTCAGGATGACCACCTGAGCTTGTCCCTTTATCCCATAGGCAACCAGATGCAAAGCAGTGCAATGACCTGACTTCCTTTCTAAATGTCTGGGCTTCCCTCTGTGGTAGGACACGTGCACATAGAGGGATGCTCTAACAGGAACACTTTGTCCCTCGGCATTGGCTACTCCACTTTTTTCCCCTCTCTTTCAGATTGGAGCACAGTGCTATCTGGAGTGCTCAGCCCTCACACAGAAAGGCCTTAAAACTGTATTTGATGAGGCAATCATGACCATTTTCCACCCCAAGAAGAAGAAGAAGCGCTGTGCAAAGTGCCACAGATGCTGCACCCTCGTGTGAAGTTGCTTGGAAAGAAAAGTGAGCTGAGTTCAATAAAACCAAGCAGGTTAGAAAGGCAATGAAGGTCACATGCAACTGAAATGGGGAACATGAACAGAAAAGGGTCCTTCTTACCCAAATACAGGAGCCCTCCATTCTGTGAAACCTCCCAGCTGTATCACACTAGCCAACTCATGTCTCCATGCTTTCCTCCAGGGCTGTATGCAGCTGCATCCCACCACTGCAGACTGCACACTGCACAAGCCAACAGAAACCAGGATGCCTGCCCCTGCTTGGCTCTTCACCTTAGGAATGAGGTGAAGGTAACATGTGGAAAAACAAGAATTAAAGGCAGTAAAAGAAACAGGAGAAACTCCATTTGTGGCCTTAAGTAAGGATTGATCAAAATTAGGAATTTACAGTATTTAGGAATTAGATCTGGATTGACTGAAAGCACACGGAGATCCGTAGGAATCTAATATGTAAGATGTATACTATAGGTAGGATGTACTTTAAAATTACTTTTCTTTTATAAGACTTGCTAGTTCAAGACATGCTTTAGTTTGTTCAAACCACATGGTAGCAAAGGTGGAGTGATTCCAGTTTGTTTTCACTTAATGGTGAAACTTCACAGCATCAGGATGTTGCTGCACCCAAGCTACCAAAATGGATCAACATTTACCTCCAGACTTAAGGAATGTTCTTACAACAACAAAAAAAAATGCAAGTAACCATACTTTTACAAGAGAATGTTCAGGCTGAGCCACGTTTCCATAAGCTGAGAAAGGAAGAACAGAGTTGTAGCACTAATGTACTGAAACAAAGAATTTCTGCCACCAAAGAATATTGTCCTAGACATGGAATAGCAGCATGGAACAATCTCCCTTCCAAATGAGAACATGAATGAGACACATTGTCATGGCAATTGAGAATTTACCTTATAGATCAGCTGGATTTCTGCATCTCACCCAACAGCCAAAAATAACAAAACTAAAAAGCCAAAGGTGATACTGACTTTAAGTGCTTTGAGGTGATCCAACTGCCTTATGATTATCTTTTTTAATGCAATATTTCTGTAAAAAAACCCATCAAAGTGATTGTAAACATGTTGATTTATTGTAATCTCCCTCCTCGCTTTCACTGCTCCTCTCTTTGCTCCCATTTTTCCATCTTCATGGACAGTGCTGTTTTAGTTACAGCATGACTTGCAGTCCTCAAGAGTGAACTTTCCCACGAGTGGCAGATGATGGACTGCAGCCAACAGCATGGAGATGGGAAGTCCAGTCCAGATGGGAAGGGAAGCTGCCTGTGAGCCCCCTTCACTGCTGGAGAAAGTGTCTTTTTTCACTAAAGCCTCTCCAGGGAGTCTGTAGTTTTGCACGTCACAGCACCACAGACACTCAGAGGGGAACTTGAAAAGTGCCTTGTTACTTGCAGCTGCCTTCAGGTCCAATGACTGTGCCAAACAAGACACTGTCTTGTTAAAGATTTCATTTCCCAAGCAGGAAATCCCAATGCCAGCGCATACAGATTTGCAGAACACTGATGTAACTCCGTGCAAGAACAATGTCTGTAGCAGCGTTTCCAGAAGTGCTCGGAGTGAGCAAGTCACAGCAATGCACCCTCCCAGCATGGGGCACGTGCCCTGCACCCCCACACACCCCATTCCACGAGACTGCCACCCCTTTCCTCTTTGGAAGCACAGCAGCTGAGTACACACATCACAAGAAAAACTGGTGAATTACAGACCTGGTGTTTCTCAGGGCAGTGAGTGATTCCAGCAGGACGACGGGAACTGCACCCTCAGCACAGGGAAGGGACCAAGCACGATGCAGTGCCCAGTCCTGCTGTGATGCTGGCTTATGGATCCAAGCTCCTCCTTCAGCACAAATGCAATTTCATAGAATCATGGAATGGTTTGGGACGGAAGGAACCTTAAAGATCATCCAATTCCAGCTTTCAGTTGACCGTAGACACCTACAGAAACCACCTCCCACCCCAAAAAACATTTACAGGTAGAAATCAACAATTCTCTCTGACAAAAGCAATCAGACACGAGGTAAATGCCTTATTGCTGTTGCACGATGACTTCCACTCACCATCCGTTTCCCACTGCACACAAACATGGATGAAAGCACAGCTGTGCTAAGACAAGGACAGAAAAAAGAAAGTTTTCCTCGCTGCTGACATTTTTTGTGCATATTTTATGTGTGTGTTTTATTATGTCCCAGATACTTACTTCAGATGGCCCAGTTTAAAGCAAGGAAAGTGCCAAAGCCCAGTGCAGGGGTCCATGCTGTGCCAGAGTTCGTTGCCATCCCCAGGCAGAGCTGTGAGTGTTCAGCCCACCAGGACACTGATTAGATGAACTATATAATGTCTAAAGGTAAATTAGGGGAGTATGAGGAGAGTTAGAATTGAATTAAAGATTGATATTTAGGTAATGGTTGTTGGCTTACAACACGACTAGAAGTCTACTGAAACAAAAACAAACAAAAAAAAAAGCTTTCAACATATTTGAGAGAAAATAGTATCTTCATTGTGCTACCATTTGCTGCAGTGGAAATAAATTAGGATGATTGGGTTAGCTCATGTAGGTTGCTGTAGAGCCTATGTACAAGTCTCTGGTTAAAGTAAGTGAAATCTGGTTTCGCTGAAGTGCAATGCAAACACTTAGGTTGGAGCTGCCAGGTATTCTTAGTTTCACAAAATGCAGAGGAAATAGAAATCCAGAGTGACAGCTGAGCTCATCATAACACAATGATCACATTGGAAAAGTGCAGTGTAGCATCCCAGCATGCATCAGGGAGAGCCACAAATAATCAAATGGTATTTTTGTGTGCCACCAAGTACCAGGGTTGGTTATTAATACTAATGGGATGGGCATAGGATCGGCCATAAAATCAAAAATCTAATGGGAGGCTCTGACATTAACATAACTGCAGTGGTTTGAGGAAAAGTAACTACAAAACATATGGCGATGTAGAAGTTAAAATGTTACCGTCCTAATGTGTTATACTGCAGCACCCTGAAGAAATCATTGCGTAGAGAAAGCAGATAGAAAAGTGTTAATATGCATTTTAAAAAGTGTTACAACTAACCAGGGGTTTATTTGCACTTACAAAATAGAGTACATTAAGTTTGTAAGGCAGTAAACTTTCAAGTTTTTAAAGCTGATTTTGAGCGAGATTTGACATCTGGGAGCTGCAAGGGAGGGAGGGTGGTCACAGTCCACTGAGAAATGGCCTCTGTTCTCCATTTGTTTTTAATTTTTCTTCCAATGAAAATAAATGCTTTAAAAATAGCCATGATTCATGCAGGTCCCATAAACATTATTCTTGTGTTAGGTTATGTACACACACACTTATCCCTAAAATGTGGCACTTGCGCACAGATCTGCCCTGTTACACTATCATTTTGGGGAGGCAGGGATAGCACAGGCCACTAGGCTTTAGGAAGGGATTGTGGATTGTAGAAAGCCTGATGTAAGGAGACTCATTGACTATCTGGCAAGTCATACCTAATACCTTTTCTAAGAGCCAACAGATGGTGTGTGAACAGGCAGTAAAGCGTATTTTCAGAAATATCACAACACCAGACACAGTGCAAGCACAGGCATAAGGCCACAGATATAAACTTCAAGTTATTTTCGAGCACCATTAGTAACAAGGAAAGAAAATCAATACGAGGCTGCCAGGTGAAAGGAGATGGGTTTTCTCACTGTAAGATGAGCTAGAAATCAGATCCCAATTTCACCTTTAAAGGAACACAGTTAAGGAGAGTCATAAAGGTTATAAACCATCCCTGGAACCTATTTGACGATGTCTTCTTATTACAGCTGATGTCAAAACCTTCCCTGACAGACCTGCCTTTGCTAATAGTCTGCTGTCATTTCAAAAGCACTCACAATTTATAGGAAGCCTGCTAGATCCTGTAAATCCCGTCACCTTTGGCCTCTTCTGAAACTTTAATATTCTACCAGGAATTCTTAACCTGAAGTCGCAGTTCCAAGCAGAGTCCCCAGAGCATTTTCATGCAAACTCCTGCAAGGAGATACTAGAAATATTAGGCATTTCACAGAATCACAGAAAGGTATCTCAAGCCACTTGAGAGTTTTTAGCACATTAAAACAACCTACAGATGCCTCTGCCCTTCCACCAGGTCTGTGGAATGGGACAATCCTGTCTCGTCCAGCATAACCTGAAGGAGGTCCCACAAAGACTTCCACAGTTTGTTCTGTGCCTCAGAGAGCTCAGGACAGTTGGGAAGAATACAGAAACAGTGCTCTAAGTCCATGTAACTCCATCCTTGTTAGTTCAATTGCATATGAGTCCCATGCATTTACCTCAACCAGGGGTGATGGTGAGCAGTTCTCAAGACGAGTTCAGCCTGTATGTCTTATGTGTCAAATGGTCCCAAACCTTCTCTCTCTGTCCTGTAAATAGTTACAGTAGTATATAGCTTCTGGAAAGCAACCAGCTACTAGCTCTTGCCCCACAATGCCTTGAATTAGGCAAGATGTGAGTCTTCCCCTCAATTTACACACACACTGGTCCCTATAAAACTCTTTTTCTTGCTGGTGGGAACTCCAGGTCCAGCATGACAACCAAAACAATAATTTCAATGGCTGACATTTATATTTACAGGTTCACAGGTCCACAGGTTATTCTGAGTTGGAAGGGATCCACAAGGATCATCTAGTCCAAATCCCAACCGAGCACCCACCCAGGGATCGAACCCACAACCCTGGAGCCATGGGCACCACGCTCCATCCATCCAAGCCTCCCATCCTCTAGACCATGTCACTGAGTTCCTCATCCAGTCTTTTCTTAAACACCTCCAGGGATGGCGACTCCACCACCTCCCTGGGCAGACCATTCCACTGAGGGATCACTCTCTCTGTGAAAAACCTCTTCCTAACATCCAGCCTAAACTTCCCCTTGCGTAGCTTAAGGCCATGTCCTCTTGTTCTGGTGCTGGCAGCCTGAGAGAAGAGATTCACACCCACCCAACTGCAACCTCCCTTCAGGTCATTGTAATCAGCAATGTGGTCACCTCTGAGCCTCCTCTTCTCCAGGCTGAACAGTCCCAACTCCTGCAGTCGTTCCCCACAGGGCTTGTTCTCCAGTCCTTTCACCATCCTCGTCACCCTTCTCTGGACCCTCTCAAGCAGTTCAACATCTTTCTTAAACTGGGGAGCCCAGAACAGGACACAGTACTCAAGATGTGGTCTGACCCCTTGTGGTTAACTTCTAAAAAAATCTCTTCCAGCTGCTCTAGCGTTTCCCCAAAAAACAATGGTTTCCCATTCCCTGCACACTGTACAAATCACCCGGTGTTCTGTTATGCTCAGCACCACTTTCTGTCTGATATCTGCCATCTCTAAGGAATTGTGGTAGAGAAGAACCAAGAAATTAGTTGAGAAAGGAGACAAGCTTTGTCCAGGCTGCTACACAAACCAGGCAAGACTCCCACCCAAAAAAATCACTACAATGCAACTCCAGGCAAGAGGCTAAATACCACTCCAAGAGTGGGAAAATCACAGTAGTAAACAGAGAAACATTTCACTACAAGTGACTGTCTGGATGCAGTGATAAGGACACATGGGCTTCACTTTCTATTGACAGCAAGTTGTCAAGATCCCATCCAAGACATTTTCCCAAGATTCCGGAGACCCAGAATGAGAATCCTTTACACGAGCTTGGAAAAAGCCGCAGAAGTTCTTGCAAGAAATTTCTGTTGCTTCCTCCCCTCATTGCACCCAACCTCAGGTACAGCAGTGATACAGTGGTCAGTTATACCAATGGTATCTGTACAGAAGTAGTATTTCCATCATGTGAGCTGCCTTGTCTTTACAAAAGTCACAGAATCTTTTAGGTTGGAAAAGACCTTTAAGATCATCAAGTCTAACCATCAACCCAGTACAGTCAAGCTCAACACTAAACCATGTCCCTAAGTGCCTCATCTACACGTCTTTTGAATACATTCAGGAATGTTGATTCTTCCACTTCTCTGGGCAGCCTATTCCTCCCTTTCAATTCAGACACAGAAGATCCCCATCTGCTTTCATGTCTTGCTTAGAGCTCATGGCCTTTTCTATACCTTTTATGCCCAAGTGGCACAACAAATACCTCTTGATTCTCTATACTGGAACTTCCTCTAAAATAAAAATATTTTGCAGTGGCATCAATCTGTCTCAAGCCAGAATTGTTTAAAAACACGTTTGTCTCCTCCAGGAAAGAAATCAACATATGCTCACGTGGGTCCAGGGACCATTTGTTCAGCAAACAGGTAGAATGCAGGAATCTGGCTGCACATGTTCTTCTCCACATATTTTCCTTTTCCCTGAGAACTTGTAATGTGTTTTATCCTACATTAAAAAAAGCAAATCTGGAAATAACAGAACATTTCCTTGGTTCACAACTCTATAGGACTAGAGGAGCATCTGCTGTGACAGGAGGTGAGCATGGAGAGACCTACGTCAGATGACTTCTAGACACGTTGGAGCTCTATGTAAAAAGGAAGACAAATTTCCACTATAAATGTTTATTTTCCTCTTCATTAATAAAGACCACCTGAAAACAGGAAAAAACCTCCCACTGATTTCAGTAGTGGCTTGTGATCTCAGCTGTCTTCACCCATCTAAACAAAACAGGAATAGAAATACTCTTACATCAAAAAGCTGTGACAAAACCACCAATTAAAAGCCATGGGTGCAATAGAATCACCTGCTTTGGGCAAGAACTGCAAAATCAGGACCTAGAGTCTCAATTAGTCAGTTTGATCCTAAAACTTAAATTTTATTTTAAGATGTTAAGGGGACACCCATAATGAGAATGAAAAGAAGCTTCAAATTAGCTTTTCTTTGTTTCTGTTAAAGCTTTCAGAAACATGGGAACAAGAATTTATTTTTCCTGGGCACCAGAACACGAAAAGGGTCAGCAGCTCATTGTAAGAGGAAAATCAGCTCACAAATCCATATATCACAGAGCAACAACTAAAAATCATGTGAATTTCTGTTCATGGTGAAAAATCTCTTTAACTTTGAAAATATGGTAACAAAAAAATCTTTGAGCATGATTCCCATCCCTTTGCAGATTGTGTAGAACATCATCCAGTGTTTGGGTCTTTCTAATGGTGGGATTTTCAAAGATGCTGTAAGTTGGCTTCATTTCAATTCTCATGAAAGCAATAGAAAATTTCAATGGGGTCCACACATGACTAATGGGGAAAAGGTTTGTGTCCTTACATTTCCTCCTTTTCTAACCTTTTATTTTGGCTGACCAAGTTTTGAGCACATGGATACACTGAGCCAGGTTCAAGACTCTTTTATACCTTTTGGCTGTGGACTCTTTTATACTCAAGACTCTTTTATACCTGCTGGCTGTGGACTTCTGAGAGGAGCTGGGGCATCTGGAGACTTTGCTGATCTGATCTGATCTTTGGAGACTAGATTTGAAATTCTTTCTTTCAATCACTACTGAGGCTGAAGATGAAAATCATTACATTAACTGTGTAATACTCAAGACTAATTGTTATCTCGGCTGAGTTTGATACTGCAGTCATTGCTGCCACTTAATTTCATGTCATCCCATTCAGGATGCTAGATTCAATCTGATTTTGCCAAAGATCATTTTGAGCTCTCACTGATACCAGCTCTCGTTAATTTTGACTTTGATTGGAGGTTAATGAATTCAGAGTAAACAGTTGTTACCAGTTTACAGTTTCCAGATCTTCCAACAAAACAGCCATTTGTATTGATAACATGTAGAAAATTATGTCTGATGTCTGTCAAAGTAGTTTGGGTGTAAGCCATACCCATAGTATGACTGTCATATCATCTCTTCCAATACTTTACCCCAAAATAGGCAGCTGCTCTATTCAACTGCATTACAGACCTGGCAGGCACTGAACTGCCTTGTCAGTATGAAGTAAACAATCCCAAACTCTCTCCAGACTTGTAAATATTAATTCATTTGTAAGCAATATGCAAATCTATGTGGGAGGGGAAAGACTTTGGCAAAGCCTCTTTCACTCTTGAGCAGAAGGGACATAAGGTGGTGAGCCCAGGGTGCCAGGTGGGACATCCTAAAGAGCAAGGCACAGCATGTTGTCCATGCTGCCCCAAAAATTATGGATTGAACCTGGTGAAAGGGCTCAGAGGTGCCTCTGTAGTCACACTGGAATACCTGGGGCTCAGCAGTACCTTGAGACTGGGAGGACTTCAAAGAGGGCTGCAAAGAGGAGCAGGGAGATGGAGTGCAAGGATAACTGAATCCAGTTTAACCTGTTATGATGTTGATGCACTTGTCAAATACAAGCATTTTACTGCATAGAAATTCTCTGCTCCAAAGACAAGGAAAGTTCTTTCCCTTCTTTTTGTGCTTGATTAATAGTAATACATACTTTAAAATATTCCATAAACAATGCTTAAAAGTAACAGTTCCACAGGTTACTCTAACTGAGTTTGTGAACCAGATGTAATGACCTCAGCACAAATCAGGACCTAATGCATCATCAGTCAGGTCTTAGCCAGTTGAGAAAAAGATTCATGAACTTGATGTGAGCAACTCAATTTTTCTCTTAAAAGCTGCTCTGTGCAATATTGCTGGAATATGGGGCTGGTGAAACCAAAGGATGAGCATTAAAACATTATGTCGGAGTTTTGAGTGATATGTCTTTTTTTCAGAGATTAACCAAATCTTCGGAATTCACATCAAAGCAATAAGATTTCAAACCAAGGAAATGCAGTTTTCCAGCAATTATGTTCTGCATAGTTTAAAAATCATGTAAACAGTATTAGTTTCCTATTTACAGCACATAATTCTGTATTCTTTTATCTTGTTTTAAACATGTAATTACTGTATATTGTAATGCACATTAATATCGTCTATTGTACATAGTTTATTTTAACAAAATAAATGTATTACTAAGTATTTTGACAGCATCCTTTTGAGAAGGTGTGGTGTGTGGTGCTGCATGTATTTTCCCAGATGTTCATTGCATACACCTTGCAAGATGTTTCAGGTAGGAAAAACCACAAACTGACATACAAGGCTCCTAGTAGGAGCATTCTTGGAAGAGAAGCAGCTGCAAAAGTGTTAGTCCAAGCACTAGGAGTTTTGAGGGGAGTTTGTTGCTCCCAGACAAACCTAACACATGGGTAACAAACCCTCCAGCAAACCCTTACTGAGGGCAAGGAAGATGAGGAGCTCTGTTACCTGTGATCCAGCAGACAGGGCAGGTGGAGTCAGGAGGGAAAGTGAAATGCTTACAAAGATGAAGATGTTACACGAGGAAAGACAGCCCTGATGGACTGGAATCAAGAATATGACTGGCCCCAGTCTTCCAGGGAGTGCAGAGATGTGGATCCTGTTAAAAAAAAAATAATAATAATGTAGTGCCTTTGTTACCCAGCTCTTCATTACAATTGGTTTCAAGACCAGAATCAATCCCATTGATCAGCTGGTCCAGTCTTCGAATTAAAACTATAAATCCCACCATTCCTGAACAACATGCCTCCTACTGACTGGACTAAGTTTCATGACAGAAAGCCTCTTTTCTGTTCATACAGCTTGTGAACTTTAGCAGGTTTAACCAATCCCTGCCTGGGGCCCTCACTGGCAGAGCAAAGACCAAGCACATCATTTATTCTTAATAAAAATGCACTGCAGCCAAAATCCCTGGCTACTATGAAAGGATACATCCCCAGAGGACACAGGACAATCCAAGAGGGCAGAACATGTAGCCTGGGATATATTTGATTTGCCTGGCCCCAGAGGAAGCTGGTATTACTCACCAGATTTTCCATGGCCAGACTTTATCTGGAAAAAGGTGACACTGTGGACCTGCATGTCTGGGGTTAACAACAAGGTGTCAAAGGCATCCCCCAGAGCAGAAACTTCCCAAACTGCTGCCAGATTAATCTGGGTGGATACAGCCAGGGAAGGACACCTCTATACAGCCCCAGTGCTTTCACATTTCCCTGAAGATCCGTGCCTGGCTGTCCGTGGCAGGATGTTGGGCGAGACAGCCCTTTGCTCCAGCCCAGGGCGGAGGTCCCTGTGTTTTCATAGGAGTACAATGAGAGCAGGAGGGAGCTGCCTGTCCTGTCTCCCAAACTGAAATCCAGTCAGTGCAGGAAACACCCATCCGAGGAAGCATCCTGCCCTCCTTCTCACGGTGATTCAGGAACGAAGATGGGATAAAATACATTTCTGTATGTTTCTGGTTTCTGAGCTGGTCAGCCTGGCTGGGCAGCATGAGAGTGAGGGGAGCTGAGCTTCAAGGGCCAGTGGACTTCTGTAACTCTCATAGAATGGGAAAGTATTGTGACAAACCAAAGCACGGCATGACAGTGACTACTGCTGCTCAGGTTAAAAGAGTGACAATAAACCTCAGACACTGAGTGCTGTGCAGGATACAGATATGTCTGATCACAAGGGACATACAGCCTGTGCACTTCAAAACACATGGTAGAGAAGAAAAAATTATCTGTGTAATAATTCCCAGTGTCCAGAAGAGAAACTGAGCATGAAGTCCATGTCCACTGAGGTGTGACATTCTCTGTTATAAATACTCCTTGCAAACCTGTACTGAAGACAGAAGGGCTATTTAACTGCTTTGGACAGGTGGGATGATGAGATTTAAATCTGTGGTTTTAAGGAGTGCTAAAATGCTCCCAAGGTGATGAAGGACGCCTTGGGAAAGGGCTTCTCATGTTTTGAAATATGGAGGCTATGATAGTGACTGCATAGAAATCCTAAACAGGACTTGACATCCCAGCTGCAACATAAAGAATATGAGAGCTTGGAGACCTGGTCACCAGTAGGGCCTGTTGTAACGAGGGGTAATGGTTTTAAATTAAAAGAGGATTGATTTAAACAAGACATAAAGAAGAACTTTGTTCCAGTGAGGATGGTAAGGCATTGGCACAGATTGCCTGGAGTGGATCTCCCATGCCTGGAAACTTTCAAGGGGCTTTGATTATCCTGGTCTAATTAAAAATCCCTGCATATTACAGGGGGGTTGGACTCGACGACCTAAAGGTCCCTTCCAACTCAAATATTTCAATGACTTCGAGTGTCAAAATAGGTGGGAATTTAAAAGAATGAAGACCTAGTAGGTTTTTGGGGGAAAAAAAGCGCCTCAGCATCAGGAATGAAGTTGTCCCCTTGAAAGTCAGTGTTGTGTATCTGTGGAAACACAGCAGAACTGGATGAAGAGGAATATGCACCAATGAAACCATGGAATCATAGATTTCATAAATAATGTATGTTGTAAGACCTTAAGATCATTGAATCCAATCATTACCCCATCACTGGCAAGCCCACCACTAAAACATATCCCCAAGTGCCACATCTGCACACCTTCTAAATCCCTCCAGGAACGGTGAAACAGTCACTTTCCTGGCAAATGGGTTGGTGGGCTTTGGTGTTGGCTGGACTTTATTCACTCAGGACAAAACCATAGCATCTCCAGACAATTTTGCTCTCCTTCTTAAAAGATCATCTTGAAGTGGTCTTTTACTGACTTGAGTTCAGTCAGTACATCCTTCCCACCTTCCCCTTCTGCCTCCCAGCCTGACTGCCTCAGTCAAACCCCTTTCCATGCCCTGCAGTGTTTCCTTCTGATGACTTGCTGAGGTTTCTACTGTCTCGCTCTATCTGGGTACAGCCTTTGTTTCCCACTGGCTGCAAAGGAAGGAAGTTTGCCACCTTCTAACCTTACCTCTAATCCTGAGACTATAGCACAGCCAGACTCTGTCACAGAAAGTCAGGGAAGGAAATGACTTCACACGGAGGAGATGTTCTGCAGGTGTTCACAGCTCCAGCAAAGAGTTTGTAGGAGCTTATACATAATCTACACGAGAAATCTCTATGCATAAATAAAGAGGGACACATTGTTTTAAGTTGCTTTCATACTACAATTTTGAGGTTTATTAAAATAATGTGCATGTTTAAAAAAAAAAAAACCTGTGATGCCATTTAACAATATCAGAGGGATTGCAAGATGCAATTTGAAAAAAAATCAGCACTTTTTAAAGGGCAGTTAGTTAAACTCTCCATCGGCAAAAAATTGCTCCTGTTGCTGTTGGCCACAGCAGGATTACAGAAGCAGGGTGACAAAATCTCCTCCTTGCTACTCAGCCACAGCACAGCTTTTATACTTTCACTGACAAAAAATGATAAACTAATAAACTAATAAATTACGGGTTAAATTAAATCTATCTCAGTGAGGGCAGAACACCTGGGGAAATTTCAAGCATGCATCCCTGGAGATGAAGGTGCATCCAGAAGAGAAGGCACTGAATGAGGGAGGGAGAGGCAGGTGCACATATTACTCTCAGCAGCAATTCTCTCCTAAGGGCTATCTGAGAAGGTGTCTCTGTTTGCTAAGCTCCTGTGAGCCTCTCCCACAGGGCAGCTCTTCCTGCTTTCTCATAACTTCCCATTTCATTCAGGGGAGAAATGAGGGACAAATGTGGATCTGTCCTCCTGCAGGTGGGAGCTAGAGGACAAAGGCACTTCTGTGGCTGTGGTCACAGCGGGCTCTTGCAGCAGCTCCCAGGTGTCCCCCTAGTCTGTAAATAGCTGGTCTGAGGAGGTGTGAACTGTCCTTTGGCTGTCTGCTCTCTTTCCTGTCCTGGATTTGTCTCAACCACCATTACTGGACACTCCACAATTTTCCTGCAAGCACATCTGGCTGTCCCCCTGTGCATCCTCAGAGGGGCAGGTCTCCATGGAGCTTAGCAGCACAGGGAACTGTGGGAACACCCTTCATAGCCCCCTCTTTCCCACCATCCTAGCCAGGGACTTGCTGAAACCAAACCATGACCATCACATTTTGGCTTGGTCCCTCTAACTCTGGAAATTGTCAGGAGAGACTCCTTGGGCTCTGCAGACTTGCTGATTCTACGTGAAGACATTTCCCCTCCAATCCCTGGACAAAAACAGATGGTCCTACACACTTAATGTGCTTCTCTCCCCCGGTTTTTTTTTCCTCAAAAGGAATTGCCCTTTGTGAGGCAATTTTTTTTTCAAGACAATAACTCCAATTAAGCAAAGAAGTGAAATATGTGCTTAACTGTAAAAGTCCACTGACACTAAACAAACACTTAATCATGAGCTTAAGTGCTTGTCTGGGTCAGGGCTAAGTATGCATTCACCCTAGTTTCAAGGCAGTGATTTGGATAGTCATTTCCATGTCATTGACATTAAGACATTATTCTTTGACTGTTATTCCTGAATGACCAGGGTAAGAATAACTAATGAGTGGGATGGGGGGGTGAGGTGGGAATGTTGGTAACTGCATTTATGTTACTGGGAAAGAGCTAAACCCCAGACGAATAAGGAGGCTGTTACAGAGGAGGCAATGTCTCTGTGGGCTGTTTCCATGTCCCAGTGACTGTTTAGTCCATGTGCACTTTGTGCTGGGGGAGATTCTCACAGTGTGAAAAGCCTGTGAGGAAGGGAAACTGCATCATTTCTTTTTAGCACAGCATTTTCTATCATAAGACTGTGTACTGGCTGCAGCAATAATGCTTCCAAAAGCATGAGGAGAGGGGATTAAGCCTCATCTGCCCAGAAAAATCTACGATTAGGAGCGTTACTGGATGAGGTCAAATTCAGGACTAGTTGACATCCTCAGTAATGCTGGAGGTACCAAGGGCATGAAGCTGGGGAAGAATTTGGCTCCTCCCTGCCTGACCTGGGGAGGGAGCTCAGTAGGTCTCACACTCGGTGGTGGCAGTGGAGCAGATGTCACAGTCACAGCGGATGGCCACTGGGTAGGTGTAGAAGGGATCCACATCAGGGGCACACTTGGGCAGCTTCACCGTCACCATCTTGGTCTCGTTGTAGGTGCAGATACGGTGGTGAGACTCAATGTAAGGCGGCTCCAGGATCGGTTTCTGCAGGGGAGAAATGCTGGCCTCAGGCAAGAAGCAAAGACAAACATCTGGAGTCCCGGTTTCCTCAAGGGGATTTAGCATAAATAGAGGAGCTACTGGATCAGGTGGAAGGGGCCACAGGAATAATTCTTAGGCTACGTCCTTCAACACTTGCCTGTTGGAGCCCTGCCATGAATGGGAGTGGGTGTATGTGCGTGTTTCAGTTTGTTTAAAGCATAAAACTCCAACTAAAAACTGCTTGAAGGAAGACAAAGGATTATCCAAAAAGCTGGTTTTCAGCAGAATACAAGTGTTCTAACCAAGTGCTGCCAAAAGCAGCTGCTTTCTTCCAAAAACATTGATTTTCCATTAAATGCATTCTGCTGGAAACCCTTCCATATGCACAAGCTGCTGAGAGCAGGGGTGCATCCAGGTGCCAAGGGCTCTTTTTTCTCAGTCAAACCAGTCTTCCCAGTCAGGCTGCACGTCCCACAAAACCCAAGATGGGGAAAGCTATGGGGAAAGCTCTCAGCACAGCAGCCAGCAGAGAAGTCTGCAGTTTCTCCTGAGAAAAACAGATTGGTCAGAGACCTCAGCCATCAAGAGCAGGGCTTGAAACCCACCTTGTCCTGTGACATCACAGTGGCATTGCTTTTGCTGAAAAATCATTTTTTTCCTTAACAGGGACACCCTTTTTCCAAAGACTCCAAGACAGAGCAGCACACACAGCAGTGGGAGTCCACTGTGATCCTCTTTCTTGTGCAGATGGGAAACAGCACAAGGTAACACAGCCAGGAGACATTTTAGTTCCTTTCTTTCCCTCTGTGTTCCCTCTCTGGGAGCTAAAAAATGATGGCATGGAAGAGAACAGATGCAACATCTCATCAAGAAGATATCTGGATGCCTTCCCTCTTAGAAACCCCTCATCCAAACACATCATGCTGCTTTCTAGAAGCTGTTGAACCTACAGCCAGATGCATTCAGCTGAGCTTCACCCAAGCAGGATTGCAGTGTGTAGTAAGAATCTGGGCTGCCAGAGAACACTGGGAACCAGGACTCGTCTCTCGAAGAAACTGTATCCCACCATGGTATCTCACCACTGATGGCCTTCCCTCTCATCCCACCAAGCCATGAAGAAGGGCACTCAGAGCTAGTGCACAGACCCTGGCTCCTCATCTGGTCACCTATGGAGGGCCTTTGTTTTCATATGTACAAAATCCCTCCGAGTATCTCAAGGCTTCCCTGAATAAATTAAACTGGGGTTGGCCCCTTGAACCTTCCAGTGGCAGAAAGGCAAAGATAATCAGAAAGTTATTCTCTGCCATGTGTGTAGAGGTACTTACGCCATTTCTTCCTCCCCCTGTATGCCCCTAAAACTTAAATATTCCATATTTACACAGCACTGTGACTTAAAACAGGACCAAAATTAGAAATACACTATCTTTGGGATTTGCTTTTTGGAACAAAATATATTACCCATCAATCGGGAGCTCCATCTTAATCTCAAAGAAATTTTTTTCAAGTAAAGTAATAAACTCCTCCTCTCCTTAAGTGTTCAAGCTGTAAGAGGCTTTCAGATTGCGCAGTAAGAGTATTACATAAGGGCTTCATTAATGTCATCACACGATGTCCATCCCCCTTTGGGACAGAGGAAGGAGGGAGGGAACAGCCAACAACAAACGTTGCTGTCAGTGGCAGTGAGGGGATCATGGAGTGGGACACAGCCCTTGACCATTTAGTTAAACACCTGCAAGCTATTTAATGGTGGTGGGTGTCTTTTGAGGGATTTTTTCCAGGGGAAGCACCACCCAGCTATGCCAGTGCCCACCATCCACCCTGAGCCCTGGCCACAGCCTCACCTCCCAGGTCTCGCAGCGTCCCCAGCACGCGTCCGTGGTCACCCGCAGCCCCCGGCACCCGGGTTTCTTGGCCAGGAAGGTGAACTCCCGCACGGCGCAGCCCGTGAAGGTCCGCAGGTCGATGGCAGAGGTCTTGAGTGTGCTGCCACAGCCCCCCAGCAGCAGGAGGAGGAGGGCAACCAGGACCAGGCAGTGGAGCTTCATGCTGAGGCAGAAGGGACAGAAGTTGGGGGAGCCAGTGCAGTACAGGAGGCAAGAAGGTTTGGGACACCCCTTCCTGCCTTTGGACACACGGTTCCCCATCCTTACTGAGCCTGAGAGAGCATGGGCAGATGGAGGAATGAGTGGTCACCTACTTGCAGAAGTGGGAAATCTTAGTAAAAAGGTCTGTCACAGAAAGCAGAAGCATGGAGACTTTCCCTGCGGAGCAGTCAGAGTTCACCTGGAAGAGATAAAGCCACTGGACAATACCTCGGCCCCACTGAAATCTCCATGTGGCAGGTTTGCTTTGCAGATTTTGCCTCTCTACCAGCCCTTTTGGATTTCCCTGAGCTCACACAGGGTCAACAACTCAGTAGTTTGGAGCCTGAACTTGTGCTATAATTTCAGCATCTCCCAAAAGTGTTACTGGAGTTGCCATTACCAACACCCCCAGTTCTGGACTCGCGCTGTTTCTCTCCCAGGGCTGTAGCCAGAGGGGCTGGTTGTCCCTTCAGCACACACTGCCCTACAGCCACCTCAGAACCAACCAAGACTGCCAAGCCAGTGATAAGAGTTGGTCAGATAAGAGGGCACATGGTCAAGGTGACCAGAGGAGGATTGAACATCCTACACCTGAGCAGCCCAGCATCCACCAAGACCCTCTGAAAGCTGTCGTCCTTCTGTCTCAGTAAAGAAAGCAATCAGTTTCTCTGGAAAATTTTCTCTGCCAAAAAAAGAGATCTGGAAAGCAGCTCTAAGCCACGAGATGCATTTATACTTCAGGTATTTGCACTGCATTTAAAATGTCCACCCAGACTTGACAATTCGTTTTGAGAAAGTCAGCTGCTGCACAGGACACGGACTGGTGTGCACTGGCCTGTGTCCTCAGCTGGATAGACCAAAATTAAATGAGCCTTTTACCTGGCTGATACTCAAGTCCCTAACCTTCTGTTCAACCAAAGGTTTTACATTTGCCAAATCAGAGCTTTAGATCAGCACGTGATGTTTCTTTCATAAAAGTCACCATGCATACACTAGAGTCCTACGTGCGATTGAGAGTGTGTTTATATATGTTTCAACAGAGTAAAAAAAAATAAAATTCTTTTTTTAAAAAAAGGAAAATATATGATAGCAAAATAGAGAAACATCAGAACAAATCAAACATTTATTCTTTAGCACTTTAGCAAATACTGTTGCTTTATTCATGAGCCAGAGCCATGACAGGGAGCAAACACAGGCACACACTCACCTGACTTGTTGGAGTCAGAATTTCTTTTGTAGTTTAAAATTGCAGATGGTATTTTCAGGACGTCAGAGTGAGCAGCAGGAGACCTGCACGACAATCTTTGTCAGTTTTGTGATCAGTAGATCTCCCCAGCAGCTGCTACTGGGTTGTTTTAATTGCTCAAATTTATAGAAAGGGCCTTGTCAATCAAGGCAGATCCTTACTTGAACTACACAAGGTATCAAAGCCATTGACTGTAAAACAAGGCTCCCCTTTCCAACAACAATTAGCTTCAAGGGAATTATTGTTTTTGTAGATTATTGTTTCATAACATCAGCCCTGAAGCAAAAGGAGTATCTCAGTGAGTGAAATTATGAACATGCACTGGGGCAAAATGGATCTTCTTTTCCACAGTGGACTATCAACACCTTTGTGATGGGATTGGAGGTTGGCTCTGAAATCATCATTATCCCCCAGTTAACAAGCCCTGAGTAAACATCCTCAAGGGAGAATTTTCAGGTATTATTGTGAACAAATGCCTGTTTTTTTCAACTGAATAAGACTTTTTCTATCCTATTGCTCTGTACAAGCAAAGGCAAGGGTTGGGTGGAGAGGGTGTGAGTTTGCAAGGAAAACAAGTGTTCTCTTGATGAGCCATGCAGCTGTCACAGAGGTAAGCTGTGAAAGGAAATTTATAAATCCTGTCCACTGCCTTCACTATGCAAACACAATTTCCAGTTTATTCACAGGAGAGGGAGCAGCCAAGGAACTTTGGTTCTGTGGAAAACTTGCGGGTCAGTGAGTTCATAAAAGATGAATGGGAGAGAGAAGAGCAGCCATAAGCTCATACACCAACCTGGGGAAACTCACCTCCCATCCTTTCCACCATGGCTGGATGGTGACTTCCCAGCACTGACTGCTCCAGTATCCAGGCATATCCAGAAAAGGCAGGGCAAGTATCAGGGATTATGGACCCCTTGGGATGATGTTGTTAAAGGTTGTCATAGCAATACAACCCATCCCTGAGAATAAAAAACATATGAAACATTAACTAAAATCCATCCTCCAATATTTTAGAGGAAAAGCAGAGTAAATTTAAAAAAACCAAACAACTCCCACCAACATAGCATCTGTTGATGTTCAGCATACTCACCTCATTAAGTATGAAGCAGTGATTACCATGAGTTTGTTAATTTACCTTACTATGTAAGTTACTATGTTGTGTTCTGGCTTTTTGTAGCACAAGCCATGGAAACTGAGCTAGCGTGATATTGAAGTATTCAGGGCCAAATGAGTAACATCACACAGGTGTCTCCCTTTTTCTGGGTGAATAACCCATGGCTGGAGATCTTTCTTTCACTTCCAAGGTCGAGAGCCCACATCTGATGCAGCAATGGGGCTCACACTCCTGCTCACACCTCCTGGAACCCCAGAGCACTTGCTGTATTCCACTATTCAGCTTGGAGCAGCCACACAAGCTGGTGTGCAAAAGGCTGTTTATTTACCCTCAAGATTTGCCTTTTTTTGTTTAGATTAGGCAAGAGTGATTGGAAGAAGTGAAAGTGTGAAGGAATTGTCTGAAATACAGAAGAGCAGAAGGCACTTGGCTGTTGCCCCATTGCCATCATGGCATGGGAACCAACAGCTTCAGGAAATTAATTTACTTTACTAAAAAAAAAATAAAAAAATAGAATTTTTAGTAAAAATTTTTAACTGTCCTAGAATTGGAAGGGAAGGTATATTTAAAATCTGTGCCAGTATTCTCACTCATTATTATTCACAGTCTCACCGTCAGTAAAGGATTTCAGCTTCAAGTGAAGAGTGATCAAGTGAGACTTTGGAGGCTGAATAGTGAATGGAGGTGTCATAAATGTCTCCATAAACATGATAACCAGGCATGGCCTGGACAGCATTTTCCTCCACTGAAACCAATAGGGAAAAGGAGGAGATTTAAGGCACACGTCAGATCACAAGGACATCAAGAAGAATGACCAAAGTCTTGTCACTGATCTAAAACCATCAACAACTTTCCCACCAAAAAACCTTAAAACTACTTTTCTGTAATTTTCCCTTACCAAAACTAAAGATAGAAAATAAACTTTTAAAGGGTTTTTTAAGAATATACAGTTTAAAAGTTTCTGACTTGCAGAGAAAGCAGGTAAAAGTGAAAATATCAAGCTAAAGTTCCCTTTATTTTATTCTGGAAATGTGCCAGCAAAAAATCAGCCCGAGATTAAAGACAGGTACAGGAAATACATGCCAGATGGCAGATAAACCAGCTTTGACAGATCCCTCTTCTTCTATGGATTAGAAAACCAGGTGCTGGACCTTTTGTGAAATTTGGTTTTGTTTCAGTGGCTTCAGCTAACTAAGAGACTGTTTTCTTGTCTCCATCTGAGACTGAGCAGTCTTATAAAGCAAAAAGAGGAATTGCAGATTCTCACTCACTTTCTCTTTAGAATACTCTGTCTGTCTGGGGAAGATACACCAATAGTTGACGGATTGTCATGTGAAAAGCTCAAGTGTTGGCTTTTTTCCTCAGCACCGATTTGGTGAGTTATTGTTTTGTGGAGGTTTTATTTAATTTCATCAATAATAAATATATAAATATAATAAATTAATAATGAATACACCACTAGGAGCTGAAATTGGACTGACCACAAGAAAGCTGAGATGTGCTATTTAATGGGACAGACCAAGGGCCAAGGGAAACGACGATGTTGAGTAGCTGCACATAGTAAGTATTGGAGCAAACCATGATGGTGACCAGACAGGAGACAGACAGGACAGACAACATGAGAGGTTGGGAAGGGTGCGTGTCACAGGTTCACAGGTTATTCTGAGTTGGAAGGGACCCACAAGGACCATCTTGACCAACTCCCAAGTGAACGCCCACCCAGGGATCGAACCCACAACCCTGGAGCCATGGGCACCACGCTCCATCCGTCCAAGCCTCCCATCCTCTAGACCATGTCACTGAGCTCCTCATCCAATCTTTTCCTAAACACCTCCAGGGATGGCAACTCCACCACCTCCCTGGGCAGACCATTCCACTGAGAGATCACTCTCTGTGAAAAAGCTCTTCCTAACATCCAGTCTAAACCTCCCCTGGTGCAGCTTGAGGCCATGACCTCTTGTTCTGGTGCTGGCAGCCTGAGAGAAGAGATTTACACCCACCCGATTGCAACCTTC
Source organism: Pitta sordida (assembly GCA_013390025.1). Taxonomy (NCBI): domain Eukaryota; kingdom Metazoa; phylum Chordata; class Aves; order Passeriformes; family Pittidae; genus Pitta; species Pitta sordida. The sequence continues at coordinate 20,074 of WEKX01013826.1, read as the reverse complement.
CTTCAGGTAGTTGTAAACAGCAATCAGGTCACCTCTGAGGCTCCTCTTCTCCAGGCTGAAAAACCTGCTCCTGCCGTCACTCCTCAAAAGTAAGACAGAAGGAGACATGTATGAAATGAGATGCTGTGGGTTGACTGGCCAAGCTCACAAAGTTGGCATCCAGGAGAGGTTAGAATTGAGATTAAGCAGCAAGTCAGAACTGTCAGGCAGGAGGTGAAGCTATGTATGTTAGGAGTCATTTGGTGAACTCAGTGAAAAAATTAGCACAAGAATTACTTTTCTCCATACAAGATAATGTTAGAGTTTTTCTCAACAGGCTGTTTACTCTTTGCTGGTAATCTTGGTTGGGGGAGGAAGGAAAAAAGTATAATCTCTGCGTCCTGAAAGCAGCATTTCAAACAAGTACACTACGATTCTTTAATCCGTTCCCGTAGCGGAAAGTGTCTTGGAGTGTGACTTTCTGTCATTTGTTACATTTCTAAAGAATGCAAAGGATCGGTTTGTAAAGGGACAAAGTAGGTTTAACCTTGAGAGGGCATGGCTGATCTGTAAACGAAAACCAAAGGAAACGAGTAAAGCTCATCCAAAAGCTCTGATAGAAATACTGCCAAGTGCAGGCACAGAAAGCACAATGGAGCCGTCAGGAAATGCGTTCTCAGGAGGTAATTAGATAAATGCGGACTCTCCCTGCTAACAATGGGACACCAGTCCTGGCTGAAGGGCTCGGGCACACAAAGCCATTTCTACTTTAAAAAAGACTTTCTGCTCATTTTGCTTCCTGGGCTTAACACAACACGAGCTGGCACCGGCTGAATGAGCATTAGGATGAGAAGAATGTAGTCAGGAAAGAGGATTTTTCAAGGCTGCTGTGACAGTATTAGAGGAATGACCCATCTTGCAGAGGGGATAAATACTTCTTGCAGCTTGAGAGGGGTACCTGTGCTACGAATGGTAAAAGGGCCCAACAAACACACCTGTAAAATCCATCCCAGGAGATCTGAAACGCTGTAAAATAGCTCTGCACTGTCTGCAGCAATATCACAGCTGCTCCAGCACAGGCACTGCCTCACTGGCACGGCTGTTATAAGGAAACTGTCAGACACTATTCATCTCCTCCTTTTTCATCAGACCTGGAAAATGAAGTCTGAGGGAGAGGCTTAACAGTGACAAAAAAACACTAATCCACAGTTTGCTTGAGGCACATCTAGGCTGGTGAGATAAGGGCCTGTAGCTATGATGGATTGCATCCAGAAGAGAACTAATGAAGGTCCTATAGCCACAAGAAGAGCTGAAGTTTCTAAAAGGTGGCAGTGACCATCTCTAGTACACAGGTATTGCAGTCAAAACAAGGTAATTCCAATAAAGATAAATCCATAGCAGACCCATAGGTTTGGGTCAGAATCTGGTCTTAACCTGATTTTATACAATATGAACAAAGATTCTGTATTATAGATTAGACACATTTACTAAAATTCCATTTTCATATGTTTATATACAGCATACCTCAGAAAAACTAATTTCTTAAACCTTAAATTCTGAACAAAATGCTTTTGGAGTACAAGTCAGAAGGAGAAATAGAAAGGGGAATAGGAAGTAAAAACTCTCCATGGTCAAGAAAAGGAGAGCTTTCCACAAAATGCATCCTGACCCAACGATGAAGGACAGCCACAATTTAAAATAAAAGACATGATACTAATATCTGTCCCAGTCTGAGTAGTATAAATATTGATTCTAGAGTCACACTCTATGGTAAGTTACATGTCACAAAGATAAAGAACTGCTTAATACACATTTTTTGAAGACTGATTGGCAGGAAGAATTTACCTGCAGCAGGGACATTGTCGGGGAGTTTCCTGAAACTTTAGGAGTTGTGATATATACGTTAATAAGGAGAAAAAACAGAAAAACACATAATCAGAATGGATGATGAGGACACCAAAGACACAACCCCAAGTCCAGGCTGGGGAACTTCTTGGTTATGATCCTTAGGAAAGTAAGGAGCCTCCTTTCTTAAGGCTACAAGATCTTTGCTCTGAAAGTTACATTTATCAAGCGTCTCTCCTAGTAATAAGGAATAAAATACCACTAGTCGGGATTGTTCTCCTTGTTTCGCCAATGACAAACACATTATATGATCGAGTTTGGGAAAAACTATTTCAGGAAAAATTATCAATTTAAGAGCAAAGATAGCCACAATCAGGATCTGAAAATAGCCAGCACCACATAAACTTACACCTGACCATGGCTGATTAATATGCCCTGAAATAGTTAAAATTGGGTCTAATTAATGCAAAAGCCATTCTCAATACAGAGATGTAGAAACTTTCCAAAGGAACAGAGACTTTTGCTTGGCATGAAGTTCTTGAGTAATTCCCTGGTTCCTGTCAAGTTTTGAGCCCTTCTGACATCTGCAGAACAATGCAAGGCAATACGTGGTTGGGTGTGAAAACAAATGGCATAAATGACAGTTTCCAAGATTAGCATTCCTTTGTGTTTAACATTTCACCCTGTTTCAGGAGAAACTCAACCAGGAAAACTTCCTGAGCAACAGGAAGATACATATATGGGTGAAGCCACCATTGTTGTATACAACCATTGATACGTCATTACAAAGCAGGGGGAAAAGCATTAACTGATCTTAAACTGTTTGAAACAAAAAGGGGGTATTTTATGATATAGATATATCCAAGGGGATCGACAGAAATAAAAATAACTAAGGTGAATAGACTAATAAACTGATGCACAACATGCTCTGTTTCAGACAATCTGGAGAGAAATGCTGTAGGAGATGGAACAACATAACTCTGAGATGACAGTACTCTGTTCCACCTTATATTATTATGGATCTGGAATACAAGCTTTACATACTGCAGCACTTTACTCTTACACTTTTTTTTTTCTATTTCAAACTGTGCTAAATAACTGCCTGTAGATTTGCACGTTATTGGTAACGTGCTTCTCAGTTTTCACAAATGCTTTGGAAGTGTGTATACTCTTACACCGTCCTCAACTGTAACCACATTTTCTTGCCTATCGAACTGTTTTTTATTTAACTGGTCACAATGCTGATCACATTCAGTCTAGAATTTGAATTCAAAATTCAAATCTAGTGGAGCTGGCTAAATATTGATGTGAGCAAGAACTTGGCTCTCTAGTTGTACACCAGGGAATTGCCTGCAGAGTTCATTGCAATGTGAAAAAGATTCTCCAATAAATACAGATGCCGTGCAAACTTTATGTGACTGACAATAACCACGGTAACTCAAGTCACTTCTGCATTCCATAGCTTTCCTCTAATGGTCTTTCGAAAAGACATTATCATCTTTTATGACAGACTAGAGAGTAATGACACAGTTCCTCTTCCCTAGGCTCAGAATTTGAAGCTTCTTAATCAAAACTACAGAAGTTCAAAGATACATTATCTTAATTCATTAATTTTCCTATTGTTCATGTCCAGTGCACTGGAAAAAAAGACACCTTGTCTCGACACACATCACTGCCAGGGCTAATGCTCCATTTCCAACATTGCCTCGGGGATGAGTGAAGTTTACAAATTAGATGAAGCTGGAAATAAAGTCTCCTGAAACAAAGCTACCACCTCCTCCTGTGAATCCTGTTAGAATAAACTCATAGATTTATTGAACCAATCAAGGGCCAGTCAGGAAAACAATTATCATATGAGTCTCAAACCCCAAAGAAGCACTTGGCCAAACCAAAACTCAGCACATTGTAGACCCAGACAGTAACAGGCAAGAAGTTGCAGCAGCAGACAGAACCAGACCTTCCATCCTGAACTCTTTTTAACCTCTGGGGAAATGTGGATCTCAATCAACACTTCGAGTCCTCAGACTATTTCCAGTTTAAGCTCTTCACCCTGATCCCACTGATTTTAACAAGTTCCTCGTGAGTGTAGAGTCATTCCATGTCACAAGACCAGCAGGGCTCACAGAGGTCATAAAGAAAAGTAGATTCCTGCAGGCTCCTGAGAAACAAAGCCCACAGCTATGCAGAGACAGCTGAGGTGACCAGAGAGTGGCCAGTTTTCTGTTGTCTATCTTGGTCAGCAACTTTTCAGCAACCGAAGAACCAGCAGGAGAGGAAAACAAGAACAAGAAATAATGAAGATCTTTCACCTATGAGCATCACTGCCACAGCCACACCACACTGTTCCTGTTTCACTGCAATCACACCTGTGTCCTGCCTGCAGGGTCTCCGTTTTAACCCTTCTGTAACAGTGCTGGAGAGAGCCGAGCCTGCTCCTTGTGAAAGCAGAACATGGAAGCCATGATGGGATCACATGTAGCACCCCCTTTTTAAAACTATCAACAACCCTGAAGATCATCTCTGAGTCACTGCCGACCTCAAAACCACTCTTAAAACCAAAAAAAAAACCAGCAGGCAAACTGCTGAACACTAAAGCTTTCCTGCTGTCACACATACCATGACCTGGGAAATGCCAACTCCAGCACAGGACAAATGAATGCCCTGACCATGGAATTACTCTGATACCTACAGAGCTTTTGGAGACACAGGTCTTCCCCAGAGGGGAGCAGCTCTGCCATTGGAAAGGTGTAGAATTGTCGTGGAAGCACAGAATAGTTTGGGTTGGAAAGGACCTTAAAGACCATCTGGTTCCAACCCACCTTCCACCAGACCACGTTGCTCAAAGCCCCATCCAGTCTAGTCTGGAACACACTCAAGGATGGAGCATCCACAGCTGCTGCTCTGAGCAACCTGTGCCAGGGGCTCACCACTCTCACAATGAAAAAAATCCTACCAGTAAGCATCACCCATTCTAATTTGCAACTTACAAATTCTGATGTCAGCGCAGTAATGATTTCATACTGGGGCTGAAAGTTCAGTTCAGAGCCTGTACTCTTCTGCATATGGATTAATCAATAGAGATTAACTGAAAGAGTATCACAAATTCAATTTTACGGTGCTATTGCTGCACACCTCTGCTTTCCTTCAAGCATGGTTTCTATTCCACAGCCTTTGTAAGTTATGTCTACTTTAATTAGATCAGACAGATAAATCCTGATTAAAAAAATGCTTTTGTCATTTAAAGACACTTTCAAATCAGACATTAATTTATAAAGATCCAGCAGTCTAACAAGACAAGTTTCATACTTCACAGGGCTTCATATTGTATTTGATTCTGACAATGTCAGCTATATCCTCTGGCCTTCAAAGGTCAAATATGCAAATCATGGCTGAGTATAATAATCTCTTGCTTTGCTTGCAGCTAGCATGTGGCAAATGGATGTTGAAATCCAGCTGTTTAAATCCTCAATCATCCATTTAAGTTTTAACTCAGCAGTGAAACAACTAAAAGGTATGTTTGGAGAGGAGTGTGCCAAACTGTACCCCAGGGATTCCCACTGAACTCAAAATACTAAAGGACTCTGAACCTCTTTGACATACAGAATACAACATACAGATGTTGCTTTATAAGGAAAATGCATTACAAATTACTCACAGATTAAGCTGGAAAGATAATAAAATGTTGGGTTTGACATAAGGCTAAACATAAGGCTAGAAAATTGGAGTTTTCCTCTTTAATTAGCATCAGGGATCAGTCGTCCTGCAGGCTCCAGTTTCTGAACCCTTCAGCATCACCCAAGAGCAATGTGCACTACAGGTTAAATGCACAATGGCCAAACCTCCACTGACGCTGAAAGGGGAAAACTGTGCTGGTCTGTCCTCCTTTTAGAAAATCATTCCCATGGAGATTGGACCCAGGATGCCGAAAACACAGCTGGTACTAGTACAAACCCCAGGACCACAGCCCAACATTGACTGATTTTCCTGCTCTGGGTGATGCCTGCACAGCCTAAAGAATGCTGGTGGAGCTATCCATGTGTCTCTACAGAGACTGGGGCCAATGACAGCTTCTGCACATCACAGTTGCATGGGCTTTTTCAACTGAGAAATCACCTTTTTTTTTCTTCTTTTCCTTTTCCTTTTTTCAATCCAAGGAACCACAGTGTTGACAGATCGACTAAAATTGGCTAATCCGTTCTTTCCCCCCATTTCAGTGTGTGATTGCATGCACAGGACTGTGTCCAGGTAAGGGCTTCCCAAACAGGTCAGTGCCCTGGTCCTGTGGCCACACTATTTCTGATACAGGCCAGGATCTCATTGGCCTTCATTACCTGAGCACCCCTGCGCTCATATCCAGCTGCTGTTGACCAGCACCCCCAGGCAGTCAGAGCAGGAGATCCAGATCCAGCCTTTGACTGACATGGCCATGACAGCCTTATCCTGATACACTGGGCAATAGGAGCAAAGTGGGGTTTTTCTGGACATAGGCACATGTGACAAAGTCAAAAATCGTTTCCCTAAATTATCATAGTATCATAGTATTGATAAGGTTGGAAAAGACCTTGAAGGTCATCTAGTCCAACCTATGACCCAACTAAAACCTAACATCCGTAACATTTATATCATGGCCCTCAACATCTCATCCAGTCTACCCTTAAACACCTCCACGGTGACTCAACCACCTCCGTGGGCAACACATTCCAATGCCCGATCACTCTTAGGCATCATTTCTTAAACATCTAATCATCCCTTAAGGGAGATAAACGGATTTTGACCGGTCTTTGGCTTCACCTCACTGAAGCATTTATAATTATAAAATTTCATTCCAAATCCTTGTTTTTTCCCATGTGCCCCCCTCCTTTCAGGTCTGGGTCAGAGCAACACACTTCATGTGATCTACCTTCTGCCATGGTCTACAAAATCCTGGTCCACTTCCATTACAGGATGCCAAAACAGACAGTACTCAACTTGCATCTCAGCATTATAGTGGTATTTACTGCAGTATGTACAACCCCCCCTCTCCCTGTATGCACTGGTATTCTCCAGACAAAGAAAGTGAAGTTAAACTGCCTACTTCTCATTTTTTCTCACATTAGAGACTAGGTAAGCAGGATTTTTTCTCAAGACACCGTGTTTCAGCTAAGTAACAATAATGGAGAATCTCAGAGGAGAAAAGACAGTGTTTTAGCAACACTGGCCATGAAATGACAACTGCACCAGGAAAGGGCAGTTCCCTGCTACTGAAAGCGAAAAAATTCCTTTCAATTTCCCCAGTAGCAGCATCCCGTGAACAATGCTGGCCTGTTCATAACCAAATTCTTTTGTATGCAGACACTGTGTCTAGACAGCCTTAAAAAAACTGTCTCTACTTAACATCAAGGGGTTGGGGTTTATTGTAGGTGCTGAAGCGTTTACCTGTATGTTCAGGTTCTGATCACAAATAATAGAGCACAGATTTTTTTCTCTGGATTTGATGGGTGCATTATTGTAAAACAGGCAGGAAGCAAATGAGGATCACACGTTCTCTCTGCAGCTTATATCCATAAAAGCTTTCTAGAGGTCACCCAGCTCCTATACACACAATGGTAGATGATATTAATAGGATCAATTTACGGCAGGAAGAGGAAATGAGTTCACAACACCCCTGTTAGTACTGACCAGTTTCCCATACAGACACAGCAGCTTTGTCCCATCTCCTCACAGGTCTTTATTTTACTTTTGGTGACAGCAGCAGGACTTCCATCATTGACTCTGGCAGGAAGAGAATTAAGTCCTGCAGCTTACAGAAGAGCTGTACTTAATCTGTCTCATCATGTTTCTGTACTTGGAAAAGAGAAGATCTTCATTACTCAAGCACGTATGAGTGCACTCAGAATAAAAATAATAAAATATTCTTTAAAGAAAAAAACCCAGACCTCAGCCATTGATAGAAAAACATCTGATTTGTCTTTGAGATAAAACAGAATCCCTTTCTGCAGAGGAATAAACCCTGTTCTGGATGAATACACATCTTTTTCTACATGTCCTCTCCCTAAGCATCTGATTTGGGTCAGTCCTGACTTTTCATATCCTCTGTTGGCAGGGGAGAGGATCCCTTTCTACTGGAAGAGCCAGGCAGCAGGCACAGCTTGACCTGCCAGGGGATCCCAAAGAAGTATGGGTAATGAGGGCATGAGCCCTGGAGGGCAGAAGGAGCAGGTTCAAACAGAACAACCGGAGCTTCAATGAGCCCCAGGTCAGAGACGTGTAATTTGGGGCTGTAGAGGATTTGGCACTAAGGAGTAGGGGTTGCTTCTTGAGCGAGAAGGGAGAGTTTAGGACAGGATGAAAGAGTTTCTGATATGAGGAAGAAAAAGGAAACTGAAGGATGGAGGGCTCATGTCAGGCTGGGGTAAGGAGGGATCAAGAGTGTCCATTCACTGAGGCACCCAGTGAAGTGTGTCGTGGGATAGAAAACCTAAGGACTGGGGATTCCAGAGGGAGTGGGTAAAAGTTACCCCACGGCCCTCTCTGCCCTGGGACCCACGGCAGGGAGGAATTATATCTGTACAGATCAGGGATGTGCTCCTGCAGCACTCACACTCCCATTCCACCGTCACAGGGATGCCAGAAACTTTTCTCCTTTCTCCTGTCCAGTCCTCTTTCTTCAGGCAAAACCATAAAAACCCTGACTCTGAAGAGAGACATTTCCAGAAAGGGAGACAATATTTTTGGAAAACGAATTAGCATGAACAAATTGATCAGGATAATGGATGAGAATGACAGGATTTGAACATATGGAAAACAATTCAAGGTTACAGGAAAACACAGGAAAATACATTTCAAAGATGTGTTTTAGGGACTCCAACTGCTGCCAAGTCAGGCAGCACAGGAGACAAGCCAGTATTGGAAGTAAGGTCATAGGAGTTTAACTGACTACTAGTATTTCCATACCAAGCTTAAGCACTGCTCCTAAGCCTTACCTTTATTTTGCACGTCCTGGCTACTGAAAAAGATTTTTGTGAGGGAAATACTTCCCTTTCATCTGATTTTTCTGTTTCTGGCCAATAAAGCACTGAGATATAACACTGAGCCCAGCTCTACCTTGCAACTCTCCTGGCATAACGAATGAAGGTTGGGCCAACAGTCATCCCATGAAATCAATCTTATGCAGCAACAACAGCTTAAGCATTAGAAATTGAGCTGCTGTTTATTACTGCAGGATCTGGATTCCATGCCCACACTCCCTGCTGCAATAATGATGCAACCAAAACAGGATATTTTACATCAGTGACTAATTGACACACAATTAAAAAAAAAAAATTACCAGTATGACATTAAATGACTTATTTATAGGTACTGTGTCTGTAGACAATGAGTCAAAGCATTTACATTTAGTTTATTTGATTTCAAATCCCAATAATAATAGGTTGGATATTGTTCCATGAAGTTGTATACATTTCATTGCCAATGATTTGAAAGACGGTTGGTAATTTAGGACAGAAAGAGAGAAGCAGTTTAATGATGGTGGATTTAGTAGCGATATAAATTACACTTGATTAAAAGGAGAGGGGGAAAAAAAAGGGAGGAGGTCTTAACAGTCTAATTTAGTTAATCTCTTTTCCTAGGCATTGAAAGCATAAACTAAGGGGTAGTCTCTGTGCCCACCTGACAGCTGCTGGAAGACAGACTCCCTTGCACTTGAGTGCCAGGAGCCCTTCTCAGTTTAGTCAAGTCTGAAGCACATGATGTAAACCATGGGGCTGCTGCTGGGATAGCATTTCTCATAATTCAGGCAAGAGGCCTTGTATCCCTTTATGGCAAAGTTTCCAAAAGAAGACCCTGAGATTAGCTCAGAGGTTAAAGCATGGTGCTCATAACACCAAGGTTCAATCCCTGTATGGGCATTCACTTAAGAGTTGGACTTGATGATCCTTGTGGGTCCCTTCCAACTCAGAATATTCTGTGATTCTGTGAAGTAAACTCTGTGTTGTTCTGTCATGTGCACCTGGCTGCTGGCAGTTCTCTCTGCAGCTTCTGTCACAGTTAAGTTGTGTCAGAGGAGTCAGGACCTCAGACTTGGCTCCCACAAGCTGCCCCCATGAAGCCATAGAGGAAAGAGATGGCAAACCAAGCCTTTGTAGTTTTGCTGCTTCTGAGACAGCTTGATCTTTGTTACTAAAGTGCATTTGGACTGCAGAGTTTGTCACTAACACACACCCATTGCAATAAAACCAGAAGAAAGTTCAGAGAAAAAAAGCAGCTGAAAAAGTTGAAAGTTGAGGGAGTAAAATTCCATGTAAACAGCCACCTCTGTTCCCTCAAATTCTGAGAAAAAAGTACAAGCAAGCAAGAATACTGGCATGTGGCTGGCCTGTCTAAAATCCACTGGTAGAAGAAGAGTGATTGAGTTTTGAAATGGGTTGCCCACAGAGGTGGTTGAGTTGCCATCACTGGAGGTGTTCAAGGGTAGGCTGGATGAGGTGCTGAATGATATGATCTAGATGTAGATGTCAGGTTTATTTGGATTATAGGTTGGACTAGATGATCTTCAAGGTCTTTTCCTACCTTATCTATAATGTGAATACTGTGAAGAACCCAAAAAGCTTATGCAGCCCGGGAGGATCAGATCTTTGCAGACATTGTTCAGAGAGGGGCTTTTTAGAAGAGCACATAAGTGATAGGACAAGGGGGAGCAGCTTCAAACTGACAGAAGGCAGGGTTAGACTGGATATGAGGAAGAAATTCCTTATTGTCAGGGTGGTGAGGCCCTGGCAATGGTTGTCCAAAGAAGCTGTGGATGCCCCATTCCTGGAAGTGTCCAATTCTAGGTTGGATGGAGCTTTGAGCAACCTGGGATAGTGGAAGGTGTCCCTGCCAGCTGGGACTAGATTATCTTTAAAATCCCTTACAACCCAAGCCATTCTGTGATTCTCCTGCATCTTTAGTTGCTCTGTTGCATTTACTGCAGAAGCATTTCTGAATATTGGGGCCAATTTATAGATTTCAACATCCTCAGAGTACTTTACCACCAAACTCTCAATAATCAAACAGATAGCAATAGGATTTGAAGCAGTGGAGAGGTTTTTTCATGATTCACATTCCAAATTTCAGAGGGTTTAACATATTGAAGGCCATTATAAAAATAGATTTGCATCTGAAAAAAAGCATCAACACAGTTTCTGCTAAAGTGGAGTTACATTGCAAACATCCACAGGAGCTCTAAAAAGACCCTGGTTCTTTAGCTAACGACAGAAAGGCATTTGCTTGGATAAGGCTGAAATGCCCACTGGTCTATAGTTATGTTCCCCTTATGACAACTTTGACTAGAATAGCACATTTTGCTTAAATTCAGCCCACTGCAAGTCCTCACACTTGTGTTAGCAGAGCCTCCGTGCAGGAGATGCATCACTCAGCAGCACAGGAGAAAGAGGGGCAGTGAGGGGCACCACAATGCACTAGGAAATATTCTTTCCTTTGTATTCCTAAGAGTCATTTTTGTCTGGCCAGAACTTGCATTCGAAATGTGCATAAGCACTAACCGTGACAATTACTGTCTGATGAGTGTCACAGAGAGCAAAGAGCAATAAGATCCCCTTGTGTTTGCGAAATAGTCTGTGGACTAACAAACTAATCACCACCGTCTGAATTCCGCATTTTCTTGCTCCAGAAATCAAGAGCGTGTTTTGCCAAGTTACAGTTTACTTCGAGATCTGTCAATCGCAGACTTGAGCCTGTTGCCTCCAGGATGAAATGGAGCACAGTGTAACGCAGATGCCCATTTTGGTTTGAGATACGTAGTTAAATATACAGCCATTTTCTACTTACGCACATTATATACACAGCCAAATATGTAGAGAAGCAGGGGAGTCATCACATGCTTTAAGGCATGACAGACAAGCATAAGCTGTAATCCTACTGTGTACATTTTGCAGAATTCATATTAAACCCTCAAACTGAGCTGGACCATTTGTCTAATTTGCTCACACTGCTAAACCACATGTGCCTCACCAGAAGGTGAACATCTGACTCGAGCCTGCTCAGCACACAAAAGGTTTTGCAGGTAACCTCTGTTTTGCTGTTGGAGGGCTGCATAAACCCTCGTGCAAATGCAAGGTCTTTCCTTCCTTGCTGTCAGGACAATTATGGTTGAGTGTGCTCCTGCTGTGGCATCAAGGTTGGTGTAGGGATCCTCAGGTCCATGAACACCGACTGCTCATGTTGCTGCTTAGTCTGTCGGGGAAGCTCAGAGGCTTTGTACCCAGGAAAAAAACTTGTCCCCAGTGGTGCAAAATAAGAATTTTGTAAACAAGAGGGTGCATAGAAAATTCCTATCTCATCCTCTTTTTGGAAGCCCTTCCCAGATTCAGGGATACTGCAAGACAAGTTGCCAGACACTTTCAACCGTGTATCAAAGGTATGACGAGTTCCCAGACCTTTCAAGCCTGTATCAAAGGTACAAACCACTGTATTAAAAAAAAAAAATCACTCATTTATATGCAATGCATGCTTTCCATCCTTCCCAAGTGACCCCTAACTTCTCACGCCTTCAGTGATTTCAAGGGGAGGTGACACTGAAGAGACAAAATGAACAGAGGGGAAACCAAAACCAACCAAATGTCCCAACAGTGAAAGACCACGTTTCTCTACGACCATTTTTCATGCGATGGAGACTTCCAGAAAAGCCTGCGGTCACTGCTCACAGATGGTTAGCACACTTGCTTTCAAGGGATTCACTAACAAACTCAGGAGATTTGCTTCGGCTTCAGCATAAAATCTTTAAAATCATGGATCCCTCAAACTCACAGTGCAAGACCTTGTATCAGTTTCCAGTTTAACTCCCGAGCCATTGCTTCACTGTTCAATGAAGCACTAATTAATACTAATTAATAAAGGGAACACCCTTTATCTGCACACAAAGCTACTTTTGTAGGTTACAGACTTGTGATCTGGGGTCTGAACTTAACCTAAGATAAACCAGACAGTCTGCTAGTATATGAGAAACCAAAACTTCCCTGAGAAGGAAAGACAAAGATGAAAAATCAGCAAAGCAATTACCATCACTGAAAGTAGGAAACTAATTTAAGTTTCTAATTCTAATCCTGCAAAGGTTGCTTTCCAACTTGCAAGTAAGAAGACAAATCCTACCCTGAAGGCCAACTTACTGCATCTTCTCATTTTTTTAAAAAAACTTTAGAAAACACTTGCATTGCAATAAGAGATGTGAGGCTGTTAAGTGATCTGCATATTGTCTTACAAGCACTTAAAGAGATTTGCAATAATGAGCTCTTTGCCAACTTTTTAATCTATTTTCCAACTGCTGGAAATACAATTTGGAAAAAAACAAAATTGAAATAATTAAGAATTAGACTATTATAACAACTCACGTAAGAAAGCAGTATTTTAAAATCCATATTAGCTGTTTAGTAAGTATTTTTCTCTGATTTTATCGAAACAACCATATCTTCTATAGTGCTGCTAAAGCCATTCACTGGCACTGCCCCTTACCAGGCTCTAGCCGTGGATCTCTCCAGAGGGTTTCCCCCACGAACACGACCATCCTCAGCCTGTCTCTTCACCTCCAAACTGCAAAGGAGAACAGCACGAGGACTCAAACAGTAGAAAGCTGCTACAAAAGAAAAAAATTCTTTCACCAGCTACATGGTGTAAGGTTCAAAGGGTTCCTAAAGAACATTGTGTCGCTCCACGTCTTTCCTGCACCCACTTTTCTTGGCCCCCCCAGAGTTGTGCACAGTACTGGAGGCTCATCACCACAATTAGAGGACCTTTAAAACAATTAGTTTAATGAAAACCGAGTGTTTGCTATAGTAATTATGGCTGAAACTTAAATTACCACCTCACTGTTTGGTTTTTGGTGTCCTTAAATTTCATACATGCGGACAGGTATCTGTTCTCTGGAAGTTCACCGCTGGAAAGGTACATGAAGTTTAGATGGGGGAAGGTGGAAAAAAAAGCCAAGCACCTGGAAAACACTTCATTGCTTCTTTATTTAGATGCACCCACAGTACAGAGCCTCTTGAGCAAGTGCCAAAGAGGGAGATTACACATTTATAGCTGGGAGCACCATTGAATTCGAGTTTCTTTTGATACCATTTTTAAGAAAGTAAACTGTTTCCAAAGAATGACATTTGAATTCAAGAGCTTAAGACCTGCTTGTACTTTATCCAGAGGTGGAAGATACTTTTGTTTTATTATTACTTGGATGAAGAGTAGAAGACATTTTCACAGTCTGGTTGGACCAGTCTATATATTTTCATTTGCACCTTTTAATATATATAAAAAATGTTTCATTTTTCCCCCCTACCCACAGATAGTTCAATGCACCTAAGTTTAAAAACAGTAATGGGACCAGAGCATTCCTATGGGGAAAAATGAACTTCTGCTGCCCTCTCCTGCTTAAACAATGAAATGCTAAAATATTAAGATCTATGAATCTAAAGCTAACCTTGAAACAAAAAGAGCATGACAGGTCATTCGCTATACTACAGTCAAAAATAGGACAACAACAAGAAATGTGTCGGGACTATTTATATTTGAAAACTCCTCATAGGTCCATGAGGTTATTAATAGAACGTATTTACAGTAAGTGATCCAAATAACAAAAACTCTTATTCAGAGAGGTCATGATAAAAAGCAAACACTTCTGTGGATGGGCAGCAACACTCGGATAAAAGTGTTCAATCAAAATTAGTTCCACTCTGTTTCAATATACGGTTTCATAGACTTCAAAAGGAAAAATTGGGCTACATATGTAAAATATGCTGCACATACCAACTAGGAAAAACTAATTCATGGCTCGCTCCAGAGCTGCTAAGGGAAGCATGTGAGCAAAAATTAAAAAAGCCACATGTAAATAAAAACATTCTTCAATCTTGAGTATTGTCACCTTTGTGTTCTTTTAGGGCGACTGCTTTGGGATGGTGCTGTCACACAAAAGAGGAGGAAAGGACATCTTTGTTTTCCAAGACAGGACTAAAAGCAAATTATTTAGGTTTTACTTGGAGGGACAATGTCTTCTTCCCTGCTCCTCATAAAACAATGAAGAGCGTTTTAGAGCTCCTAATATATTTTCTCTTCCATAGAGAGAGGGAGCCTGAGGCTGTACTTACGCACAGATAATGTAAGTACAGCTGCTGCATCTCTTACTCAAGCAATTCGTGGCTCCAACACTCTCAATTTTTCCATACATGAGAGTAGATTTAAAAAAAAAATTAAACCCTTTTATTTATGCTAACAAAACCGAGATTAAATTTCCTGTAACCTTGCTAGCGAACGCTCCAACAGCGTTAGAGTGCTTTTATTTAAAGCGTTCCAACCTTTGGAAGAGAGCCAAAAACCACTCGAAAGCAATGGCAGGAAAACAACAACGGAGACTCGTAGGATGAAGAAAGCAACGTGTGCTCAATTTAAAGTGTATGAGAGGAACTTTACTTTTACAATTGTTACATCCCCATGACCCAATGCAATGCCCTAGGATTGAAGACACGCTCTTTCCTTCGACCAGACAGCATCCACTCCTTTCTCCTGACACCAATATGGCACAGGACACGAGTGACCACCCAACGACTGCCAGAGGAGCAGTGAACAGCAACATTTACACAAACAAAAGTCGTTTCTGGAACTCAAGAAGCGAACGAAAGCATAATTAAATTGACGCACTGATCACCCTCGGGCCGTGCGCTGCCTCCTTCTGTGCCTGCAGCTCCGACTGACTCCAGTGGGAGCTCTGCAGGGCAGGACACGGCGCTGGGATTGCGGCAAACTGCGGCTCCCGGGGGGTTGGGGGTTACGGTCGTATCATGGTGGCAAGTGCTTTTCAGGTACATCACACAGTGCAACCTACTGCCATGTCAGCCTTTAGAGTCAAGTGACTAATAACATCACAGCGTCCCGTTCACTTTGAACATTCCTTCTTGGAAGTGATAAATCATCAATAAACTTTAGATACTCCCCACTGTCCCCACATCAGAGGTAACAATCAGAGGTAACAAAATATTGCAACCCATCAGGTTCTCGTCAGTTTTGTATGATCAATAGCAGAATGACAAAACCAAAAACAGTTATGAACAAACAACACTCACCTAAACTCTAAGTACAGGACAAGGTGCTTTTTCTAATTTCACATTGTTGTGTTTTACTCCACCAGGTGAAAGACATGAAGTTTCATTCCTCCAGCCTGTCTCAGTTTTTCACAATGGAACATAGTCTTTGAGCATGAGTTTTAGTCCACGCTTTTGTACCTTGTGATCATTTCACACAGAAGTCGCACTAGCAAGTTGGGGGTGGTTTTGGTAACAGAAATAAAAGACTGTCAAAATCAATGGGCTAAGGGACATGATTTGTTATAAATTTATTTAATCTTCAGTATTTCAGCTTGCACCTTTGCTTCAGCACTTTAAAATAAAATGTTTCAACTATGACAGTAACTACCTAATTTACATTGCGTCCCAGTCGATGTTCTTAAAAGAAGCTCATATTAATCCCATTAAAACCATGTTGTGTTTGGTGGTGCAGATGACTAGTTCCACTTTTTTTTTTTTTTCCAGAATTAACAGTGTCAAGTTCTTACAAAACGTTGAGTTTACAACATTTGTGTGCGTGGACCCAGGAGTACAAACCGTGACCTGATAATCCTGAAACAGTCAGTAGTCTAGGAGGGAATTCTTATTTACCTCTTTTCCGTGCCTGAAAACAAGAAAACTTCAAATCCTACTGTATATTTAAATGGTAGGAAGAAAAATATACAAGCTGGTATTTATACTGTATTTCTATCAATGGCAACAGGTCATAAATTCATGTTTGCAACTATCACAAAGACTCATGAACACCAATTCAGTTTTATACTGCAAATACTGTTGGATTGATGGTTTAGGATTATCAATTCACTGTTGTCGTATGTCTATAACAGTTCAAAAGCATCCTGGAGAAAAATCCCAAAACACATACCTTCTGGTATAGAATAATGCAACTGCATTAGCTAAATATATACTGTACATAATTCTTATCAGCATTTTACCTACCAAAGATGTAAGATTCCACTTTCAAATACAAAGCAGATAGCCAATAATGTATACTTATAATACAGCCCTCTTCATTTTTTTTTTCTCTGTTGTTTTAAACAATTTGGTCACAATGCACCTTTGATATAAAAGCATTTTAAACTTTATTATTAATACTCAGAACATTAGGATTTCCAGAATTATTTTTTTTTTTCAGTAGCATTTGTAGAACCACTTTTGGTAACAAATACAGTAGTTAGGAATGAGCATCCAGATGAGAATGCAAAAGTGTATTATCCAGAATCCTTTCCAGCTAAGACCACAGGGCTGGTACTGTGATGAGTAATAGTACTAGAACCACAAAAACACTAGAGTATGTTTCTTAGAGGCTACATCCTCTTTTGCTGGAACACTTTATAAATACATATTAAAAAGTAAGGCAACAACTCCAAACTGTCCAGAACTGCTATCTCAACTCTTTTCCCAATTAGACCCATGATCACTGGAGATCAATCTCATGCCTGTGTTGTTTAACATGTGTCTTTACTCTTTCTAAATGGTCCAATAAAAACATACTGTAATAATTTAGCAATTAGTGTTTCTAAACCAACTCTGGTACACGTGTCCAATGCTGCGTCACTAATACTGGTTAGGTACTGAAGTTCAGGGTGTTACCACTGCCCATTTTTTTTCCAAGGATTGTGGACACTAATTTGGATTTGCAATAAATAGGTGCATGAATCCAAGGCTCCTTTTCCTACTATGTTTATCACTTACTTGTTGTTTTGTTTTGTTTTTTTAACTCCTAATGTTCAAATTAAGGAAGCACCAGAGACAGCCTGGTACTAAAAAAATTCTCACACCAGTAAACAAAACTTTTATTCAGGACCAATATTTTTCGTGGCCCTGATCTGAATGGACATTCAACTTATGAAGATGTGCAAAAGGAAAGGAAAAAAAAAAAAAAAGTCAAATTACAGTAAAGTTATCCAGAGAAGGAGGATGTTACACAAACTCATAAGGAAATGACAGTCTTTTTTTCTCTTTTACTATAAATACACGTAACAGTTTAGCAGAAAGACAAGCTAAATTTTAAGATTGTTCACATTTGAAAGTTGTATTATACTCTCTGCTAACGATAAATAAGGAACAGGTCCTGACAATGGAATCTGACATTGCAATTTTCATCAACAGATCTTTGAAGACTGGTTTTAAAGAAGGGTTAAAACAATGATTATGTTTGCAAAGTTCTGAGAAGTCCATCTGTTGTCCAAACTTTGGATTAAAGTCCTTATTTTTTTCCTTTACTTAGAGACAGGTATATACAGTGCTGTTGTAATAATGAAACAAATGTGAAATCTACTGTAAAGTTGCACAATACAGAAAACTGTTGCTCCATCTTCTACTACATAAATGTGTGACTCCACAGGTTAATAATGCTGTTTCGTTTTTTTGTTAAGTTGGAATTATTCCATCACGTCTAAGACCTCTCTTTAATTCCAAATCCTCCAGTTTTTTCCACAGTTCTTCGCGCTCTTTCTCTTTCTTCTTCTCACTGACAGATGAAATAAAACAAAGAGTTAGCAGGAGAGAACACTAATATTTATGTTAAAAAATATATAGCTGGCATGAATTAGTTACGTTCATTTTCTTGAACACAACTGCAACATATATTTAATTTTTAAAATACTCTTTTTTCTTCTTTTTGTTACCTACACAAATGTAACCCAACAAAACAGTATGAGAAGAACATAAAATGTAAGCTGAGCACAGTGACAGTGTTCATAGATACTAATCTGTAATGAGGAAATAAAAATGCAGAGGACTTCCATTATGGAACTAAAGAGTCAAGATTATGAACATTAACATTATGGACTCAATTATTTATTTTCAGGTTTGTTTATTTAAGCATGGTATTTTTTCATACTCTAAATAACAGCCACTTTCTAGAACAAGCTGTTCCTGATTCTTTCAGAATCACTATTCTTACTTATATTGACTGGTGGCTTCTGTTTAGCTTAGGCATCAGCCAAGGCAAAGTTCAAGCTACAAGATGTGCCATTTGTTCAGTGAGTTTCTCTTTTTCCATACCGAATTCCTACAAGATCTATGTAACATTTGCTTTAACAACAGACTTCAATGGCTGATTTGACAAAATTAAACAGCAATCCTAATATTTACTTTACCTGCACTGTGTGCTTTCTGAATTTCCTGTCTCTGCCACAGCTTACTTGGAATAAATCTCCTTGATACTGAGAGGTACAAAATGCTTCCAAATTCTATTACATCACCTTAGAGGTTTAGATGAAATGGAAATCTAACAATGACAGAGATGCAGATTCTCTGCCAGTCACATTAGAGAAGTCTTGAAAAATATTTTAGCGGATTAGAAACAGCCCTACACGTCTTGATTCGGTCAAAATACCAACATCTGCCTCGTTTATTTGGAATTTTAACTTCCCAAGAGTATTTTAAATATATTAAAAAAAATACACACAACTTTCAGACAAATCCCTGAAGAACAGTAAAATTAAAAAAAGAGCTCGTTATTACTAGCAAGTATTTAAAATCAACTACAGGAATAAGAGAATAGCCTTACATTTTCAGGTTACTTACCAATATTTACCTTCTAATCATTATGAAATATATGCCTGCTTACCTAAAGGAGTGTTAGAGGATGATCACCTCATCCAAATTACCTATTTGACCTATCCTAGTCATTAATATGGAACATTATTCCTCCTCAAGCTTGAAGTGGTGAGTTACCCTTTGACAGTGTGGTTTCATTAAAATGCTGAAGATTTTCTGGAAATATTAAGGTAAATATCCTACTTTATACCTTTAGGTATTTGCATGTTTTAAAGTGATAAGCAGTAAATAAAAATGGTGAAATGCTTAGCACCAGCCTTGATAGGAAATACAACATCAGCAGGTGCAAGAAAAATTCTTTTTGCAGTTCGGCCAATAAACCTCCTCCCTAATCCAGACATGGGACACTCACTGCAGCACCTGGTTCTGTTAAAACCAGATTTTCTTATCTTAGGGGGAAAAGTTGAAAGCTTCTAAACTGTCCTCATTTTTTATTTTGTGTAAAGTGTAACTTTTGAGAAAAGATGCTGGACTCTAATTGGAAAATGAAGATTAAAGAACATAAGAGATAAAAACTCATTAAACTAATGATTCTATGGGTTGGTGTATTTAAGAGATCCTGCATGTAAAAAGACTCAGATGCAACAAGACCTCTGAATAAG
>WEKX01013822.1:105123-123518 GCA_013390025.1 Pitta sordida | reverse complement strand
TGTGAATACGCAGGGTTTCTCTGTACTGCCCTACAGGACAACATACATCAATTGATAAATTGTTGAAGTAGAATAAGTCCACGTGTTGAACTCCTATATTCTGCTCTTTAATTATTTGTAATTTGGCAATGGTTTTTTTTTTCCATTTTGGACTTAGTGATGTAGAAAAATCACATTACATAGACAGCAGTTACTTATTGCTGTGTCATGCTTGATTGATGGGTTTTATTTTACTGTCATCAGATAGGATATGAGGGGAGATGAATAAAATAGAGGCCAGGGAACTCTCTTGTTTTGGTATCATGTGCCTACTAAGACGACTCTTGAGAGGTTAACCAGGTTAATGCACAGCATTAACAACAGGTGTGACAGTAGCTTAGTAATTACCTTTAAAAAGCCATGCTGCTCCTTTGCTGTGAATTTGCAATGGAAGTATTGTGCCAACTCCCAGAGATAGGTAAGTAACTTTTCAACAAATTGTTTTTTTCCAGGGAGATGGTACCTCCTAGAATGAACAGCTGAATAAGTTTTGTTTCCATGTATTAGTGGTTATGCAGGGTTTATTTCTTTCTGCTGTGTAGACTCCTTTGTTTTTCTTGCCTAGATAGAAAAAACCCCAAGTGATTACACAGAGCAACTATCATTGTGCAGGCTTTCAGTAGATTGCCAGCATGATAGACAATATGAACTTTGCCTGGTAAAGGCTCATCAAAGAACTCGGAGAAGGGTGTGAAGTGTATCTACAGGCAGGTTTGCTGAGCAGATAATCCAATTTGCTTATTTTCTGCTCTCTTTGTACCACTCCATCATCCTGCTTCTTGAGAGTTCATCTGTACCTCACTTAACTTCAGTTTCTCTTAGGATTTCCTATAGCAGAAGGGATGTAATAACTGCTAGGGGCTTCAAAATAGGCTACAAGAGCTTGAAAAGGGTTTCAGATCAGAGAGGAGTCAGTATTTTAATTCCTGATAGCATTTGCTGTGCACATTTTGATGGTGACTTGCAATACATTTTCAATTTTAGGAGTTAAGTTCTTGGATAATTGTTGATCTAAGAAATTGTTAGAAATAATTAGAAAGTAGTTGGGCATCATGGTGCTAAGATTAACACAGGGCACATTTTTGCATTCTAAGAGTAGTTGGTAATTCTGCATTTCAGAAATACACAGTATTTTCATTTCATATTGGAATGGGCAAACTTCCTCATTCTCTGTTTCTTGATGTTTAGAAACTGTGCTAATACTGCAACTGATTAATAGATTATTTGTTTCTACAGCTCAAATTCTCCTTTAAGACTAGAACACTAGGAAGTGAATAATTCAAATTATAAACATTAAGACATATTTTGCAGGCTGTGCAACAATGGTCTAAAAATAATGCACATCTTTCTATTGCACAGAATTTGGTGAATACAGGAAGATATAATTCTATGAAATATATAATTGTGAATGTAGTTTGTATGCGAACTTAGAGTATACATCTCTGTTCAAGTTAAATGGTTTCACAAAGATGCAGGTATCATTCAAAATAGAGTTTATACATATGCAATTGGCTTTCAAGATATATCCAGTCTATTCCTCAACCATGTAATGAAAAGGGTCACGACTTCATCTGTGCTTTGGACTCTTTGGTGTAGTTTAAGATACTTTACACTCCGAGGTGATGTACTAGATTTTATGAGTAAATGCACTGACTTTCTACTGTTACAAAATGAAGAGATC
The DNA here is from genome assembly GCA_013390025.1 of Pitta sordida. NCBI lineage: Eukaryota > Metazoa > Chordata > Aves > Passeriformes > Pittidae > Pitta > Pitta sordida. The sequence continues at coordinate 121,798 of WEKX01013822.1, read as the reverse complement.
TTTCTTTGCAGGCATTTTTCCCCAGGACTTGCCTTCCAGCAAGTTTTTGCCTACTTTCCATTTTGTAACATAAGAAACCTGTATTTCATCTGCTGTAATAGTCAAGTCAGTCAAATATACAGCAATGCCTAAGTCCTTTGTGGCTCGAATTTTGCGCCTTCAATTCTTTGCTTTTTTTATTCAGGTTCATCTTTAGTCAGTTTTTAAAGGTTTTTTAAATAGTGTGGTTTATCTCCTTTACTTTTCATAGGACTGTGCAGAGGAGTGTTGCTTTTATTCAGTCTGTGTACACATCTGGAATAAGGAATGAAGTCCAATCAATGCCCTTCTAAAAATATTAATTTTAATATTCAGCGCTGCTGCCAACAAAATTAAGGGCCAAAGTTCTATTACATTAACCTAATCCTGCAATATTTGAACTGTGAATAATGCAGGCAATTTTCTGAGTGCTGTTTACTTGATGCTTTTTAAAAGGGCACCTTCTACTAGCATGTTTTGATCACTAGGTTCTATAAAAAGGTAAATTTCATAATTCTGTTCTACCCGTGTGCAGGTTTTTTGCATTATTAGAAATTTCACTATGCTTTTTTTAGCTAACTAAAATCAGTTGAGCTATCCTGTTTTTGTTGCAAGACACAAAATCAAACTCAGTTATAATGGAAATACATATCCATCAATACCTCTTGTCATAGTTAGTAAGAAATGCTAACATATTGACCTATGAATATTAACATGTTCAATGCTGACTTTGAATAGTATTAGTCAAGTCAGTCATGTTAAAACAGCTCTTTTACTTCCATTTACTTCCTATTATTTCTCTTAGAAGCACACAGTATTGAGCAAATTTAGTTAAAAACCCAAGACAATTGGATCTATCAACTTCCAAACATTTCAAATAATTTTAAATGTAAGAAAGTTGGAGTTTTTTCCTACCAAATGGCTCCTTTACTTCACTCCATACGGATTTTTTTATGTGCTATGAAATAAAAAACTGGATGAAAATGATGCCTGCTTGCCATTGGAAGTTTTCCTGATGAGGACTATCCTTGAACAGAAGACAATTAAATGTCTTGTTACTTCATTGGTGTAATATAAGCCAAGTTTTACAGAAAGAAGTAAAACAATAATTCATTTTGATAAATTAATTTTAAAAGGTCTGTTTGATTTTCTGTTCTAAATGTGTAGCTTAAAATTCAGAGCAGGAATAGATGTTTTTTCAGGCTCATATTTCTCACAGAAGACTGAGATTGGGGATCTTTAGCAGAATGCTCCCACTTCTGTTCATATCAGATGTTCCTTCAATAGTTCTGGATAGAAGACTGGTTTTGGTAAAAACTAAGTAGTTTATACAGGTCAACACAGGCCACTTATTTCCTTGTAGTCATTTTTATTAATGTTTCCTAACCAAGGACAACAAAGTAATTCTAACTTAAACTGCTGACTTGCAACTGAGGTTTTTTATTCTGGAATTCCTCCTTTTTTCAAACAAAAATATTTCAGCAGCAAAGTAAATCTCCTCTTTCCGAAAACAGCTGTTTAAATTTTTGGGTTTGGACACTTTGCATCTGTTTTGCTATACTTCAGTTAAATGTTAAAAGTTTCTTTTGGAAATAAATGCACAGTCTTAAGCAGTATTTTTGACTGCTGTTAGTGTTAACTTTCTTCAGACTTGAAACTTTAAAGCCACTATGTTTCTCATGTTCCCTTTCCCCCTATTATTATTTTTATAATGCTGTTTTCTCTTTGCCACATAAGAAAAATAAACAAGCAACAGAACCTCTCTGTTCTGCTATTCGTATGCTGAGCACATTGTGGCTGGGACACAAAATCCAGCTGCTGTTGATTTCATTGAGGAGACACTAATCAACCGTTCTTCCTCTTTAAAAAGATGACACAAGGATGCTCCCAATTGTATTGACACTCAAGATGCCTCTAAAAGGTAACTGCAACGAGATGGTAAAAACAGCTGTGCTTTCATGAATGCATTTTTTAAATGCATAAAGTTTTAACAATTGTATCTTCTTTGGTATTGTGTAGCATGGCAAAATTCATGGTGAGACAGATGCAGTGGTATGTGTTCNAGGTGTTTCAGAAAAGACTGGGTGAGGAACTCAGTGACATGGTCTAGATGATGGGAGACTCTGATAGACAGAGTGTGGTACCCATGGCTCTAGGGTTGGGGGAGTGATCCCTGTGTAGGAGTCGCTTGGGAGTTGGACTAGATGATCCTCGTGAGTCCCTTCTGACTTGGAATAACCTGTGAACCTGTAAATGCATGTTTTGTAGATCCAGTTTTTTATTGTCTCCTCTCTTTGGGTCATCTGTTACACCAGTTGTCATGATTTCTTCTTCCTTTATCTACCAGTTTCCTTTTGCAGAGTCCCCTCTACTTTCATAAGATTTCTTTTCTATCCATCCTAAGCTTGGGGATATCTGGAGTTGCTAGACTCCGTTTATTGCTGGCTGTGTTACATTAGTATTTTGCTATCATGCTTGTCAGCTGTGAATAAAAGCAAGAGGCTTCCTTTACCCCATTAGCTGGTATATGGAGTAACTAGATTTCAGACTAAAAGAGTGTAACCAAACCTGGCAACAAATGGCTGAGGAAAAAAAAAGAAATTTCTGCTCCAATTTCAGCAAGAGCAACGATTTTGTTTGTTACTTTTTTGCTTATTGGTTCCTCAGGTTTTGATGTATTTTGTGGTTTCATTTTGAGTTCAAAGCCCCAGCTACCTCTATGATTTCAGTCTTGAGTTAATCTGGTTAGATAACTCTGGCTGTATTTCTACAGGACTGTGAAATTATATACCTAATAAGCTTTAAATTCTTCTGTTAATTTGCGCTTTGTATGAGCAGAGATTTAAATACTTAAGTCTCAAAATTTTCTTTGAAAATTTAACTCTTTGGAGATGTTGAATCATACTTTTGAAGTAAAAGTGCATATATGCTTGCTGAAATTCTAAGAAGTTTATAAAGCATGTTAAAATTTGCTTTAAAACTAAAATTTATATGTTATGAATTCTCTAAACATGACTGACTGGGGGTGTACACTGAGGAACAGGAATTCTAAGGAGAGAATTAATTATATCCTCAAAAATGTCATATTAATGATTAGGAAAAAATTTGGCTGAAAAGAACAAAGACAGAAGGTGTTAGAAACTGAACTTTTCATATCTTAATTCTACACCTAAAAATAATAACAAAAAAACCCCTACTCAATTGAATAGATAATTTATATCATGGATATTGAAGCTAATTCTAAGAAAATTGTTCATTTGCATTTCAGGTAGAGAAGGCAACCCTACATTCCTTAAGCATTTGTTTAAACAGAGTGGTATCAGAGGAAGGACAAAGCTTAAACTGGAGTAATTTGCTTTACATGGAAAAGGTAAATAAATATCCCACTGTACAGTGTGGTTCTATCATATGATTTCTGTAATCTTAATCTGTTTCTTCTCTCTCAAGTGCAGTTTGTTCTCTTTGGCTGTCCTCATTGGTCATTTTTAAGATCTTGCTCTCAAATAGTCAAATGAAAAAGGAAAAAACCTACATTTCTAGGGTTTTCCCATTAACACAGAAAATATGGACCTAAATTTGTAGAGGGCAGACAAACATCTCAGCATAATTAAAGGTGAGAGCAAATGTTTAGGGGTGAAGAAGGGCGGTAATCTAGTAAAATGTGGGGGGGTTTCAATCTGGAATTATCCTAGGAATCATATAATTCTTTTGTTTGTTGCTCATATCCTAAATTCCACCCAAGAAGCCTTTAACAAGGGAGTTTCACTGCTTTTTGTTTCCCTTCAGATCTCATATTAATACAGTGAAAATGTATCCATATGGTGTCCATTTCAGCATTATTTATAATAAGTAATCCCAAGCATGCAATACTTCCAGCTAATGAGCAGTATAGATTAAAGGCAGATGTTTCTTGTAACCATGAATTTGGCATTGATCTCACAGCAATATGTCTAATCTGTGCTGTATGTTAACTTCTTGGTATGTTGTTGCCAAGTAGTTGCAGTTCTCTTCCATTGTAGTTTAAATTTTGGAAAAGGTCTCCATCTCAGAATTGTAGAATCTTAGAACATCCTGAGTTAGAATGGACTCACAAGGATCACCAAAGTCCGGCTCCTGCCCCTGCACAGGGTAGCCCCAAAGAATCACACCATGTATCTGCAAACATTTCCCAAAATATTTCTTGAACTCTGGCAGGCTTGGTGGTCCCTTGGGAGCCTGTTCCAGTGCCTGACCACCTTCCTGGCGAAGAACTTTTTCCTAATATCAGTTTAAACCTCCCCTGAAAACTCGCGCTGTTCAGATACATAGGAAATGGAAATTGTTTGTGTTCATCAGTGCTTTATGAAAGCAGAGAACACAAGAGGTCTGATACCCAGAAGTTACTTGAAACTGTAAGTCAACAGAAATTTGATTCTGGACAAACCTGTGGAAAGAACTCAAATAAGTAAAGAATAAAACAACACTTTTTTTAAAAAGGAAGCACCAGCAAATTCACCAGTTTCAGGTGAACACTAGCAAAAATAAGATATGAAACAAGCAGGATTATTAGAGAAAACTAAGAGGAAATATTTAAAAAATACACTTCTGGGGTAGCTAATTTTCTCTGACACTGGAGAATAGGATTGCATTGTCCCAGCAGACATCCTTTAGCTTCATTAACCTAGAGGCAAGATTGCAGTGGAATGGCAGGAGGCTTTTCAGGGGTGTTGCTGCTTTGTGTTACTAATATTGGCCACATAATAATGTAAAATTACTTGCTGTGTTGGTACATGAGTTTTTCTTGAAGATCAAAAGCTGAAAGGCTCTGAAAGGAAGTCGAAGGGAAATGCAGTGCTGAATTGTCTGGGTTTTTTCCACAGCTAAGACATGTCTTTGTAATGTTGAGTGACAGACAGGAGATGGATAGCAGTTCGAAGTTTTATTGTTTTGATGTTTTCTTTAGTGATTTCATTCCTGGTCTTGTGACCGATGTTCTCTTGCGTAGCAGAAAAAAAATATTATTTGCTTGTTTGTTGATATAGACAGGATGAGCTACCCAAAGGCAGGTATTCAAATGAGCAGTGGATGCCAGAAATCCACTCTACTCCCATGTGTGGGAGTGTGAAAGTATAGGTTTGTTACTCAGCTGTAAGGATCAATTTCTGAGCTGTTCTTTGGGAGCACTAACATGTAAACAATAAATTTACTTGCTATGTATTAACTAGCAAGAATCAGGTGGTTGGAGAAATACATTATCATTGCAGAAGACCAATGACTAATGAGTCATTAATAAAACCAGAATCAAAATTCAAGTTCAAGTCATTTTCCTTGGTGCTGGAACTTGTAGCTTCCCTTTGGGTAAGGATATGAAGGCAGAAAAACTAAGTCCCAGTTGCTTTTGGTTCTGCTGTAATATAATGCTGTGTTTTGCTCAGCAGCTTGTTGAGCTATCATAGTTGTGTGAACTGTTTGCTCTTTATTTAATGGATGAGCACCCATGACTTTTTTGAGACTAATATGACAATAACAATAACCTTTACAAATTAGAACTGTTATTACTTTCAAAGGGATGCTAGTGCTCCACTCTGAGGTGTGCTGAATGTTAAAGAGTCACTAGGGGGATGTAGGAGTAGGGTTCATCTCGAGTAAGCTTTTATGATGGCATTAAGATGCTACTTCATCAATAGTAATTTTTGAACNTAAGGATCAATTTCTGAGCTGTTCTTTGGGAGCACTAACATGTAAACAATAAATTTACTTGCTATGTATTAACTAGCAAGAATCAGGTGGTTGGAGAAATACATTATCATTGCAGAAGACCAATGACTAATGAGTCATTAATAAAACCAGAATCAAAATTCAAGTTCAAGTCATTTTCCTTGGTGCTGGAACTTGTAGCTTCCCTTTGGGTAAGGATATGAAGGCAGAAAAAGTAAGTCCCAGTTGCTTTTGGTTCTGCTGTAATATAATGCTGTGTTTTGCTCAGCAGCTTGTTGAGCTATCATAGTTGTGTGAACTGTTCGCTCTTTATTTAATGGATGAGCACCCATGACTTTTTTGAGACTAATATGACAATAACAATAACCTTTACAAATTAGAACTGTTATTACTTTCAAAGGGATGCTAGTGCTCCACTCTGAGGTGTGCTGAATGTCAAATAGTCACTGGGGGGATGTAGGAGTTGTGGCTGGAGTTAGGGTTCATCTCGAGTAAGCTTTTATGATGGCATTAAGATGCTACTTCATCAATAGTAGTTTTCGAACTTTATCTGAAAGTATTGCATTCAATGTAATATAAACTTAAATGCGCTCTGACATTTCTTTTAAAAGCTCAGCTGGGCGTTTTGCCTGAGCGGTTTCAGATTAGTTTTAAGCAATAGCCCTTTCAGAGATAGTATCACATATGGCCCAAATTCTGGGAAATGCTTACTCCTTTAACTTATCATTCTTGGTTTTAATGAAAAGCATATGGAGTTCGTGGTCACAAACAGAACCTCAGGAGCAATGCTAACTGCCTCTGGGAAGGGGAAGACACTTTTTAACCTCCACATGTGGCACATGGACAGCACTGACCAAGGGATTGCCTTGTCCATAACTGACGGCAGACCTGTGGGACTGCTGGAGGACTGGGCAGGAAAGGCCACAGTTCAGTTTTGTAAGAGTTACTATTCCAAGGCAAACAATACATTCAGTTGAAAGAGTTCAACACAATATCATGGATGGATTTTCAGGCATGCTTTAGAGTTCACCAGATGGTACAAGTTCCTCACACCTGTTACTAGAGTTTATGGAATGCACTATTACCTTTCAGACAAAGCTGAATTTGACCTGCAACTTCAAAACCCATTTACAAACTGTCTAGAAGCTCAACTGCTTTTCATCCTAAAGCATAAAAAAGAAGGATTACTATGAAAGGACAAACCCAGGAATCATGATGTGAGATAACTACCAAGAAAATGGAAAGAAAGTATGGGTTTGAAACGCTTGGCAGAGAATAACAGAAGTCTCATGGTCTGATATTTGCAGAAATGTGGGAATTTGTGTCTGGTGAAAGCACTAAAGACTTATGAATGTGTCCATAAATCACATGAAGAACAATTCTGTTCTTCATTTCTCACTCCTGAAATTCAAGAGTACCTAAGAAGCAGAGAGGAAAACATGGAAGTTGATTCAAATATCTGAAGAAGCTTGTTTCAAGTCTCTATTTGTAGATGCTAACACAGGGGATTGCTTTCAATTAAAAGGTGCTATGCTGTTCTCCTTGCTTGAAGGTACCTGTTTACACTGGCTCTGAAGAAGTCTGCAGCACAATCTGGCAGTCAGCAACCCCAAATTCCAAAGTGATGCTTCCTCTTGTTTCTTCACCTAAAAAGGTAAATTCCTGGTCTGAAATTTGAGGATTGTTAAACAGAACAACCACTGTTTCAATATTAATCACAGGCTGCCTTAAACTTTCATATCCTTTCTTTAGCCTCCTGTCAGTATTAACAAATCTGTTGTCTTATAACTTTGTAGTTATACATTAAAAATAATTCAAGGGGGTTTGACATTCATATTAAATGCATGCAACACTTATGTTATTTTACATTTCTTGTTGATATATATCTAATGTGAATAAGTAAAACTCACCTTTAACTTCACATGCATCTGCATCCGATCTTGCAGAAAGCAGAATAAAGTATTATGCATTGAAGAGATGCAAAGGAAAAAGTCTGTGTTGTGGCTCATGCATATAAAATATTGATTTGGTCTTGATTAAAGGCCTCAAATAGTTCTTGTATTTTGAGGCCTTGCCTAGGCTAAATTACTAAACTTTGAAGATTTTCATTTCCAATTTACCCACTGATAGATGCTGTGGTGTTTTATGTCCAAGGCTTAGAGATGCTTCCAGATCTCAGTGTCCTTCCAAAATTTTATCAATGAGAAGTCTTGGGGAAAAAAAAAGGTTTTAACAGATTTTTTTCTGTTTTGATGTTTCTCACAAATATTTTATTAATATATTACTCTCTGAAACCTACAGGAAAAATTCTTGTGAGTTCTNGAAAAAAAAAGGTTTTAACAGATTTTTTCTGTTTTGATGTTTCTCACAGGAAAAATTCTTGTGAGTTCCATGAGACCTGACTTGAAATTTTGCTTTGGTTTGCATATCCTTCAGTAAATTTTTGTTGCAGTTTTTTCCAAATACTAGAAACATCTTTAAAAATCTGTGCCCATTTGTAGTGTAGATGGCAGAGAAATGGTTTCTTTTATTCTTGCTGTTTCAAGCTAATGGCTGTTATAGGTTTTTTGTCATGGAGTAAACAACTTAGACCATTTCAAATAAGTTCATAAGTAGAAATCCTGTCACATTTTAAAGGATAACTGGCTCAGGGAAAAAAACACCAAAACCAAAACAACAAACCACCAAACCCCTCCCCCTCCGAACTTAAGCATTTTGTACTCTTGTTCTCTGCAAATATTGTCACATATGAGACTTTAATTTTTAATGAATTCTCTGTTTTTCTTTTCTCGAAACTTGGGAATGAAGTGCCCACAGTCATCTTTCTCTTGGCTTTCTTGGCATGAGGTTTACAATCAACATTCTGTGAGAAGTTCCGCATGGAAAATTGCTTTTCTATTTTGGAAATATTTTGTTAGGGTAGCTACAATACTTTCCATGTTGGATCCTCCCAGAAAAAGGTTCAGGGATACAGAGCTTGAGCCCCCTTGGGATGAAAATTCTAATAGGTATGGCGTAAAGGACCTTCTGTATGTAGTTTGCAAGTATAAATCAATCACAGCTCAGGTTTACAATGAGCAGCAGTAAATCTCTTAGTACCACACCCACCTGAGCCTTGTCAGCTGCCTGTTTTTCTCATCTATTTGATCCCATTTTCCTCAGGACCTGAAAGGACTCTAACAACTCAAGACACCTGGATAAAATTGAGTAGCCTATGATGCCTTTCAAATCAAAGTTATGTGACACTTTGTGATACAGTAATCCCTCAAATATGGCTGGGGCCTGTTCCAGAAAGATGCTGTGATAAGTGGAATCTGCAAAATAGCAATTCATATATATCTAAATAGATCCAATTCTCACCCCTTCAGCTGTAGCTGCTGCATGCTCATGCCTGCTCCCGGAGAGCTCCATGCTGAGGTTTGGTTAACATACCTTTGAGACAGAGTTATAGAGCTTTACTTTTTATTAATGCGTGCAACACTTATAAGCAAGCAAGTGCCCCCTCCTGCTTGGTGGCCCCTGAGAAAGTGTCACCTGCTGGCACTGCCCCCAACCCACATGGGGCAAATGAGAGGGGAATTAGAAAAATATCTTTGCAGGAAGAAATCACCATGTCTTGAAACCATGAAAGGTGAAGCAGGAAGTACCAAGGGATTACTGTAGTTCTTTTTGCACTTTAATTTTTACAATGACATGAAAAAAATGAGTAACTGCATACTGAAGAGAAAAAAACCCTTCAAATATCCAACAAGAATCTTTTAATTGATGGGAATATAGGAGGAACATGAGAAATATTGTGACTTTTGAGGGAGTAATCCTTCACATCTTTGAAATATGACTGCATTCCCAGTTAACAAAGCAAGAAAAAATACCTTCTTGTTCTCTATCTCTCCTAACTGGCTCCATATCACACCTTCTAATATATACATAAGCCTCTGTCATAAAGCTTGTCTCAAAAATGTTCTTGTTTGTCACATCAAAGTGAAAATTCAGATAATGTGGTGTTAAACAACTGCCTTCAGGAGACTAGCATCTGCTCTGATGATTTGACCAAGAGTTAGTTTGTTCTTTAGTGGTTTATAGACAGGCAACTAGTTGTCTGGCTACCCAAGCCCTTCTGGCCTTTGCCATCCATGATGTGAAGTCTGATCATGCTGCTAATACTGTCTTTCCCTTGACTGAAATACAGAATTGTTGTTGTTGTTGCTGTGTTCTCCAAAGATCATTAAGATCAATGTGGGGATGTGATATTTGCTTACAACATGGCAATTTAGAGTTCTCTGGCAAGGTAAGCAAAATTATGAATGAGAATGTACATTGTTCCACTAGGACAACAGTAAAGGGGCTAGAAGTTTAATATGAAATTGGGAGATAAAGTTCTGTGGCATTATTTCTTCCTAAGAAGGACTGAATGGGGGATGTTCTGGTTTCTTGTTTAACATGCTTCCAGGGTAATGCTGGGTAGCTTTGGCTTATATGAGAGGTGAGACAGAGCTTAGCAGGGTGGTGAAGCTTCTCAGGATTTGTAACTGGTGCAATCCGTTAATCTTTGTTTTTTCTAGTAACTATTGCCTGGTAAATCAGTCAAAGTGATTAATATTTCTTCTTTGATGCTGGCATAGGTCCAGATCTAAATACATACTGATACCATTGCGTTTGCTTATCTTCCATTATCTCCACCATCACCATCTGTTTATATGACTGATATTTATAACCTCATGAGACCAGTAAAGCCAAACCACTTATGTAGGAGCCAGGGTGCAATCAGGAAAGCTGTAGACCAACTTTTTCACAAGAGCACAAAGTGATAGGGTAAGAGGGTATTATTTCAAACTGAAAGAGGCAAGATCTTCATACTAAGAGGAAATTCTTCACTGTGAGGGTTGTGAGACACTGGCACAGGTTGCCCAGAGAAGTTATGGATGCACCATCCCTGGAAATGTTCAAGACCAGGTTTGATGGGACCTTGGGCAACCTGGTCTAGTGACAGATCCCTAACCATGCAAATGGAGTTGGAACTAGATGCTCTTCAAGGTTTCTTCCACCCCAACCAATTCAATATGCTTATGAAAGCAATTCTGTTCTCTTGAGTATCCTCTTTTCATTCCTTGCATGCCAGGTTCTTTGTTCAACTTCTCTACAATGTGCAAGTATGATGGGCCCAGTAACAACCTGAATTTGTGCACTTCAGCTTTTGGGGGACCCAGATTACAGAGGAAGTCACAATTTTCATCTTTTTGTTCCTAGTTTTTTGCTTCTGGATCACACCAATGAACAATGAGGAAGAGGCACTTTGGCTCTACTTTTCCTCTCAAATAATGTTCTCATTCCATCCCCAGGTTCCAACTGTTAATGGGAAAAAGAAGACTGTAGAACAAAAAAGAAAAAAAATCACATTTTTCTATTCCCTTCAAATACTATGCATCAGATTTCAGCTGAAAACTGGTTTGCTCTACATTCCATTTTAACATTGCAGTAGGAATTATGTCCAAAATATATCACAGCACAGACTAAATAGAAAGTTTCCTACGTACTGAGTGATTTTCTTGTATTATAAAATGTCTCACTTCCTTGAAGGAAAAAATTCGCATGTAGAAGGGATTTTGGAAAATGTCCTTTCCTGAATAATATATTTGATACATATAATTTTATTGCATTTAAAATTGTGTAACTTGGTTTTGTACAAAATCTACCTTGACTTCATCAGGTATACTTGACTTCAGGAAAAACAGCTCTGTATAATACTTTATTTTCGGATTTCTCTGATGAAGAATCTGCTATGCTACCAGAAAATAATTTTAAAGTGCTCTTAAATTATTCTTGTTTTCTGCATTACCTTTGAAAAATGGATAACGTGTATTTCAATAGACAAACTGTTTTTTGTTTGTGTATCCTGTGCTCTCCTCTGCAGACTACAGGTAATCAAATTGTGTAATCAAAATAAATCCAGTACACTTATTAAACAAGTCTAAGTACTTGTTTACCACATACAAAGACCAATTTTAGATGTACGTTAGGGAATGCCAAACAGATAAAAATGCTTCCTGACACTGAAATGAACTGCAGTTTTGCCTAAGGAAGCAGTACATGAGTTGCCTTCTTGCTTTAAAAATCAACCACACAAACATACAAAATAAGCAACCAGGGTCTAAATGTTTAACACAATTTCAGATGTGACCTATGCTAGTCTAGTTTGTATTTCTAGTACTGCTAGTCTGTTTTCTGCGAAACTACTAAAAACCAAGGTTCTTGATAGCAGTTTACTTTTATTTTCCTTCAGTGATTTTGTAGAATTCGTAGATTATTTCTCTTCCCATCCTTCCAGTCACTTTTTCTGGCAGGGACAAATGGGTGAAGAGATGCTTTCAATGCAGTTGTCAGCTCCAACAAGATCCTGAGGAAGNCCATCACCATCTGTTTATATGACTGATATTTATAACCTCATGAGACCAGTAAAGCCAAACCACTTATGTAGGAGCCAGGGTGCAATCAGGAAAGCTGTAGACCAACTTTTTCACAAGAGCACAAAGTGATAGGGTAAGAGGGTATTATTTCAAACTGAAAGAGGCAAGATCTTGATGCTAAGAGGAAATTCTTCACTGTGAGGGTTGCGAGACACTGGCACAGGTTGCCCAGAAAGTTATGGATGCACCATCCCTGGAAATGTTCAAGACCAGGTTTGATGGGACCTTGGGCAATCTGGTCTAGTGACAGATCCCTAACCATGCAAATGGAGTTGGAACTAGATGCTCTTCAAGGTTTCTTCCACCCCAACCAATTCAATATGCTTATGAAAGCAATTCTGTTCTCTTGAGTATCCTCTTTTCATTCCTTGCATGCCAGGTTCTTTGTTCAACTTCTCTACAATGTGCAAGTATGATGGGCCCAGTAACAACCTGAATTTGTGCACTTCAGCTTTTGGGGGACCCAGATTACAGAGGAAGTCACAATTTTCATCTTTTTGTTCCTAGTTTTTTGCTTCTGGATCACACCAATGAACAATGAGGAAGAGGCACTTTGGCTCTACTTTTCCTCTCAAATAATGTTCTCATTCCATCCTTAAGTTCCAACTGTTAATGGGAAAAAAAGACAGTAGAACAAAAAAAAAAATCACATTTTTCTATTCCCTTCAAATACTATGCATCAGATTTCATCTGAAAATTGGTTTGCTCTACATTCCATTTTAACATTGCAGTAGGAATTATGTCCAAAATATATCACAGCACAGACTAAATAGAAAGTTTCCTACGTACTGAGTGATTTTCTTGTATTATAAAATGTCTCACTTCCTTGAAGGAAAAAATTCGCATGTAGAAGGGATTTTGGAAAATGTCCTTTCCTGAATAATATATTTGATACATATAATTTTATTGCATTTAAAATTGTATAACTTGATTTTGCCCAAAATNTTGGATTACAAGGGGGTTATCCTGCACCCCAGCCCCCTCCATGCCACCGCTGGTCCAGTTGTCCTGCGGACAGTCCGTTTTGCTATTAAAAACAACAACAGTTGAAAGAAGTTTATTTATATTTACTAGTCATGGATCATTGATGAATGAAATGTGTTTTGTTCAGATTTATTAGATATTTCTTTTTTGCTTGTTTGTTCCCTCCTCTTCCTCTTCCCCTTGATTCCCCCCCTACAACCCCCATGTTTAATTTCTAATATCTGCATGCTAAAAACAATTCCTGGCTCTAGTGTTAAGTATTTAGAACATAAGGCTCATACGATTTCCTCAAGTGTTCTTCGTTTTCCTTCCCTCCCAGAATTTCACCTCTATTTATCATTTGGAATTTAGCTGGTATAGTTCTATCAGTCCCAACTTTGCAGGTGATGATCCTTTGCAATTGTTTCCATACCCTGTCAGTTGGCTAGTGAAGTTTAAAAATAACTCAGGAACCAGGTTAAAGGTACCATTTCTTTCCTTTATGTGAAAGAAACAACTGAGGGGAAATTTCAGAAGCTTTGTAATAACATTTAGAGCAAATAGCTTCTATTTGCTTTGGGTTTGAGTACCTGTTTTGGAAGGCTTCTAAGATTTTATTTTAGTTATGAATGGAAAAGGCAGCCACACTAATTAAATAATAATTCAGATCTATGCATGTAATTATCTAGAGCTTACTGATTTAAAAAGCTGCTTGCCCTTGACTTCTACCCTTCATGGCTTTTTTCTGTCATGATTTCTTGACTCTGGGCTGTAAATTGCCATCCTGAACTGTTTTCTATCTTGCCTTTAAAACAAGAGGAATACGGCTGCTGCAGGCAAAGCATCTTTGCTTTGATTTCCGTGACATGTTTTGTTCTGCTGTCTAAGCGGCCATTCTTGAGGCTTGTGTATTGATTAATGAAAAATTAGAGGCGTCTTTCATGTGCAGTGGAAAAAAAAAATCAGGCAGGGGAATGACAGATGAGCTTCCTGCCTTTGCACAGACACTACATGCCCTCTTACTGGCAATAGCATGGCAGAAGGCCACCAGGAATAAAAGAAAGGTCAGACAAGAATTCCTTGCCTTTCTACAGGAAATATTTAGTCCCTAATTTGCACCTAGCATGACCGTCATAAAAATACGTTGATCTACACTCTTCTGGTGCTTTAATCCCAGAATCCCAGAATACTACGAGTTGGAAGGGACATTTTAATTGAGATTGCATGCCACAGATGTTATCTTCAAAGGCAGAACCATGTTAGGCACCTGTGAGAACCTTCGCTACAGGTTTAACCCAGACCCGAGGAACTGCGTCTAGTATCTTTTCCCCAAAAGATGTTTNAACTTGGCAGCCGGCGGGGCGGGCGGGCAGCGGTCGGTGCGGGGAACGCGGTGTGTCCGCAGCGCTGTCTCGGCTGTCCCGCGGGTCCCGGCTCACCTGCGGCGGTGCCGGGGGGTGTCCGTGGCGGTCTCGCCGGGGTCCGCGCTCCCGGACCGAGGGTGGGGGGCGAGCGCCGCCGACAGCGGCTGGTCCCCAACTTGGCCCCGCACGGACACCCGCGGTCAGGGCTTTCGGAATTGCAAGGCGCTGCAAATAACGAGATGCCTTTCATCCTGGGTTGGGTTTTTTTCCCCGTAGTAAGTACAGTAAAGCCATTATCCGAGACGAGGTTTTGTTTTCCGTCTGAGGCTTGCCCGTGGCGGCTCGGCGGTGTTGGGCGGCAGCCGAGCTCGCCGCTGGGGCTGGTGAGCGCTCAGTTGCTGTACGAGGGAGGATCTTCGGCTCGTAGGCAAACCCAAACCACCAAGTTAATTTTAACTCCCCTTGTGTCGGGAGGGTGGAGTGTTGGAGGAGTTTGCCGGATCATCATGAGAAGAGAAAACTGAAATCTGAGCAATTACTGCAGTCGAGGGCTTGGAGTCTGGGAGGGAGATGGAGAAATTCCCAGTTTGCGGGGCTCAGAAAGTTGTATGATAACTGGAGGAACGTGGAAAAGTATGTTCCTCATTTAATTTCACCGTCCTTGTCTTTTATTGAAGGGCACCGAGAGTCAATCAAAGGCTCATAAAGGTTAATTGTATTCTTCATACAAAGGAATTGGCCCCCTTCTGAAGACCTAGATTTCTGGGGTCTTTTTTGAAATGAAGGCACTCATTAGATTTCTAATTTAAATACCGTGCAACTTTTAAACTTTTTGGTTCTTACTGTTCGGTCACAGTTGCAAGTTTTTTAAAAACTCATCTTTATGGTAATTAAAAGTTGTCATAACTAAAATGATTTTAAAAAACCTAATGAGCTGGAAAGTGAGGCACACATGAGGGTGATTATGATGGTGCTTTGAATGCATGTAGATTCATATCAAGTGTTTTGGCAATATATTCGGTCTCTTCAGTATAAACATAAATAAGCATCTATATCTAGTCATACAGTAATGTGAATATTGATGAACCTCTCCTTTTAGGAATTCCTTTCTGTGATTTTCTTCCCCTATATGTTAAGTAACATATAACATGAGTTGTACTTTTCAGTTGTTGTAGTGATAAACAGTACTTCAGAGCCACTTAAAATGTTAATCAAAACAAGGGCAAAAATAACTTTTGGAAGGCCAAGCCTCTGTTACTATGACAATTTCAAAATGAAAGTAAATTTTGCCTCGCAATTGTAAATCCTCTTAATTGGTCTGTCATGCAGTAGTATGTCAGGTGCACCTTCAAATACTTGGAGATTATCCATGTGACCTGAGAGAAAGGAACAACAAACCAGCAGGGAAATAATTTCCTGATTATTAACCATACGCTTTTGTGAGACGCGTTTTATTTTGAAGTGCGTGGATGCGTTAGTGATTATAGGTTTCATTACAGGCATATATTTATGGGAGTGGCTTGGATCAAGAGTTATTTAGGGATTAAAAGCCTAGGAATTGTGACACAGTGTTGAAGGATGCAAGGGAGCAGTTCGGTCTGTGCTTTTAACAGAGCTACAGTGTCAGGAGCATGAGTGAAAAGGAAGAAGCAGAAACAAGCACAAATCCAGTTGCCTTCAAATTTGGGATGATGTGANACAGAATACTACGAGTTGGAAGGGACATTTTAATAGAGATTGCATGCCACAGATGTTATCTTCAAAGGCAGAACGATGTTAGGCACCTGTGAGAACCTTCGTTACAGGTTTAACCCAGACCCGCGGAACTGCGTCTAGTATCTTTTCCCCAAAAGATGTTTCCTTGAGGAACGTAGAGCTACTAAACTGCCTTCTTCGCTTTCTCGACCACCGCCTACTCTCCGTGGGCTTTTTTCCCTTCCGTTCCCTTGGCTTCCCCGGCCGGCGGGAGGAGCTCGGGGCAGCCCGGGGGCGGCAGCAGGAGGCAGGGGGAGCCCGGGAGCAGCGGCAGCCCGGCAGGCAGGCGGGTCCCCCCCGCCCTCCGCGCTGACGTCAGGAAACTTTCTGAGCGGCTGGGGCCGGAGCGGGCATTGGGTGCTGCGGGACGGGCTCCATCCCCAAGGCAGGTACGCGGCGCACCGGGGCTGCGCG
>WEKX01013822.1:64772-104962 GCA_013390025.1 Pitta sordida | reverse complement strand
AACTGGAGGAACGTGGAAAAGTATGTTCCTCATTTAATTTCACCGTCCTTGTCTTTTATTGAAGGGCACCGAGAGTCAATCAAAGGCTCATAAAGGTTAATTGTATTCTTCATACAAAGGAATTGGCCCCCTTCTGAAGACCTAGATTTCTGGGGTCTTTTTTGAAATGAAGGCACTCATTAGATTTCTAATTTAAATACCGTGCAACTTTTAAACTTTTTGGTTCTTACTGTTCGGTCACAGTTGCAAGTTTTTAAGAAGTCATGTTTATGGTAATTAAAAGTTGTCATAACTAAAATGATTTTAAAAAACCTAATGAGCTGGAAAGTGAGGCATACATGAGGGTGATTATGATGGTGCTTTGAATGCATGTAGATTCATATAAAGTGTTTTGGCAATATATTCGGTCTCTTCAGTATAAACATAAATAAGCATCTATATCTAGTCATACAGTAATGTGAATATTGATGAACCTCTCCTTTTAGGAATTCCTTTCTGTGATTTTCTTCCCCTATATGTTAACTAACATATAACATGAGTTGTACTTTTCAGTTGTTGTAGTGATAAACAGTACTTCAGAGCCACTTAAAATGTTAATCAAAACAAGGGCAAAAATAACTTTTGGAAGGCCAAGCCTCTGTTACTATGACAATTTCAAAATGAAAGTAAATTTTGCCTCGCAATTGTAAATCCTCTTAATTGGTCTGTCATGCAGTAGTATGTCAGGTGCACCTTCAAATACTTGGAGATTATCCACGTGACCTGAGAGAAAGGAACAACAAACCAGCAGGGAAATGATTTCCTGATTATTAACCATACGCTTTTGTGAGACGCGTTTTATTTTGAAGTGCGTGGATGCGTTAGTGATTATAGGTTTCATTACAGGCATATATTTATGGGAGTGGCTTGGATCAAGAGTTATTTAGGGATTAAAAGCCTAGGAATTGTGACACAGTGTTGAAGGATGCAAGGGAGCAGTTCGGTCTGTGCTTTTAACAGAGCTACAGTGTCAGGAGCATGAGTGAAAAGGAAGAAGCAGAAACAAGCACAAATCCAGTTGCCTTCAAATTTGGGATGATGTGATCCATCTTACCTTGGGTGTGTCTTGAGAGCGATGAGTACAGAAATCAAAACTATTACAACAGTGAACTACACTACAATGTTTTGTGTAAAGCCTTGCAAATCTCATGGGAAAATACAGACCTGCTACTGGAGGACCAGAAAGGAGGAAGAGGCAGTTAACAGGAGTGGATAATGAGTGGTTTTTACACCAACTCATGGTTGGTACAGCCTCCTTAATCTTTGGAGACAAGTTTGTCATTTTTTGGAGGTTTTTAGAGTTCAAAGATTGTATATCTACTGTTCTGGAAAACACCTGATGTGATGTTTTTGAATTTCCTTTACAAGCTCGTTATAATAATTTGTTAGTCTCTGGCCTGTAGACAAGGTTACATTTTGTGGTTCAATAGTATTGTCTGTCTGAGCATGTTCATACAACATGTAAACATTACTGGATGCTCTAAAAGTCATAATCAAGAAACTCTTTCATGAAGCACTAGAGAGAGGTCAAGTACAATAAACTGGCATTTGTACTGTGATTATAGAATTATATCATAGAATTACTTCTTCTCTTGAGATAATCCCTTGAGAGACTGTTGCTTGAACATGTCATAAGAAAATAATTAGAACTACCAGCTGAAATAATTAAAGAACAACTTCAGCTTGAACTGGGGGACTAACATAGCTTGAAAAAGAACAGAGAGATAAACTACCTTATCATTGAATTATAGTCATACCTAATATGACTTGTGGCAGGATTATAATGGTCAGTTTTTTCAGGAGTGAGTAGAGCACTGAGAGCTGAAAAGTCCACTAGGTTCACTTCATGGAACTTGCAGCTCCCTTAGAGTTTTCAGTTATTATTAACAGTGGAATGCATGGCAGGAGACAAAGTGTTTCAAGTAAATCAGCTCTTGAGACAAAAAGTCATGATGACTTACTAGAGTCGTTACATAAGAATATACTAATTGGGCACAAATAAACATTTTCTCCATCACCTTTTTTGCCTTACTGTAATCTGATTTTTGAAGGGATAAGCTCCGTTAGGGAATCAGTCTGTATCCCAGAAAAGAGCAAACAATAGCATCCCTGTTAGAACTCATAGTGCCTCTGCATAACTACCTAACAATGTTCTTTTTGGCTCTTACCATCAGTATGTAACTTTTCATACAGATATCTGTTAATATCCTTGTTGCAATGGAGGTAATTTTCTTCCTAGTGTGTCCTAAATCCCTGAGATCACAATCTTGGCTTTCTTCATGTAGTTTTGCTGTCGCACTGGCAATCCTTTCCTGAACATGCACCAATGTTATATCAGACTAGTTTGTGGATTTGGTGTTGTGGGATGACCAACTCTTGCCACTGAATGTGTGGATCTTGTCTGGGCCATTCTGTTTGCCCAGGGACACTGAACGTGCTCTGGGAGTGGTCAGTAGTAACTCTTAAGTCTTAAAAATGCTTTTTCTGAAAATGCACTTAAAAGTGCATTTTTTTGTAACGTAACATAGGCTGAAGCTCCACCCCATCTCATATGCGAACAGTCCTCTGAAATTCCTTCTCTTGACACATGGTTTCAAAACTTGTTACACTAAACTGAACATCAAGAGAAAGAAGTGATGTTACTACATAGATTTTATCCGGGATTTCAATAGAGAGTTTGTCCAGCTGGAAGCTCATCTTGAAACTCCAGGAAAAATTCACGCTTTCATTCCTTCTCCCCTCTGCCAGTTTAAGCAGATGTTCTAGTCACCAAACTAAGAGTGCTCCAGATTAAAATACTTATCTTCATTTCCTCAGGTTGAAATGGCTTACTTTTCTGATGAGTAGCTACATATTAGGCCAAGAAAGAGAAAATGTAGAATTCTTGTAGTTGAAGGACACAAACATTTCTGTAGAACAGACAACACCTGGATTTTGGACAGCTGTCTAGGTTGTTTTCACTGCAGCAAGAAGCAGAACTTGAGGTTTGTAACACCTACAGTTTCACACACGCTGCTTGATAATTTATCAAAAAGTATTTGAAAGCCCCCTAGATTAAGATGCTGGATTTCTTTAACTTTTGCAAAATTATTTTCTGTTTTGAAGGGCAGCCATTAAGAAATTCTATTTGTTGTTTTAATTCCAGGGTCCAACCTATTCAGCTTGTTAGTATGTATTGTCTTGGTTAATACTGCTTTTATTTTGTGTCGCTCTGAGCTTGCATATTCTGGTTTTGTTCTGAGAATTGAGCTGTTTCTTCTCCGTTTTCTAGCTCACGTACAGTTATAAAGATTCAGAAACATCTGTGCAGCCGAATGTTTTTCTGTGGTTCTGTCAGCAGTACCTGATCAACACCATTGCTGTGCACAAGTGTAACTTGGTAAACAATTCACTTAATAATGCACTGGTTGGAACAGAGACTGTACCTGGCTCAGTCTTGGGTTTTTTTTTTTTTAGCTCTGTGGAATAAGTTGGGTGAATTAGGTTTGTGGGGGTTTTTTTGTTTGTTTTTTCATGTTTTTTATTTTTGTCACCAGAAATTATGACCATAATCTGTGGAAATTATTTAGACTTTCTAGTTATTTCTATGCTGTAGAGAGGTCTTGAGCACTGCAAGTAAAGCCACTTTTACTTTGGAAAATAGGTGACTTGTAAGGCAAATCTTTTCGCCTTCAAAAGCGTCTGATGGCTGTTCCTAGCCTGTTTTATTGCTTCAGTGGGGATGGGTATGTGGTTACTCTAGCACTTGGGAATAGATGGGGACAAGGAAGACTAATCTCCACAGTGCTTCAGCCTTCTCATATTCCCTTAAATAACCTGAAAACTGTAAAACTGCATGCAAATGACTACTTTTTATTTTTAGATGGAAAGAAATAGGCTTTTGAGGGCAGCTGAATTCTCTGGAATTATTCAAGGTCTTCAATGTGATGTTTTTGTTCTTTCTCTCTCCATCTTCTTAATTTTAATGGGGACAGTCTTGGACCAAGGCAAAATGCAGTAGTTCCACAGTGTGCAAAATAGAATCCTGACTTGTACCTGCTGTGACGTTTAATATTCTATTCTGTTTCCATTTCTGTCCTTTTAAATGCAGATTTTAGATCTTCAGTTTCTTCTAGAGAGGATGGGCCATGAGGAATTTAAACATCATGCTTAAGCCTTCCGAGTGATCCAGGACACTCTAAATCTGTGTGGCACATAGTTTTTTTTTGAGTTCTCAGCAGTCTGTGCAAAATCGAACTTTGTTTCCACGAGAGCAAAGGCTGGCATGAGCCTGCTACTGCCCTGGGGAAAAGTGTCAGGAAGAGAAGTGGTTGCCCATTCTCACCTCAGGCTTGCAACTCTCCTTGTGGCAGGGAGACCCCTGGGAAAGCTGGTTTCTTCCCAGCTGCAGACTGTGCCATCTAAGCCTTGGCAAGTAGCTGCTATACTGCCAGCAATGTATATCTGCTGCCCAGTGTAATTATTATTTTTCCTATGCATAAAAACATTCCTGATATTAATGAGTGTATTTTCTGTTTTGTCAGGTTGAGAGCTTTTTATGTATGTGCATGTGTGCATCTTCTAAAAAAGGTATCTCTTGAAACAGCAGCATTTTTTCCTTGGTCTGTTGTGAAATCTTCTGGAACCTAGACCTGAAGTGAGGTAATGAGCCTAGATAAAGGACTGTGTTCCCAATAAAAAAGATTGTTTTTCCTGCAGTCACGTCTTAAAATGCTGTTTGGAACAGCTATCATCTTGGCATGCCAGTTACATTGGGAGTTGTTTAAAAAAGTTTGTGTCCTCAAATCTATTTTTTTAACATTTGTCTGGATCATCTTTCTGAATGCCTTGCTGCACAGATACGTGCTGTCTCTAATGCTTTCTTTCTACATGCTGTGTTGGCAGCTGTATGCATTCAGAGATCATGAGTCAGGTTCCCTAGCAAAAAATCATAAAATAATGAGATTTAAGATAATACATGCTTTGTATTTTTAAAATAAAGTATAGTTTTCCCTCTTTAAAGCTTTTTCTTTTCAAAGTCCCGTGGAAACAAAAAGCAGTTCAAAAAATTGAAATCTGATTATATTGTAGGAGCACAACATTGCAGGACTTGGATCTTCAAGAAGTCTCTTGTGAGACTTGACTTGAAATGGTGACTAAGGGCACTGTGTCTGAGCTTCTGCTTATACACACTTCAGTGTTAAATGAGAAAAAGAGTAGTCCAAAGGTTTCATTTTCATCTGTTTTGTGTTTAGTTGTAACGAAGAGGCTGCTGCTGCTGGTTCTAGCTGCTTATTCTTGTGCTGAAGTTGAAGGAGCCTCAATGCTGGAGCTGAAGATACTAGGTGATAGCACATCTCTTTTGTGTGCTTCCCGCTTGATAAGGTTGCAGAACCATAGTTTCCAAAGCAGGGGACAGTTGGGATTAAAGTTGTTTCATGTTGCAGGGTAGGGTTTGCACAAGTCATATCTCTTTTAGAGTAACTACAGTTAATTAATATGGGAGAAAACTTTTTAAAACAATGCAAAAAGTAACAATAAGAGGTGGTATAGTACGATGCTGAGTTTTACTTGAGACAGCAAATAGCAGCAGGGAACTGACTGTGTAGCCAGGAGAAAATTTGAGACATTAACCCCCACCATTGTGCCCCTTAATCTGTTTCACATGTGTAAGCTTTAAAGCAGAGCCTACTGTGGATTTGTAAACACAAAGGTCTTTAACATCTGAGATGAGGACTATTTTTCTTGATTCAAGCAGACTAAAAATTGCATTACTGCTTTTCTATGTTACATTAAATATTAATGCAACATATATCATGTTCTGAAATTGTGCTTAGGATAGAAGAAATACTTTTCAAACAAATTGTGCAGCTGGAGCTGTTACTAATTCTCTAATCTTGCTGTGCCGTACAGTAATGGCACATAATTGTTTGCTTTTGCTGTGTTTTGTGGTGTGAAATGCAGCATGTCAACACTGCTGAACTGCAACATTAGTGTGCATAATGTTAATATTCTTGAAAGAGATAATTCCCAGATTTCACCTGACAAGATGAAAGGGATCATGTGTAACTTCCAATGCATTGCTTCATACATCTTCATGTAATGTAAGTTTGTAGTTGTTTTTCTCAGTAAGAAGTTGGTTTTGTCTTTGCGCAGGTCTTTGTGCAGCGTGTTGTACTGGCAAGGTAAAAGGCAACACACAAATGGGGCTGAGCCAGTGCCTGTGGCTGGGAGAGTGGCATGTGAAGTAACATTTTCTTACAGACCCACTTAACTGTTAGTATGTTAGGAGATAAAATTCCTACTCAAGTTCTTTAGGCACTTGTGCTTTAATGCAGCTTTCCAAAGCTGAATCTACTTTTTATTCTTTTAAGGAGTGTATTAGTGGTTTTCTTGGAGATCAGGAGAACTCGCCTAGAAGCATTTCACCTTATAAAAATCGTTCTCCAACTTTCCCTCCCATCCCATGCTGGAGCTGTATTTACAAATTAATCCCCACAGATTTGAAATCATACTCCTTACGAAACCAGCCAGGGTACTTGGGACCTTTCTAGTTCCCAGCTTCAGTTCTCTCAAAGACTATTGTTTTTTAGTGGAAAGGCAGCAGAGTCTGCAAGCTGTGTTTTAACCTGGCTGCACTGACTTGCAGTCTCATGTTTGTCACAAGCAGTCTGTCATTAACAGCTAATGTGATAACCTAAAAAGGCATCTAAGTTGTTTATTATTTTCTCTTTCAAAATTAAATACTTCTCCCAGAGGTCTCAGTTTCAATCCCTCTGGTTTATGGTTGAGGATATTGAATGTAGCTATTAAGCTGCTAGACTGCTTTTTGTATTGGTAATTTTCTCCAATATGATGAGTAATTCCTGAATCCAAATCATTAGCTGCCATTTCAGCCATGCAGAATGATGTGCTTGCATTGGTGATACCCACAGCTGTCAGTACAGCTATATTTGCTGTACTGAGGGTGGCTTTCTTACTGGTTTTGACTGGGATGGCA
This sequence comes from Pitta sordida, assembly GCA_013390025.1. Classification (NCBI taxonomy): domain Eukaryota; kingdom Metazoa; phylum Chordata; class Aves; order Passeriformes; family Pittidae; genus Pitta; species Pitta sordida. The sequence continues at coordinate 97,944 of WEKX01013822.1, read as the reverse complement.
TGAGACAGCTGATGACTGTAGACATAAAATCTGCCAGCGTGGAAAACTCACAGAGCAAGCACAGCTGACGTGGGTATTGTAGTGATCTGTCAGGAAACTGAAGTGCAGCTGACAGGACTGTTGATTATTTCTCTTAGAAACATGCTGGTGTTTGCTTTGCTTTTGTACTGATTGGCAATGCGGAAATGATGTTGCTGCACAAGTGACATTGCTGCTGTAGGGAAGGATGTCTGGGTCGCTGTAGGTAAGGATGGTGTGCCGTACTTTTGAGGAACTACTTTAATGCCTGCTGTTCTTTATTGTGTTTGTATACTTTGCAGTCTTGCGCGAAAGTTAAAATGCTGGTCTTTATCTGCAGCCTTGAATGTAAAATTGTCACACTTTGGATTTTCTCTTCTGCCTTTTGGTTTTCTGAGGGGGAGAAAAAGGAGGTGGTGTGACTTGTTAGCAATAATATTGTCATGGTACTATGACTCATGTTACTTTGCATTTAAAATAGATAATTAAGAGATAAGACTATTCTATATGAGCGTTTGGTATTAGATGGCAAGCATAGCACATACACCCTAATATGAATACTTCAGCTTGCTCCCATTATAACTGGTAGCCTTCCAAAATGTAGAATTTGCTCTAAGAATTCTAACCCCAGTCTTGAATTCAGAAGAGATTGTCATGCTTTAGTGAACCATTTGTAGAGGCTTACTTAAAGGTTTGTTTGTTCCAAGCTTGAACCTAATAGGATAAAGGATATCCTAAGAGAAAATATTATTTTGTTGAGCTAGAATGCATTTACAAAATATCTTCCTTTATGTGAATTCCATTCCCATATTGGTATGCTACATTTACTTGTAAATTCCCAGTTTTCATAAAGTAAGGATGTAGTTTTTACTTTTACATCTCCAAAGAGAAAGGTAGTCACTAAAACCTGATGAAAATAAATGCAATCTCATTTTTTGCATATTGTATTCAAATTCAGATGAAGAAAATGACAGAGTTAATACAGATGAGAGATGGTATTGTGTGGGGAAATGACTAATTTTGAAGATGAGGCTTTTAATGAACTGGAACATGTCCAAAGGAGAGCCATGAAGATGCTGAAGGGCCTTGAGAGGAAGCATGTGAGAAGCAGCTGAGGGCACTTGGTGTGTTCAGCTTGGAGAAGAGGTGACTAAGAGGAGACCTCATTGCAGGTACAGCTTCCTTGGGAGAGGGGGAGGAGGGGCAGGTACTCATCTCTGTGGAGACCACTGACAGGAGCTGAGGGAATAATGACCTGAAATTGTGTCGGGGAGGTTAGGTTGGATATTAGGCAAAGTTTCTTTCCCCAGATGGTGGTTAGGCACTGAACAGGCTCCCCAGAGGAGTGGTTACAGCACCAAGGCTGACAGCGCTCAAGAATTGTTTGGATGATCCTCTCAGGCACATGATGTGACCCCGGGGGACGGTCCTGTGCAGGGCTAAGGGCTAGACTTGATGATCCTCATGGTTCCCTTCCAACTCATATTCAGTGATTCCACATGTAGCCTTTTACTGGCCAAGCTGATCATTTTAAGTGGAGTGGAAAGCTTCTTCTTATGGACGTTCTCTGACAACAGAGACTTTTGGGGAAGACTGTGTCTTTCATACACTCCATGTATGCAGTTATCTTTGCTGGTGTTTCTGCTGTTGTTAACAATTTCCTTATCTGTGATACTTGTGGCTTGAACTTGTTTCCAAAAGCCACTCCTGGAGGAATCAGAGATATGTCAAACAGAAATTCAATGTCAGAATAAACAGTCAACATCTAAGATGTTAACATTCAGAATTCAGAGCCAGGTTATGTTGTGATGCCTTAGAGGATATTGTACTTTTTTATGTAGCATTTTTGTTACCAGTCTTAGAGGATATCCTGAATTTTTATAATTTAATAACATTTGAAGAATTCCTAAATGAGATGGTCTCCCCCTTCCCATTTTGGAGTTGTTTCCTCTCAAGCATTGTTAGATTTGATTAGGATCTAGGAAATTGTTGAGTTATGAGTCAGAAAAAGAAACAAAACCTGAGCAAGCAAAAGCTGAGGAATAGAAGGGATTTTTGGTTTAGGTGAGTTTAATCCATTCAGGTCTAAACTAGAGATATAATTTCCTTCTCTGGCATGCATAACTTTTCCTTACTTTTCCCGTGTCCCTTTACTTTATTTGCCCTTGCACCTTGAAAAAACCCATGGAAAATCAGTTTTGTTATGTCTTGCTCAGGTAACTTTGTGGGATATGCCTAGATATGCTGCTTTAAAAGAGCCACTTTTTTTAAAAGAAGGCTCTTCTTAAAAAATCTTATGGCTTTCAACTGTAACAGATCTGTCCTGTAGAAGATGGAAACCAGAAAATATGCAGCAAGGGTTTACAACTATGTATAAGTTGTAAATCCCAATGATTCCACAGCAGTCCCTTATGTACTTCTTAATCAGAGAATTACCAATGCTGCAACTCTGTGTTCGCGATTTCAAGTTTTTGACATTGTAACTGAGCAGTGATTAAAAGGCGTGAAGAAATGGACTATAAAATAGATGTTTAGTGGAACACAAATAAAAGCATACTTAATAAGATTAGTGGAATATATTTGATATGTGTTACGTTACTGGCATACCCATGACTACTTAAATGCTGAAATAATCTGTTCCTATTTAATCCAAATCAATTCCATTTGCTAGGTCATCTGGAAGTTACTTTACCAAATCAAGTTCTTAGTTGCTTAGCCAAATAGCAGGAGGAAAAAGAAAGATCAAACTACTTAAGAAATATGCCTTGACAGTAAAGAAGATGACAAAATGCTGAAGATCTTAGTTCTGAAAGAAATAAATGGTTGAGTGGGAATAATTGCTTTGAATATTTTGAATTCATTATGGTGAATTTTGCCAGATGCTGTTGAAGAATATTTATATGTTATTTACTGAGGTGTTTCTTGTACTTGCTTCAAGGCATATGTACTTCTGGGTAATTTGATCTTGTTTGTTTATAGTCTAAATACTTCTTTCCCCCCAGACAGCAGTGTTCAATTGTGTATTATGTTCAGCTGCTTTTTAGAAGTCATGATGGTGGTTGTATAAGGTAAAGTCTAGAGTATTTGTTTTTCCCTGGCAAACACCTTCAGAATCCTGATATACTTGACAGATTTCTGAAACTTGCATTTCAGTGTGTACCTAGGAACACTTTACAAGGTAAGATCTTTAAAGAGATACTGAAGCTCATAGACATATTTGTAACATGGCTAGACACGACAAATTATTAACTTTACTCTGAACCTCTGATAGTGTGGAGGGGTGAAGGATGGAGAGAGCACTCTCTTCTGTCCTGTCATGTCACTTATCTGGAAATGTCAGTTATTCACTGGAGTCTGCCCTGGCATGTGGGTATTAGGAAAACTTGTAGGTATGCCTGGCAAAGTATTTACTAGTGCATCAGCTGATACAGGTTCACAGGTTATTCTGAGTTGGAAGGGACCCACAGGATCATCTAGTCCAACTCCCTAGCGAACGCCCTCCCACCAGCTAGACCGTGTCACTAAGCTCCTCGTCAAGGGCTGATGACACCAGAACGAGGGGACATGGCCTTAAGCTACGCCAGGGGAGGTTTAGACTGAATGTTTTTCACAGAGAGAGTGATTGCTCATTGGAATGGTCTGCCCAGGGAGGTGGTGGAGTTGCCATCCCTGGAGGTGTTTAGGAGAAGACTGGATGAGGAGCTTAGTGACATGGTCTAGTTGGTGGGGAGTTGGACTCTATGATCTTGAGGGTCCCTTCCAACTCGGGCTAGCCTGTGAGTCTTCTCTTAAGGATCTCAACATCCCTCTTAAACTGAGGGGCCCAGAGCTATACACAGGACTCAAGATGTGAGAATAAAGAGTACTGTAGTGCAGAATACCAGAATGCATGTTATTACCGCGTATATGCGGTTTATTTAGCTTTGTCATAAGTTCAGGTTCATACGTGTGTGTATTAGGGTAGGTTTTTTTTGTTTTCCTGCTGAGATCTGTTGGCCAAAAACAGAAAAGCTTTTTTTGTTTGATTCTTACCATTCTTTAAAAATAAAGAATGCACTGACTTCTGAATGTAACCAAACACTTACTTTAACTATTAATTAATAACAGAAAAGAAACAAAAATTCAGTCTTTTAGACTTGTTTTCTTTGTATTTCAGTTTTGTGTTCTTGTTTGAATGCAGACTTTATTGACTCTGGTCATATCAGGATGTGAGGTTGATGGTTTTCTTTTCATAGTTTTGTTATCAATACTCTCTCATTACTGACAGGAAATAAATATTGTGTATTCAGTGCTCTTTCCATGGCAAATAACCATTTTCTAAATCTAAGCTTCATGGTATTGTATATGGCATGGTGTTAATCTGTAGAATTACTGTCCTTGAGTTGATTGAATTTCATGGTAAAACGTGCGTATTTCTGTGGCACTCCAATTATAGCTGTGGTCTTAATATCTTTCTCCATGTCCTTGTGCCTGTTGTTCTTCATCAGAACTACTCAGAGGTAGTTCTGCAGGATTTTGCAGGATTTTGATCCCAGATTTCACGTCTTTATAAGAGGTTAAGAAAGGGGTTTTATTTAAGATTACTGTTTCATGCAATTACATTATAATTAGGTGAGCTCTGTAGAGGAGGAACTAATTAACTTTTATCACTGTTTAATAGATGAATTTAGGGTAAGCATCATTATATAGGCTATGATTTCCTAGACTGGAATCATAGGCTGACAGCTTTCCAGGCCAGAGCAAACAATGTGGTTGTTCTGGTTTGTCCAGTGACTGTCATTCCTCACTCATCTCCTATTAAAATATACCATTGCTAAAGATAGCATTTGGACTTTGAATCTCCACTATTGTAAGTTTTATCCTAATGTAGAACAGACCCTAACTGCTTTTAGAGGATCTTTTTACAGTTGATGGTGTTGCTGCTGCTTGACTAGAGAGGGATTCAGGCGCTCAAGAGACTGCTTGATCTTTAAAAAGAAGGCAGACATTTAAATTATTTTTTTCAGATCAGTCTCTAGTGGAACTGGGCTGCAGCAGAGTAGTCCCACTTCTCTTTTGTCTCTCTCCCTGAAAATGAATTTGGAACTTGTTGGTGTGCTCCAGTAAAATTTTCACTCATTTCACAAAATCTGATAAATGGCTAGAAAACAGAGATTGACATCAGTGTCCCTGTAGGAAACAGCTGACTGGAGGATGATGTGGCAGAAACAGTGGATTCTTGCTCATCACCTGGAATCTGCTGATTTTTAGTGACAGTAACCTGTAATAAAACCCCTGATGAAAAGATCTTTTTTCTTTAACATAAAAATGTATCCATTAAGCCCTGTCATAATGGATGAAACCTTTCTACCACTTTATTTTAGAGTGACCTTACAGGTGCACAACATAGTAATTGTTAATGTTGTTTTTTATCTTACTCATGCAGTTTACTCATCTCTATTATTTATTATTTCTTTTCTATTTTTACCTTTTATCACATTCTCTTTTCTTGTAACTTTCATTTTAGCTCTTTTCAGTCTGCTTTTTTTCTGTAGATAAAATCTTTTACTCAGTTGTGCTTTAGCCGAATGGGCATGATACATCCCAAATATGTACAGTATGTATGAATTTCATTTTTTCTTCCAAAGTCCAGATTTTTGGGAGTGGGGATATAAATCGAATAGCTTGCCTGTTTTTCTAGGGGAATTACTAGTTTGTAGATCATCTCTAGGCATTCCACATGCTCCCAGAATTTGCAGTCAATTTTTTTTCTTGTGACTTCCTTCAAAAGTCTGGGTGGCTTTAAGACCAGATAGTTTGTTTGTGTTCAGATGTCATGTCAGTGTTCTTTGCTAAGCAGTGTTCTTTTTCTTGATGTGCATAAGACTAAGACTTGCCTGTTTTTCTGCTTGCATTTATTTTTGTGGGTTTTTGGAGCTTGGCGTGTTTTTGTGCCCTTTATAAATGAAACCAAAACTAATGGAGTTGAAAATCTGGTGTCTTGCCAATGCTGTCTGTTCTCCCCTTGCAAGTAGCTGTGCACTCATGTCCTTCTAGAGACTTCATAGGTGGTTATTACATAAAAAAATTTTAGAATCTTCTGTCTTTTACTGTTGATTCATCAACTGTGATGTCCTATTGGTACCTTTCCTATACAGTCCTTCTCTTCCTTTTTGTTTGCTGCTTGTTAATTTGTTGTCAGTTTGGAGGGCTTTTTTTTTTGTCATTGTTATGATTCATTTGAATTGAATAAAATTTTAAAACATGAAATTTTCCTTTCATGTGTTTTCTCCAGTTACCTGTTTTAGCTGCTGACTTTTTTATTTTTCTATTTGCCATTATTCCCTTTATACCTCTATTTCTCCATCACATTTTTCATCTGGCAAATGCAAGGATTGGTCACTGCTTCTTACAACCTCATTTACTGATTTCAGCAGCTCTGTGTCACTCTAGTGTTTTCCTTCTTCTGTGGAAACTGAATGGGTGTGTCTACATCTTCTGGCTTATTTACAGGTCTTAGTGACTGAGGAAAGCAAGACTTATACATATGAAGGAATAACTCCACATTTGCTCATTGTGCCTGATCCCTATCGGGGATTGCTCAGGAGAAAACAAGGAATAGGTCTGGCTCAAATGCTGAATTACTTCGTTATCTCTTTTTTTTTTTTAATGACTTTTTTGGTAGAAATGCTGGTGTATTGCCACTGCAGGTCTGACTCTGCAGTTTGAACCAAGGGTGCAATTTCCATCTCTACTGTGTCTTATAAATATTCTTCCTGTGACCACTTCGTGACTCTCCACATCCTCGGATTTCCAAACTGGTTTTTATGATCTGATGCAGATTATAGATGGTAAAAACATATCAAATCCTCCTGGGTTTAAATATGGTCTGGTGTTCTTCTCTGAACCAAAGGGTGAATCTTGTCCAAAGTTGTTTCCTTTTAATCATCTGCATCTCAGTGATGTCATGTATAGGACATTTTTAGCCTCTTGTGGTTTTTTTTAATACATAATATATTTGACAAAGGAGGCTTTTCCTATTATTGTTCTCCCGTCTTCTATGATGAGAAATACAAATGTTCTGAAGAGAAGATTATGTATAATTTAAGCTGAAATGCGCTGCTCATCTAAATAGCAAGTAGGACTGTAAGATGTGAGTGTGATAATATCACAAGTCTCAGCGAGTCTTTTTGCAGATTTATGGTAAATATTAGTGGAAATATGGTTAAAATGTTTTTTCCCATTTTTCAAGTTCAAAGAGAAAACAGCCATTCAAATAAAAAAAAGTGTGGTGTAACTGTCACAGAATCACAGAATCAGTAAGGTTGGAAAAGGCCACAGAGATAATCATTGCAATAATTCTCATTCTGGGGTGGGGGTTTGTTTTCTTTTGTTGGCATTTTTTATGACTTTGTATGTTTTTATAGAGTGAATGCAACGTATTAATCCTGATGCCCTGGACTTAAAAGTAATGGTATCATACTACTAGTGGCACAACTGGCAGTCCAATGTAGTGTCCTGCTGTTTTTCCAGTCTGAATATTTCACATTGAACATGGTGATACCTGTGAAAGAAGAATACATGGTATTGTACAGGGCTCTTGACTGAAAATGTGAAGAACATCATCATGTGGTGAAATGAGAATTTTAAAACATCCCCTAGGTTAAACAGGGCTAGTGATCAAATTAGGCATTTTGAGGAGGCAAACGTGGAAATTTGTGGTTGAGAAATGTTACTTTCCTGCAGTTTTTTAGTTCTTTTGTTACATTATTGACAGAGCTTGAATTTATACTTCCTGCTTGAAAAGAGATGATGTACCTAAGCATCTCTTCATATTGTACCTTGTATGGACGCAATGTTGGGTTCTAGGTACTTTATATCAGTGTGGCTAGCTGAATTGGGTGATAAGGTCAAAAAAGTATTCAAAATGCCTGTTCTTACTTCCATTTCAATATTTCTACATGATATTAACTTAATACTTGATCACCTTGATCTTGGCCACTTTCACAACCAGGTTGGAAAAGACCTCTGAGATCACTGAGTCCAACCTTTGGCCTAACACCGCCTTGTCAACTAGACCATGGCACTCCGTGGCACATCCAGTCTCTTCTTAAATACCTCCAGGTATGGTGAATCCATCAACTCCATGGGTAGCCCATTAAGAAATTATTTGTTAGTTGCAGTACGTAGTCTGTTTTACTTGCTCGATTTAAACCAGCCCAAAGTAACCTGATTCCAAAGAACTCGGAAATCTCTCTAAATCTCTCTAACTGAATATTTGAAATGTTAGTTTTGGTACTGACACCAAGTGGCTTGTGATATTTGTAAGCTTCAGTAAAAAGCATTCAGTGTCCCAAAAGGAGAAGACTCCGTTTTTATAAATCCAGAATTTGCTGTCGTATTCAATATAATCCAGGTGTAACAGAAGTATTTTTCCATGCTGCCTAGTAAACATATACGTGTAATTGTATCCAGTCCACAATAACATAATTCTTGAAGTGGTTATGATTCATTTAACTAACAGCTTTTGTTAAGATAAATCTGAGTATGTGGTTTGTAAAGGTAGATGTCTGAATGGAGTGGTTCCTGTGAAGATGCTGATTTCACAGAATCACAGAAAATTGAGTTGGAAGGGACCCACAAGGATCATCTAGTCCAACTCACCGTCTAATACCCGTACAGTCACCAAGAGCACATCCCAGAGCCTAGATGCCTCACAGTCTAGCAGGCCACTCCGAGCCGGAAGGGGCCCAGGGTCACCCAGCCCTACACCCCCCAGCTAGACCATGTCACTAAGCTCCTCGTCCAGTCTTCTCTTAAACACTTCCAGGGATGGCGACTCCACCACCTCCCTGGGCAGCCCATTCCAATATGCAATTACTCTCTCCGTGAAAAACCGCTTCCTAACGTTAAGATTAAACCTCCCCTGGCGTAGCTTGAGGCTGTGCCCNTAAGATAAATCTGAGTATGTGGTTTGTACAGGTAGATGTCTGAATGGGGTGGTTCCTGTGAAGATGCTGATTGGTAAAGTGGCAAACTCAATATAATTTTTTTTGTTGTCTTTTTTTACTGGTTCATAGAACTAAGGTTTGATAGAGAACATAGTTACAGTATACAAAAGGCTTCTGCTGTAATCAGTATATTTAAGTTGCTGCAAGAGTGTTCAGAAGTGCATGTGGCGCTGTTTCATGGGCCTATTTTTAGTTCTGTTTGCTCAACCTTGACACTCAATGCAGCAATATAACATGGGCAGTAAGGGCTTAAATAGGAGTCAAGTAATAAATACAATATATAAATATAAAAATACACACAATAGCTTTTGTGAATCTATTAAGAGTCAGTTTCTAAATTAAGAAAAAACTGTACAAAATCCATGCTTGACGCTTTTGAACATGCTTATGGATCATACACACTGCAGACAGAGCTGAGCACATCAGCGTCTGGTTTAAGCATGTTTAACTATATGAGAAAGAGTTCCACTCCTGGAATCCTGTGTACATACCTCCAGAGTCATGTTATGCTTTAATACGCTATTAAATCAATTCAGGAATGGGAGGGTTATTGAGAGGTGGTCAATAAGATTGTGATCAGAGACCACATGGGTTTCATGCCACCAGTCCTAAATGGAATGTTGAAAGGCAACCCCAGGAAATCTCCAGTTTGCGTGTTCTGCCCCTTTATTACTACCCTTCTGCTTATTCCATTTATATTTCTGTATTTCTTGGTGCAGTATCTGGTTGTCTCTACATCATTTTGTAGTACATAGGCAGAATCTTCTTGTAGCTTCTTGACAGATATTACTGCTGGAGTTTGCACATCCAGTCTAGACTTGTGTCATGAGATATGTGACATGTTGTAAGATATGTTGAGTAACTTAGTCATAAGTTATTTGGAGAAACATGTTGAGAGAGGCCTTTAGATTCCTTTTCATATTAGCTGGTACATTGTAATTTTAACAAGGAAAAATGGTTATGTCATGGAAACCTGTTGTAAAACTTTTATCTGCTTTGTCTGATGATTGCCTTGGGCACCCTCTGTGTGAGGAGTAACTGAAGGATTTTATGTGGGTTCTCTGTGGGGTGGCATTTGTTAAAGGTTGGTGCACATGTGTAAGTCAGTGTGCTTCCAGACATAAACAGAAAGGGTTTATCTTGCATATGGTGTGAAGTTTTTGTCCTTGAAAACTTTCTGCCCTCTCCAGAGCTGGAAATTGAACCTAACCAGTCAATTGTTATTCTGGAGAATGTGATTCTCACTGCTACTCCATTTTTCTTATTTGATAGTAGTCAAGATGCTGTAGTAAGGTTTCTGCTGATGTTAGGAATACCTAACTTTAGTTCTTGGCTGTGGTTTGAGGAAGTACTGACTCTCATACCTGAAATCAAGGATAGCTTGCTTTGATCATAAACTACTCCATATGTTATAGCTCTTTAGGAAATAACACTTGAGGGCTCAGATCACAGAATCACAAAGTTAGCAAGGTTGGAAAAGACCATTGAGATCATGAAGTCCAACCTATTACCTAACACCACCTTGTCATCTAAATCATGGCACTAAGTACCTCATCCACTCTTCTTAAACACGTCCAGGGATGATGACTCAACCATGCCCCTGGGCAGCCCATTCCAATAGGAAATCACTCTCTGTGAAAAAATTTTCTAACACCCAATCTAAACCTCCCCTGGCACAGCTTAACGCTGTCCGCTCATTCTGTCTCTGATTGCCTGAGAGAAGAGACTGACTCCCACTTGGCTTCAACCTCCTTTCAAGGTAGTTGTGGAGAGCAATAACGTCACCCCTGAGCCTCCTCTTCTCCAGGCTAAACAATCCCAACTCTGTCGTTCCTCATAGGGCTTGTGCTCCAGCCGCTTCACCATCCTCGCTGCCCTTCTCTGAATATGTCCAGAACAGGACACAGTACTCAAAATGTGGCCTAACCAGGGCTGAGTACAGAGGGAGAATAACTTCCCTAGTCCTACTGGCTACACTATTCCTGATACAGGTCAGGATGCCGTTTGCCTTCTTGACCACCTGGGCACACTGCTGGCTCATGTTAAGTTTCCTGTAAACTAGCACTCCCAAGTCCCTTTCTGCGTAGTCACTCTTCAGCCACTTGGTTCCCAGCCTATAGTTCTGCATGGGGTTATTTTGTCCAAGGTGTAGAGCCTGGCACTTAGACTTGTTAAACCTCATGTTACTGGATTCAGCCCTTCCAGTCAGCCTATCAAGATCTTTCTGCAGAGGCCTCCTACCCTCTAAGAGATCGACACTTACTCCCAGCAAGTCTGCAAACTTGCTAATGATGGACTCCCATCTCCTCATCCAGATCATCAATAAATATGTTGAGTAGAACTGGTCCCAACACTGAACGCTGGGGGACCCCACTAGTGACCGACTGCCAACTGGATGCAGCACCATTCACCTCCACTCTCTGAGCTCAGTTATCCAATCAGTTCTTAACCCAGCACAGAGTAAACCTGTCCGTGCCGTGAGCCACGAGTTTCACCAGGAGTTTACTGTCGGAGATGGTATCAAAGGCTTTACTAAAATCCAGGGACACCACGTCAACAGCTTTTCCCTCATCAACCAAATGAGTTACCTGATCATAAAAGGAGAGTAGACTAGTCAGGCAGGACCTTCCTTTCTTGAATGCATATTGACAAGATCTCATTCCCTTAAGATGATTTACTTCATAATTTTGCCAGGTTTTGCTGCACTTGCCGAAAATCAGTTAGAGTATAGCTGAGTTTAAGCTACCCCTCACTAGGGTAGACAGCAAAATATTTGATGATTATAATTTCAGATAGGCACCCCCAATTCTGTTATTTTGAATAACCACATTGACCAAATGTAAATCAAGGAAAACACTGTTTTTAAAAATGAGATTTGAAGTACATTGATGTTTGTGGACCATCAGCTCTGATGAGAGCTGCCGTAGAGCTTTCTCTTGTACTCTGTCTTCAGGCTGTGCTTCAAGGAGTTTGCGGTGAATAATGCAGCTTTACAGTCAGGCTTTACAAAGGACTACCAGACAAGGTGTTCATTTGGTGAGCTGCATGTGTTTTGTTTACTGAACGAGGCAATGGCCTACAGAAAAAGTATTATGGAGCAGACACGTACTGCCATTATTCCTACATGCAAGGAATACCAGTTGGGATCACATAGACAACATTTTTCCATTTTACAGCTTTTAAGTGATTATTTACTTGGCTTAAACTTTGCTTGTAGTAATCTACAGTGTGTAAGACGAGCATAATCAGTCATTTGATTTTTAAACTGCTCTAGTGTATAGAAAACTTCTGAGTCAGTTGTCAGAAATACTGCACGTCCTTTTCTCCTGGGCTGTGCTGGTGGCTAGACTTGGCTTTTTATGACAGGAATTTTCAGCTGAAGCATCCACCTCCTGCTATGTTTTCTGCTCTTTTAGGAAGCAGGTACTTCAGTATTTTATGGGAATTCCTTCTGTCTTACTGCAGATTTATATTTGACTAAAAACATAGCTTCTGCCAGAGGGAATATTGATAAATGCTGAATGTGTTAGTGCTTTACAGAAGCTTATTATGCTTGGAATACTTCATATGTTCTTGCTTTTAAGTTGTTACTGTTAATACAGTTGAAGGAGTTGACAGTCACAGATATAATTCCAATTGGAAAGCTAGAGTTGTTGCCTTTTATTTGTGATTTTTCTAAAAATAGTTCATAGGGTTTAAATTACTGTTGGGGTTGGACAAGAATTTTTTACACGATCATTCTTTTTGGATTATCTGTTCCATGTTCGATGTCCGTGACTAATTACCTTATAAACAGTCATAGAGCTAATATCTTGTAGAGAAACATGGGATGTCAGATTTGATCACCTAATTGCTCTTGTAATTGGCATTCATTGGAGTTCTTTCACAAGTCAGGGCAACAGACCTCCTTTGTTTTATTTAGCATGCTGTAAAAACAAATGAACTGGCAGCAGATTACAATTTTCTATTCAGTAAGCTATTTTGGAAGACTGTGGGCTATACAGTTGTCTGATTTGCCTAGGTTGTAAAAGTTAAATGCAAAGAGATGAATTTTCAGCATATGGCTCTGTGTTAGCAATTACATGCATTAGTGGTTCAGCTAGTGTATCATGTCTGCTTTATAAATGTTTATATTGCAGCTTTCTACTAATAGATATTGATGACAGGTACTGCTAGGGAGGCATAAAGCACAGTATATGGTGGTGATCATTAGTTATGACGCCGTAAAAATCAGCCACATGTGTTTGGTAGCACATCCAGTCCTAATCATGCTTATGGAAACATCAGCTATTCCGTTGTTCTTTAATAGTTTAACATAAGGTCATTGTCCGCGGGGATGTAAGAATTTAACTTTTTGTATTAGGCAAATTCAAGTTTTCGAACCCTTTAAGCATAAGTGAGCCTGGAAATAAAATTTTGCTGACACTTGCATGATACTTGTATTGTTAATTATGAAATATTTTGGGAAGTTTTCTGACTGCCTGAGTACATGATGAAGCCTCTTTTTTCTGTTCTGAAACTACAGAGAGCTCAGTGGTCAAAGACAGCTTTGAAATGTCACATTATTGTCTAGAAAAATTAATTCACTGACCATTTTCCATAAAATCAGTGAAAAAATTGTACAGTTACGACCAGTCTCTGGATCTGATCTCTCAAAAATGGGAAGAACATAAGTTTGAACTAAGCTATGATGGGTATTTAGACACTAAAATATTTAACTTTTGCCGTATGGTGTTTCTTAAATTCTGTACTTCTTTCTCATTTTCACGTCAGCTCTGAACAGTGTGGTGGGTGTGGAATGATCCCTTCAGGTTGCAGATATAAAAACTATTTTATTTTCAAGTCTCTGCTAGTTAGAGCCAGTCTTCTGGAATTGTTTGTATTAAATAATTATTTTAACAGTGAATGTCTAAGGTAAATTAAGAAAATAAGTGAAGTATTTCTGGTGGCATTCATCCTGAAGCCAAGGCATGATCAGCAAGTAATTAACTGTCACTGTTATGTCCTTGCATGACTTCACTGGCTGGATCCCAGAATTACTGATTTTTCATAGCAGTGAAAAAGAAGAAGGGCATCTGTGGCTATTTCACACAACTCTGTGGATGCCAGTAAGTTTTTCTGACATGATCCTCTTCAGGCCACTGAAAATTCTTTTTTTACTTCTCCACATTTGACAACCTTTGAGAAAATGCCTGTACCTTGTATAGAACTTAGATTTTAATTATGTTTTAATGTGTAACACAGTCATCCCTCTATTATTGTGGAGGCTTGGATCTCCCCCTCCCTCCGTGAAGCCCAATGTTATTCAACACGTTGTGCAAAGGGTGGACATACACAAATGCCCTGTACTTAGCATGTTTGGATTGCCCAAAGAAGGCATTTAAGTGACTTGTAAAGTAAGCTCAAAGGAGCCTGTTAAATTCTTGGGAGAGTTACGGTGGATTCATGTCCCAGAGAGCACCTATCTCACCAATATTCAACACTTGTGAGTGTATTAGTCCATGGCACAGACAATTTCTTTGCTCTTGAGATTTAAATGCAAAGGATCAACTGTCCATGAAGTCATCTCTTGATTCATGTCTGACCAACTATTAGGCTAGATAAATTTGATGTCCAAAGTATTAGTAATATATGCAAGTATGGATTGAAGATTTAAACGTCATTTTATGAATTACAAAGCGTTTGATCTAGTGGTTGTGATTTCTGAACTTTTTGATAGATACTTTTGAGGAGAGATGAGACATATGGAGAGGGGGCAACTTCAGGCCAGATTCAGTAATAATCCTCTTTCTACTGTATTTTTACTGGTTTTTTGCTGATATGTCTGACCATATCAATGTGCTTACTAACACTAACAGCTAATTGCTTGTATTGGTGGGCTGACCTAAATAGAGTTAATTTGTATTTGTTTTACAGTATATTACAGTAGATTGTGGTGTGTTGTTTACACAGGAGAAGGTTTGTAAACACTTCTTGTGTTTTTGCCATCTGAATGCTGTTCTTGTCACCTCAGGGCACACAAAACCATAATAATTGTGACATAGCGGAGGCTAATCTTTATCCTAGACCAGTGTGTGTAAGATCTTCCTAATCCGTACATGTCATACATGTCAACTTTTATTTAGGCTTCCTCAGTGTGCCTTTTCTTTCTGAATATTCTCTATCTCACTTGCACAGGCTGCTTATTTTATCTGTTGCTTTACTTTTATTTCAGTGCCCAGCTGGCTTAGATCACAGAATATACAGGTGTGGTTGTCAGTGCTTTCAATGATACGTCTAAGCAGTGTGAGGTTGTCGTCAGTGCTTTGAGAGAGAACAGAAATCAAGTTACTTTATTGTATCAGATTTTTAGGGAAGTGCTTGAAAAGTCCCACTACTGAACTTCTGTTGGGGAGTTGGGAAGGGGAAATCCCTTCCAGAACCTGACAAGCAGTTTGTGTGCTGAAGATAGATAAGTAGTTCAGTATGGATTCATTCCTGATGAAGACATAACAAGAGTTAGCCACAAAATCAAGTACCGTAGTATTTTCCTTTTATTTACTGATTTACCTACAAATTATTTTCTCTCAAGATGAAGTGGAATTTTAATCTGCATAGTTTATGTTGTAAGGATATAATTGCATTTCTGATACAAGGCTTGTGATTAAATAAAGGGATGTGGGGTGGGAGGACCCGTGTGTTGATGTGCAGTATTAAACAGCACAGGCTGTGCTGTCAGAGTCTGAGCGAGGGTAACAAATGATGATGCTCTGGCATCCTATCTGAAGTTTATTGATTAAAATATTTCTGAGAAATAAAGCAGAACTAGCTAGATGGTCTGATACTATGCCACTAACTGTGAGCTTTGGCCTTTTAGTTTAATGGAAGGCCTCTGTCAATGAGAGTTGTTGGGATTGCACAAGTTGTTTTGGGTTTATTTAGGTTTTTAGTGGGGTTTTTTGCTTTTGTTTTTTTTACCTGTAAAGCTAAATCTTGCCTGTAAAAAGATGATGTTTCAAGACAGCATTCGGTGTGTCTCCAGCCCTCACCTTGGTGTTCTCTAGCATCAGATTAAGGACTATTGGATCAATTTGCAACATGAGAAAGAACCCAGGAATGCGAGTTCTGCGGAATCAGCAGTGTATTGCAAGTCTTCTGAACTTCAGACCAGGCTCCTAAAGATACATTTCAGCTGTGATTGTTGGTGACAGAGAAATATAAATGGGCTCTTTCTGTTTGTGCTTGTCACATGGGACAGTCAGCCTTTGTGTAAGAGTCTGTATGAGCTTCACTTATTTTTTTCCCCTTTGCCTTTCTGCCTAAGAGTAATGCATCAAATTTTACTACTTGCTTTGTGAAAATTGTGACTATGTTTAGTTACAGTGAGCATTCTTCCAGTGTCTTTTGTATTGGAAAGGAAGAGAGGGAATGAAGAGAAAACTGTTGTTTATTTCTGTATTCCCTGATTACTCTCACTAGCATGCCAAATATCTAATGAAAAACTGCCTTGTGACTTGTTTATTTATTTATTTTCTTACTGAACAAAGCCTGGTGTGCTGTTGTGATATTATGGATCCAGAGTGGTAGACTCATAATGCATAGATGGAATTAATCTGGATTTGTCTTGGTATCTTTAACCCTACCTGTGGGATTAGTGCAAGATTTTGTTCCCCATTTCCTTTCTGCCGTTAGT
The DNA here is from genome assembly GCA_013390025.1 of Pitta sordida. NCBI lineage: Eukaryota > Metazoa > Chordata > Aves > Passeriformes > Pittidae > Pitta > Pitta sordida. Next base: position 81,264 of record WEKX01013822.1, on the reverse strand, counting down.
ATTAATTTACACAGTAATACTAGATGCTTATTATGTTGAAATTGGAAAGGAACAAGTCTGTTACTTAAGGGTATAAAAAGACAAGCACTTTTTGTTTTTACAAAGAGGTGGTTGCATTTTTGTAGGGGGAGAAGCAAGAATAGTGGAACCTGTATGGAGTGAAAAAGGAACTCATTTTTCTGCTCTTCTACAGATCAGACATTCTTACCATACAAGAGGCTTTCACTTTGTCAAGTTTAGTTTTGCATGAATTACATCCATACTTTGGGATATCTTGATGTACTTATTCTTAAGGACAAGGTGGTAAACATCTGACTAGCTTAAGGAAGGTGACCGCCTGATGATATTTTGCATGTATAAAGCTCTGGAGCAGGTGATAATCCTTAACACAGTGAGCATGAGTGTCGATGCACCTGTTTAGAACCTAAATATCCCTTTATATGTTACTGTATATTCTTTTAGATTCAGACATCATTCAGTATAGTTTTCACGAAGGAAAACGCCAAATTACTGACCAGTGTACTGAAGTCATTTGCTAACAGCCTCAATTAGCATAACATAAAAATATGCTGTGGCCATATTACTGTGTTACAAGTCTTCATTTAGTAGACCTGACAGACAACTGAAGGTTGAAATCATTAAAGAATAAATTCTGAATTTTAGACGTCTCTGAGGGGAAAAAAAAGGACCTTTTGAACCAAGTTAATAATTAGTCTGAAGCAGCATAGATTAGCCCCACTGAAGTGGAATTCAGTTATTTGGAAGCAATTAAATTTACATGGGCTGAGTCTTCTGAGCTTGGGGGAAGGATTTTAGAATATAGGTTGAGAATAGGATTTTTTTGTCAAAAATGTTGATGGTTTTGTGTAATTGTATAAGTTAACAAAACTCTTACAATTTGCCGTCAATCCGAAGAAAACTACTTTTCTGTAAATGAAATACAGTAATGCTCACTACTTCTTGGTTCACCATTGGCGGCTTCACTACATTTTAATTCCACTCCCCCATTTACCGGCTGTCATGGGTTAGATTTAATGTCTCCATAACTGCCTTGCTGTTAGCCAACTCTGATGAAGGGAGAAGTTTAATCTAACTAGGCAAAAAGGAGCGGAATCCCTCAACTAAGTCCTGACTGTTTTCCCATGACCAAAATCACCTCTGCTGCAGTTGCCACCTGTCCCAGCCCAGAGACCAACCCTGAAGAGAGAGGAAGAGAGCTGTCCCCACGCTGGTCCTCTCTAGGAGACACATCATCTGTTGTTTACCCATCTCCTGCTCTTTGTGTTTTGGAAAAGTAACTCTCATGTGTCTCAGCAGCAAACCAGGGGAACCCCTTTGTGTGTTGTGAGCCCACAGGATTGGCCTGTTTCTCCCATAGCTATGAACCCATCAAGAGAAGAATACATGGAGGGCTGGGGGAGTAGGGGGTGGGGTGATATTTCTTTTTGGGCTTTTTGTTTTTCTTTTCTGCTTGCTACCATTGTGTGTGTTTGTTCTTTTTTTTTAAAAAAAAATATATATAAGCAAATAATTGCTGCTTCCTTTTTCTACATTTTTTGACCAAAAGCCCCTTTTATTTGAAAGATACAGTAAAGTAAATAAGGAGATGTTTTGGGTTTTTTTTTCCTTTTCATTCCAGGAAGGTTCTCATCTTCCCTGGGAAGTATTGTTTTAACCCAGGACACTGGCTTTACCATAGTTACTGTGTTTACCCTATTTATCCTATTTACAGCTACTTCACGCATTTCACTTATTGTGGCACCTTTCTGGAATCAAACCCCTGCCATATGCCTTATCCATTGCCATAGCTGAGGGATTACTGTAGTTCTTGATGGGGAAAGACCCCAGAAAAACTGATTGGATTGAATTTTGACCCCAAGATTATCTCAGATGGTTAAAGCATGGTGCTAATGATGCCAAGGTTATGGGTTCAATCCCTGTATGGGCATTCACTTAAGAGCTGGACTCAATGATGCTTGTGGCTCCCTTCCATCTCAGAATATTCTGTGATTCTGTGAAAAGGCAATAAAGGCTCTTCCAAATGTCTAATTTTCTGGGCTGGATTTGAGCAATGAGTTGATAATCCTGACCTTTCTGCCTTATTCTCATTTTTCCCTGGATGAGAAGGAACTAGTGCCCTTGGGATGCAGAATCCTGCTGTGTTTATGGTTTGTTTTGTAGCAGGTTCGTGCAGCAGTGTGAACTGTGCTCACAGGACACTGTGGGTGAAGGTTTAACCTGACTGACCCTTTTGCAGGGTGTCCAGGACTTAGTGGATAGGCAAAGGCCACATTTGCAGGTACATGTTTTGGTTTTGTTTTACAGTTTCAGATGAATGTCTTCTGAAACTTATTCATTTTACTGTGAATGAAAAAGCAGATCTTTTGATTTGAAAATGAATCTTGTTTACCATTCTTGACTATAAACAAACTATGGGGAAGAAGCATTATTGGAAAGCAAAACAATCTTACTGGACTGTCTTCTGGGAGAGGAAGTAATAACCTTTCTGTTGTTTTGTGTCAGTGACAAGTGTGTATATACATGTACATGTATTTTTAGAAGGGCTTCCAAAGGGCGCCCTGCTGCATCTGGGTCTGTTTATGGTTGTTATGCAAAACATGGTATATTCCCAGCTCAGCCCTCCTGCAGTTTTAAGGTCACAGCCTGCCTTTATCCTGCCCTCTGTGAACTGCTGACTGGTGCAATGAGCAGGAGGCTGGTAAATGATAGAGCTGTCTTTTCACCTCAGTTTCCTTAAAAACATTAATTGCTTTTCATTTCACACTTCAGAAAGAGCAGAATGATCCAGAGCTGGGGTTTGTTTTCCCCAGGGTAACGTGGGTGTGACCGATGGAACAGAGCCAGAAGAATTTGGCCAAGTAGCCGACTGTGAACAGAATAATCTCTTTTTTCTGATGATGGATGGCACTTAGAAAGCTGCTGAGCCTGAAAACCATTTCTCATGCTAAGGGCTCTGCAATGTGCAAGTCAGCCATTGAGAAAGTTCAAGCCTTCGAAGTATGAGCTAATAGCTTGGCAGGTTGTGTCTGACAAGCAGTAAGTGATCGGATTTTAGTTCCGGGGAGTGTCTGAGGGTTTTCACAGAATCAGAATCACAGAATATTGTGAGTTGGAAGGGACCCACACGGATCATCAAGTCCAGCTCTTAAATGGCACCACTGCCTCCCTGGTGGGAATTGAAACCTGGTCTCCTGGTGAGAGATGAGGACACTCACCACTGTTTGGTGAAGTTTTTTAGTGAATCATGACACCTAGTCATTTTTCGTATTTTTCTACTGTTAGATGATGATCTAATTTGAGAAACACCTTAAAGAAAACTCAGTTAATAAGGGAACATATTTTGTTTCTAAATATAGTACATTTTTCTAATACCTGGAAAGTGATTCTATTTAATTGCTGCACATGTCGTTAAGAATATAGAAAAAATATATTTCAGTTTATCACGCATTTAATAAAATATTGGGCACTCACTTTTCAGTGGAGCAGATTGACAGCTGCCTGGGACAGAGCATCTTTTTGTGTTGCTTTTGGAGAAATGGTTATGGTGTTGTGACAGTGAGACTTGACAGGAAAATCTGTAGAGAAGTGCAAGTACATTCATACAGGGTAACAGTTGGAGAAGACGCTTGTCTGTCATGCCTTGCTACATCATAGCTCTTGGAGAGTTTATATTGTCATATTTATTTCTAATTTGGTAGAAGAAGAAGTTATCTTGATTTACTGTTGGAGAAAAGTCTTCCTGGTAAATATTCAAATATTGAGCTTACCCCCTTCAGTTTCAGAGTTGTTTCTTGACAAGATCTGAACTTTGAGTAGCTGCTTTTATTTGAAGTTGGGGTTTGAGAAGATGAATAACTAGATTTACATATGGAATGTCCAATAAATGATAAAATATCTAGAAGCGACTAGGTCCTAAATTATTAAAAAGTTTGGATTTTTCTGCTAAGAGATAAACCTCTAAAGACTCAGTAACTAGCATGTGTTAGCTACTGCTCTGTCACTCTGAGTGCTTGTTAAATGCTAAACTTGGTTCTGTTTAGAGGGTAAGGTTTTGAGAACTCTTCTCCCCATAAAAATCCAACTGCCCAACGTGGAGCCTGATCACCCAATCAGTGATGCCTGAAACCATTTTGGTAAGAAAGGAGGAAAAATAATGGTAGCTCATTTTTTGTTTCCAAGCGTATAAAGAAGAATCAGGAAAAGCTGTAAAACTGTTTGTGTTCCAAATAACCATGTTAACTTGGCACCTATGTTTTATTGCTGACATACTGTCTGTGTTTTGGTCACACATAGAAGAGATTAGTTCTTTATCTTTGCTGTTTATCATAGATTTCTGCTCAGGTAGTAGTAGGAATAATAACAGGAACATGAACTTACCTGTTTATTTCACTGATCTTCTCTTACCAGAGTAATTGCTGAATAAGTGTTACCCTTACTGCAGTAGGTAATGTCACTTAAATTTGACATCTGAGTCTCCCAAACTTCTTGCCTTCTCTTTCACAGTTAAAATTTTGCTTGTCTGCTGGACATATTCAACCTTCTTGAAAATAAAAGTTGAGATTTGCTTTTTATTGTTGTGAAGAGAAGACAGGATTGTAGGTTCAAGAGTACCTTATTATGCACATTTTGTAAATTGTCAGGGACTTAAGTGTCCAAAAAGGGCTTGCCCAACATCCACTCAGAAATCCTGTGCTGCTGTATTGGGAAAGACTCCTATCAGAGGCAATTAAAGAACACATGTAAAACAGTTCCTGTTCTTTCTCAAGGCTGTGTACTCAGTGTCATGAAATAACTCCACACATTATCAAACATGAAAGTTCAGGGTTGGCAAGAGAAAAAAAAAAAGTAAAGAAAGGCAAAAAGAAAAAGAATAGGCTGTTATTCCAGTTTGTCATCTCCTGTGGAATTTCATTACAGGTTAAAGGTGTAGGCAAAAAGGTCTGCTTGTCTGGTTAGGCTTTCCCAAGGGTAAATTGGAACTGATCATCTATTGGGTGTTTTATACAAAGTAGAACAGCTTGATGTGAAGGGAGGTTTCTTAAAGAATCCTGTGTCAGGAGTTGTTTAGACTCATCAGTTATTCTTCCCCTTGGTATACACTAAGACTTGAGTAACAACCATGAAACTACTCTTCTGAGATTTTTTACTGTCTGAGAAACATTGTGCTTCCATACCTCTCTCTTTTTGTCCCTTATAAGACTGCTTTGTAAAGGAACAGGGAATAGTGTGAGGAGTTGAAGCATCGAAACACTGCACTTCTACATCTCTCTAGCATCAGCTGTATCCCTGCTGCTAAATGTGAGCAGCTGCCTGAAGGTTGCAGTCACAGCATGTTTGTTTTCATTTTGGTAAGACACATGGATCTCCTGTGATTTGCCTGAATTAAGTTTAATAGGGTCCAGTATCATCAAAGTGAAATGAATCCTGGCTGCTGCTTCCGTGAGGGAATTTTTATTTGAAACCTCCTAGGTGGCCTGTGTTTCACACTGTTTAGTTACAAGATCTTTGTGTTCTGCCAAAAAAGAAACGAAAGAAGAAAAAAGTATGTGATCGAAATGTTCCTCTTGCTTTTTAACCGGAGAAGCAATTTTGTGGTATAATACAATGCCTGATTTCTTCAATATTATTTTCTGCTAAGCAGGTACTGCAGCCACTTCTTTTTTTTTGTCAGTATTTTATGGCATATTTGACAACGTTGGAAGCCAGGTAACAGGAATGATATTTAATGCACAGCTTGTTTCTCTCAAAATACAATTTCTGTCAACCTTACGTAAGAGGTGTTAAATGAAACAGGTGAGCTCCAGCAGATGGTACCCTTGGCTGTGCTGATATTTAGAAGATTCCTAGTCTAGAAGTCTCAGCTAAGACAGCTTCTCAAACTACATTTATGTGAGCAGTTGTTTTGTTTAGTGCCCTCCGAATGCTCCTGGGACTTCTTCAGGCCCATAAAATGAATGTGAGATATTCTGATGTGTCTAGTTATGTTGGTGTTTATTTATGTTGGTGTTTATCTGAATTCCAGTTTTGCTGCCTGGTCAGTCACTGTTGCCTGAAATAATGGACCAATAAGGAGTCTGCCTTCAGTGGGGCCTGTGAGACTGAATTGCAGGTACATCATTGGTGTTGTGTGTTAGTAAGAGATGGTGAAGGATATAGTACTGATAAAGAGAAGGTGAAACATAAAGGGAGTACGTGATTTTTGTCTGTGTCTTCATGAGATTAGATTCCAAAGTACAGCCATGTCCACGATGCCTGCTTGCAGTCAAAGTTGTTGAGAAACTCTGTGACTGTAAATAAGATCCATAAAAATGAGTACAAGCTTGACAATTAGAGACTTAATGCTTTTCTGAAAGAGCAATTACAAGTGCCTTTGATACATTGGAAAGCAGCAGGTAGTAATGCTTATGTTCATTTGGAGGGAGACACATGGTAAGAATCAATCACTAAACCAGATGCTGAATAACTTACTTTGGGAGCAAGGCATATGTTTTTGACAATGAAGATGATTCATTTTTTGATCAAACTACCATTTGGGAAAAACATCCTTTGAAATGTTTCAATTGAAAATGTAAATTTTTGCTTTACCTTCCCAGATGTGTAAATCCTTCCAAGATGAAATTTAATGGCCTGTGACAGGTGCAGCAGGTAATTTTGGTCCTTAAATTTAGAAATGCTCTTGCTTCCTAGCATTCCTTAGCATTATGATGTGTTGTTGGCTGTTTCAAATGAAATGGTCTCCTTACTGGTTTTTTCCTAAAATGTGATGTAATCTTAGGATCTGGGGATAAGCTCCCAAAATATATTTTTTAACTGGCTGCTTATTGGCATTGTGGAAGCTTCTGTCATTTTAGCAAATGTCTTTAATAGGCAACTTCTCTTTGGTTTGTGCTTCTTGCTTTTCTCATATTGTTAAAAACTCAGTAACTTCCTGTGATAGTATTTTAGCAAGGAGCCATTTCTTACAATTGTGACAGGTTGTCCTTTTTCTTGTTGCAATAAGCCATTTTAGAAGAAAGGGTTTGGTCTTTAATTTACTGGTATTGTAGCTATCTGTGGTTTCAGGCTGTACTTGGAAATACTTCAGTACCTTCCCCAATACATTGAACTGAACCTCTAGCAGAGCACTCCACATGTATTCTGAGTGTTGTGGGCGCTTCTATTTCTTGTGAGATTGGAAAGACGACTATGTCCTTGACCTAGGAAATACAGGGGATGGAACATGTTAATAATCAAGAGTTTAAGAATCAAGTACATAGCACACAGAGCTACTTTCTTAGTGATCTGTAAGTTAGGGACAACTTGGATCAAAGATGTTTTCATTTGTACTTCCGGCAACTTGATGGACATTCTACCCCCATAGGTTTGTTCGGACATTTGTTGAATGTTTGCAAATTTGGAGCATACAAAAAGCATAAACTTATATCAGTGTCCAAGTTGGAAACTCTGGTGTGTGCATGTATCGGATACACAGGGGGAACTTGTTATTGAAATTGTATTGATAACAGTTGCCAAACATCTGTACTGGAAAGTTTGCTTCAGCATGTGGATTTAAATTGACTGCTTAAGGGCCTTTGAGCATATTTTGGTGATTTCTCAGGAGCCAACTATGTGGTCAGTGGACATCTGTTCAACATTTTAGCATACTAGTTGAAATAATGAGTTAAAATATGGTCCTAGATGTAAGTTCTGTAGTGCTTAGTTTGAAAAAAGTTCCTTTTTTTTAATCCAAGCTGATTATTTTTTGTCTTCCTGTTAAGTCAGTGATATGGAACAGGAGAAGAGGTTCTAAAATTTCACTAGTTATATCAATAGTTAGACTGCTTCCAGAAAAATGAGACTGATGGTAGGAAAGCCTTTGAAGGAACTTCTGAAAAGGAAATTGAATACAGTAATATAAATTGAATATAATTTCATTGGGTAGGGAAATCTAGTGAACAGATGAATTGTGAGAGAACAGAGATATTGTTGTAAGTGTTCAGCTTTTAATTAAAAATAAAAACAATAATATATTTTTTTCCAGTGTCATGTACCATGAAAAATGAACAGTTGTACTTGATTTTGGCTTTGTAGCAGAATCCAGGGGAAAGCATACAGCATCTTATAGAACTGGATTATGAACTTTAGGGTTGTGGGGCTTTTTTTAAATAAATGTTTACTAGAAATCATTTTCATAACTATCAGTGTCTCATTTTATGTAAATGTAAGTTTGAAGTGAACCTATCTGAATTGAGTGGATTTTCTGATACAGATTTGTGGTCATACCTTACTTAGCTTATGGAATATCTATTTAATTTATTTCCTATTTGGCTTGCTCTTTTCCGTAAATTTAGTTATCTTATAAAAATTCTGTCACACTAAAAAAATACAGTATGTGTACTCCAGGAAAAACATCAAAACTTTGGTTTTTCCAGTTTGCAGGAATATTTTTTCAAAAATGGGTGAGAAGGGAAATGGGCATGCAGCAGCGTAGGTTTTTTATATGTCAGCAGGGCTATCTAAAAGTCTTAGGTAGTAAATACCTTACCAAAAAAAGAAAGGTTCAAATAAAATTTATAACAGTGGCCAAGGTTAGAATTGTGCTCCTGGCAAGTGTCAAAAAAGAAGAAAAAAAAGTATTTAGAGAGTAGATATTATTGGCACATCTTTCACAGTCGTTGCAGTAGCCATGGGAAGGGACAGGGGGTTGGATAACACAGGCAATTTGTGGAGGGAACTATCTAAAAATCATACACAGAATGACTGTACTGAAAGAGACAACCTCATGTATAATATAGGAAGATGGCCTTCAGACTCTTACCATGCAGGGCCGCTTTATGCTGTAATTCCAGCTTTTCAAGCACAATACAAATCATTGCATGATTTAACTGTTACCACTTATGGGAATTGAATGTCCATAGCAACAGTCCTGATACCTCCTTGTATTTTTGTATGATCATAAAGTCAATGTTCCTTGCAGTAAATCTGTGCAGTTTTGTTTATGTCTTGATTCACAACATTGTGATTATTAGTAACAGTGGTATAGATTCAATACACAAGGGTGTTCTGGGGATTCTGCTCTGTGTACAAGTCTGGTAATAGGAAACCCAGTTTGACACGTGGCCATTAGTTGGTAGTTGTGATGATTTTCTTCTACTGATAATAGCACATGAAAAGTATTTTTCAATAATGATACAGTCAACCTCCGGAATTCACAGAGGATCGGGTCTGCGCAGGTCCTGTGTATTATGGGATCTGTGAAGATAGGGGATCCATGAATATTCAATTAGCTCATGCCCATAGCCACACCCTCTCCACTAATAAGGTCTGGATGGTGGTCCTGGGAGCGTGGCTCGCTCTGTAGTGCCCCATTGAAGCGGAGGAAATGCCTTTTGCCATTTCACAGCCGCAGAATCCCGGCTCCGAGATGGGAGCTGCATTTCTGAGTACAGAAACCCCACAGCAGCTGGACTGGCTGGATGCCTTGAAGCCTGTGAATATGTGGGGGTTTACTGTTATTTTGTTAGTTAATAAAAAAAAAAATTTCTTACGATGCTGTGCATTAGAAGTGGAATTCAAATTATACTTGGCTAGTGGGGAGGATTCCTATCAACTTCCCCTCATACCCCAGGTACCTATCAAGGGAGTTTAAAAACTATGTTTTTTAATGATTTCAGATGACATCCAGAGCATTTCTCACTTAGGGAAGCCTATAACCTGCAGAGCCTTTGATATGAGCTGGCAAGAGTTTTTCATGCCTCATTCCACTCTTCTGTGGTAAATATGTCTTTTCATTGTTCACTCACCAATCTTGGCTAAGGCTAATACTCTGCTACTACTGTAAGAGGTTACCTTGGTTATAAGGGGCTTGGATATTGGTGTTTGTGCTGGAGTTATAAATCTACAGTTAATTTTTTACTGTAGAAAATAGCCACATGAAATGAGGGTAAGGTATGTCTCCTTTATGTGGCATCCCGTATTGGTATCATTGATGTCTAGATATCAGCTCTGGTAGTTTTTGCAGTTATGTCTCTACTGGCCGGCCTGCCTTCCCTACTGTGGGAAGTTTGACTCAACAGCCAGCACAGCAAATAAGAAGTGCAAAATACACTATAGGAATCTGAAGTTGACTTGACCAAAGACTTCACTGTTATAAAATGCCAATTCTGTGTTTTGCTAGCCTTTACTAAGTATCTCATATCCTGGTTTTTCCTGAGTGTACATATCTTAATGTTTTTCCAGTTGGGTCGCATTTCTCTTGGCTTTGACTGTATGATCATTACTGTGCCTTAAGAGAAGGTCAACTGCATTCTTTGAGCATTTTTGGTTTTACTAAGTTTAGTTCACTTTACTGTTGGATGTAAGATAGATATGTGATATCCTCATAATATATTTAAAAATGCTGTCCATGTTTTTCTTCTCTATGAAAAGAATGAAGGTTTAGATGGCTTCTAGTCTCCAATGGCAAAATATGCAGGTTAGGTGTTTTCTTTTAATGTGGTTGTTTCCTAGAGAAGTGCCAGAGAAGACAAGAGAACTAAAATTCTGAGTTTTCTTCTTGCCTTTTTTTTGTTTTGGAGGGTAGTGTTACAATGTACCTGTAGGAATGAAAAGGCAATGCAGGTCTTAATGTAGAGTGTCTAGCAACAGACTTAAGAAGAGCGAAATGGAACTGTCCAAAGGAGTCAGCAGGTTTTTACCACTCTATATTATTTATGGGAAAGTGAATGATTACAGTCTTGAACCTGTGTTTAGAAGACACACTTGAAACGTGGACATACGAAGGTGTGTCCTTTAGGTCTTTTTGCTGGTTGTGAAGCGTTTAATCATCAAAGTTACTAATGACAAGGGCAATGTGAGAGGCTGCTGTGGACATTAAAATGTTGCAACTCCAATGCCCTATGCATTGTCCTGTGAAACTTGTAGCTTTGTACTGTGTCTTTCTTTTCTTTCCTGACTTATTTGAGAAACAGAATGAGTTATCCAGGATAAAGCTGTGTGATGCTTCTGAAGTCTTACTATTTCTTGTATTAACCAAGACAATTTTCCTTAAGGTGGAGATGAAGCTCCCTATGTAATGCTGTTGTGATACTGGTATAACTCTGGGGTTTTCAGTGAAGCACATGATCCTCATTCCTTGCATTGCTTCCATTCCCGAGGTCAGTTGTGGTTCTTGTCATGCTTTAAGTTGGATTCTCCATGGCTGTAATTAAGAACAGTGTGGGTGCAGCCAGGAGTAGATAATACTATGTCCAACATGTGAAATGTAGCCAATAGCAGAGTCGCTGAGAATTTTTAAAAGCCATGATCACTGTAGAAAAATACTGTTTTATTTTTCCAGAGTAATGTATTATTCACTCAATACCTAATGCTTCCTCCCACCAGCATTTTCTTGAGCTTCATTTTCTTTGTGATTCCACTTAATTGCTTGACTTTTTTCCCCCTTCTCTTACCTATCAATTTTGTGTCATGACAGTGATAACAGAGAATAATAGAGTAGAGGTTGAGAAACTTGATGCTGTGCACTGTGCCTTGATCCACAGAAGAATTGTGGGAGGAGGGTTCCATGTGCTCCAAGTGATTCCAGTATTAACTGAGATACACTTGAAAATATTAGGGAAATCTAAACTCTGGGTGAAGAGCTGTGCAAGGGTGTGCTTAGGCCATTACAGGATGGCAAAAGTAATGTAATCAGCAGTGCTTCCAAGTGTAGTGAAATAGTGATAAACAGGAAACATTTCAGAAAATCTGAGGGAATGCAGTATTACAGCCCAGCAGTGACCTGCCATGGGAAGAACTTCATGTATGAGACCGCCTGCAAGCTCAGGTGTAAAGGCTTTTCATGAGGAGTATGTGTCAGTGTCACTATATTATCTCAAAATGCTAAGAAAGGGTATCATTCTTCAGATTAGATTAAAACTTCGGATTGATTTTTTGCCTTTAGACAGATCCACCAGTGTTGGTCTTCCATATTTACAGCTGCTAATGTCTTAGCCTGTGCAACNCCCTTCCAACTCATAATATTCTGTGATTCTGTGTGAATGTTGATCACTTTCACTCATGATTTTTGATAACATGTATTCTAAGATATACATTATTCCTGTGGATAATTTCTGTACTGAGGGCATTTTCTCATGTGAATTGATGTCACTACCAGCCACTTGAATGTGACTGTGTCAATATGTGGTGCCTGTCATCATTATTGTAAGGTGTGTCAGTTAATTGGGATTGAGTGCCAACTTGATGATTTGCAGTTCCTTGTATGTTTTTATTTATTATTTGAAAAACTTCAATTTTTTTTTGTTACTTTCCAAATACAGGATCAAAGAGTTAAACTAGGTTATATTTTTATGTTCAGTGCATTTGCTTACTACGTTCTCTCTGGGTGTGGACGAAATGTCATTAATCATTGGGACATAATATGGCTGCTTAGAAAACTACTTAGGTTGCAATATTTGTGTTCGAAATTTTATTTTCCAGGCATAACAGTTCTGTTTTCTTTCTGTACCCATTTGTGGAAAAATTAAACCATAATAAATCATGTTTTAAAGGCTGTGATGCCTAAGTTACTCTGTTTTATGTGGCTGTGGGCTGCATGGGTATAGGCAAGCTGTCATCTGCTACCGTGCCTTTTTAAAATAATTTCTTCTAAATGATAAGCATATTCATAGTTTTATCACCAGATTTAAAAAAAATAATTTTCTTTGAAATTGGCTCTAAAGAAGTAACTTGTCAGAATGTTTAAATCAAAATTGCCATCCATACAGGAGGGAAAATAGCAGGGTATGTGCTTCTTTAAATCAGCTGGAGTCAGGCACATGGCAGGCTTACAGAGAGGGGTCTTAATTCTAGTTTTGGCTGTGTTTTTATGGAACTACTAGATTTAGAGGACCTATATTGAAAAATCAATGTGTTCACTTGCTTAAATACAGCGATGTAATTATTGTTCTGGGACCAGAGAGCAGGTGTTGTTCAGTTTGCTGGATTCTTGCAAGTTACAAATGATGAAACAGTTATATGTCTGAGAACTAAGTTTAATGCTTACAGAAAAGTTCAGGCTTGGTATCTCAAACTTGAACCCTGTTGTTAGGTCTGAGGAGAGCTGTAAGTGTGAACACAGGATTGAATCCTACGTGCAGATGTTTGGAAGTCTAATCAAAAAGCAAAGTTAGGACACAGGATGAGGCTTATGTGCTGGCTATTTCAAAATGATCCCAATTTATGTATTGTGATTTGGACTTCAGTAAAGCCTGAAAAACACAGCTTTTTTCCGGAGTGAATAATTGCTGTGATAGTTGAGTAGTTGAGTCTGACCAGAGCCTTGTTTTTCAGTTTGCAAGCTGGAAATGTTTATGACATTCCTCACTTAACACTCAACTTTCTTAGCATACTAAACACATGATCGTTCCTATTAAAATCTAAAAGGAATGTTTCCTGGTGCTTTGTGGGTGGGGTGATTCAGTTTAGTACAGTCATCTACTTGAGAATTCTTCCCCACACACTTCCAGCACTGTTTGTCTATTCTTCACTTTCCAGGTTTTCTCTGGCTTTATTAGACTATGTTTATAATCACTGTTTTCTTTTCTTACTTTGTTATCAAATAATGTCTGGAGTATGGACTGAAATCTCACTTAGTACAACTGAAGTGTTGTTTGGGGCTTTTCTGTTATTTCCATCTGTTTGTTAGTGATGTTTCATGAGGCTTTCCATTAAATATTTAACAATTCTTAAATGTTTGTTTCACTGCTTTACAGTTGTGATGTCTTCCTTATCACTGCACAAAATTTCCTAGTCAGAGAGATGTACATATTTCAGTGTGTCCTCGAGGTACCACTGGTGTTTCTTGCTGTAGGAACTGCTGTTTTCCTCCAAGGCGAGTGTGGCACATCCTGGGCTTATTTCCTCTGCCTGTATTAATTCTGCAGCCAGTGTGTATGGGGAATATTATTTTGGGATAATGCAGGCAGCACTGGGAACCTGCCAGGCTGTAGCAGCTGTATGAGGAAACCCTTCTTACCAAGGGGTAAATTCTGCACTGCACAGGGTTAATATAAAGCTGCTTTTTTTTTTTTTTTTAATGAAGTGACCCTGTGGGAATAAATTCAGCACAGTGCAGAACAACTTCAGAGGGCAAAGCTGCTCTGGAAGACAGAGATTTTTACAAAGCAGTCTTGCATGAGTTATTTTGAGGAAGAAGCAATACTCTAACTACCTTATATGTTTTAGAGAGAAGTTTGTGCTTCTTCATTGCGAAATAACAGCTTCTGAGCCTTGCACGGTTCTCCCTGTTTCATCCCCACTCCAACTTAAAAGGGCAGGGAGTAGACCAGCTGAAGAGAAGTCACTACTTTTATGGCTGTCCTGGAAACAGTACTGCTAAGGTTAGTCACTGAAGAATACAATGCAGAGAAAATGTGTATTAGTGCACACTGTGCATGTACATGTGCATGTACACATAGACCTATTCATCCCCAAAGACATAGGAAAAGTAATTCACTGCCTTATGCATTATTTTTTATAGTGATGTAGTGTGCAGATTTATCCATGTTCTTTTGATCTCGTGAGACTGTCATGTTATACTTGAAATTATTGCACCTCTTAAGTGTTTTGGATCTGGCATGTGGGGGAGTATAGATCAGTAAAGCTTTTTTAAAATCTTCACATGAATTACAATATTCTAACAGTCAAATATTTTGTTTTTAATTTTTTCCTTGGCACCATTGACATATAAAGATTTCATATCCCACTCTTTTCTAGCAGGGTATTAGCTGGTCAGTAAATTTTTCTTGTTCCTGTGGCATCTTTAGTAATGCATATTCAAGTGCACTGTGACAAGTTTTTGTCTTCATGTTTGTAAACAACTATCTCATATGTGCTTAAGTCTGCAGATTAGTTTATAAGAGAAGAAAAGAGGTTTGCATGTGTGCAAAGACTGACATTGTTTCTTGGACAGTGAACTCCAGACTGGTGTTCATTATAAGGGAAGGAACTGTGTATTAATTGTCATGGTAGAACTGTATAGAGTCCTTGTTTGATAATGGCTTTGATCAGTTTTGGAGAATATTTAAATTAATAAGGTGTAGTAATAACAGGTTTGTATTCATACATGGAACCTATATATCCTATAAAAGAACATAAATCATAAAATTTGTCAGCTTCCCCTATTTATTTTGCCCTCTGAAATAAATAGTAACTACCAAGAGCTGAAAACTCATCTTTTCAATATTTCCAGGAGTGTTTTGCTTATTCATTAAGCTTGATATGCTCATGCCTTCATTCTGCAGGTCAGCAGGCGCAGGCATGGGGTTACATCTAATGGTCAGATAAGAAGTATGCACAAATCTGTATCTTAATTCTCAAATCACTGACCCGTCTGAATTTTGCTTTGTTGTTCTTTGTTTTAATGAAAATTTCTGTTGTCCAGCACTCCTGCAGCATGTAATTTGTCATGTTTTCTACACTGTTGGTTTTCAGTAAGAATAATAATAGAACAAGTAGAAAACAAATTAATGAGATTACCAAGAAAAACAAAATAAGAGATCTATTGTTTGAAAGTCAGTTTGTTGACTGTTTTGCTCATTCGGGCAGTTAGATCAACCCTTGTCACACCAGTGGAGGCTACTCAGTGAGTCATACAGAGTTGGCTTGTCTGTGCTGAGCAGAGTAATTCCGATTAGCCAGTGACTTTTGTTAGCTGACTAGAATTCCCCTATGCTCCTTCCCAGTATGTGTAGGGGAGTACAAAGGAATGATCTCTGCAGAGTCCTGCAGCTGCTGATCTGTCAGTGGTGAATACCTGGTGAGACAAATCAAAGTGTATGTACTGAAAATGTACTTTGAATCAGTTTCGAGCATCCTGTATTAATGGGTTAAAACAATTTGTGTGTACTCTCAGCTGTGGGGATAAAGTGGAATTCTTGCACCCTGTGGTAGGGCTGTATATGTTTCTCTTTTCTCTAGTCTTGAGGATCTTTGAAATGTCCATGGGAGAAATTGCTCTCATGCAGATGAATTAAGCAATAAAGTACTTTGATATATCTCCCCTACTTAAAAATGACTGCATCTTTAGTCTCGTCTTTGCAAATATGTTATTACTTAGTGTGAGAAATTACTAAGTCTAATTTGGGAACTTTTTCTTTCTTGGATTTTGACTTTGTCAATTGGTTTACTCACTTCTATTTCCTAGAAAGCTCTTAGCACCCCATCACATACGCTTTAAAAAGACTGTATAGCAAGAGTTTGTTTAGAGAAACCTCAGACTTTATGGGGTTTCTTTTCAAATTGGATACAGTTTCTGATAGCTAACCTGTGTTCTGACTGCTTCCTTCTGTAATGTGCTACAGCCCATTGCTTCATGGAACTACTCTAACATTTAAATTACAGGGTGGCTGTAGTTCTTTTGAGTGCTTCAGCTTTGCTTTCTCTTCTGTCATCCATCCACTTAGAATCTACTTTAGTCTTTTATGTGTTAACATTATGAATTATTCAGGATTAG
>WEKX01013822.1:40587-64694 GCA_013390025.1 Pitta sordida | reverse complement strand
TTCACATTACACCACAGATGCAATTTAAAAAAAAAATCTGTATTGACAGATCTATGGATGTGTAAGTAAAGCCAATTGTAATATGAAATGCGTAGATATCCTGTTGCTGATGTATACAAGACTTTGAGTCTTACCTATAGAAAAGCAGGATCTCTTATGTCTCTTGAACCAGAGTATCTATAACAATTATTTTCATGACATTTCAAAAGAAGGATGTTAAATACTTTGAAAAAGAAAGAAGAGAGTATTAATCACATGGAAATTCTGTAACATTGCAGTAGGGGATGCATCTGTGAACTGAATAAGATAGATAGACAGGAGTGGTCATAAACCAAGTTGGAAAGAGGATTATAGGGCAAGACTGCTTAGGGATTGTGGAGACTTTCCTTTCCTGTGGATTGAAGGCTTGGGATAATTTTTTTTTTTTTCAGACAATATAACCAAGTTAAGTAAACTTGCACTGGATGTGCCCTCTAGGAAAAGTGTTATCCATAGTTTTCAAAAAGCAAAGTTTAAACAGTTTGCACCATTGTACTCTGAGATGGTGTCAAGCATACTGTACCTTGCAGAGATTTTATAACCTTCACTAAATGCTGTTTATAAAATTGGAGTATATTCTATTGTTGTAATTACAAAAAGTCATCTTCCCTTTCTTAAAGGAAGAGTGACAATTTGAACTTGCGTAATTTGGGATGTTTTCTGATACCTGAGTTTTGAAGGTGTGCTTCTCTCTCCGTATGATGTGGATATTATGTTAACACCTTGAGTATCACAGGGGGTCGGTTCCAGAAAGATGCCGTGATAAGCGAAATCCACAAAGTAGCGGCAAATAGAGTAAATTGGGTAAAGATGTAGAAAAAAACCCTGTGATGTGTTGAAGCCATGAATGGTGAACCACAAAGTAGTGAGGAATTACTGTACTCACCTGTGCTGGATGGCTTTTGATATTTTTGGGTAAGAAAAGACTGGTTTAGCAACTATTTAAAACTGAAGATCTGCTGTACTCTGAGACATTGCCATGCTCTGTTCCCCTACAGAAGATGACAGAGATTTGCATGTCTTTCTCTGATAATTCCGGTTTAAGAACCTCTCTGCATCATTTCTGCAATGTATTTGCCTTGAATACAACAAACAAATTGCCTGAAGTTTCTGCTGCTTCCAAATCCTTTTGCTGACAGCTACTCTAAATGTAGTTCTTGAAATATTGTTTACAGTGACTGTGAACAGTGCAATGTTAAGGAGTTTCTAAATAAGTTTGCTGGCAGACAGCCATATCAACAGCTTCAGGCACTATGGGGTGAAGACTGGCTATGCAAAAAAGAGTAGAACCATCTGAATCAGTGATTCTCAGTTCACTGCTCCTTCTGATCTGACCTTGGATGCTGCATTAATGAGTGTTGCCTTCAAGAGTGTCCCATGACCTTTTATCTGGTTCTGCTTTAATGTGAAAAATGTAGTTAGAATGCTGTTACTGTATAGCTACAAAAAAAAACTAGGGAGAAGCAAGTAAGTGTTCACACTTTTTTTCTTAATTAATAAGCAGTTTGGTCTCATGAGTGAGGTGATAATCTAGGTGTAAATGACACTTAGATATGTGTTTTCAGGTCAGTTTTCTGGGTTAGATTCTGTGTCAGTAGACAAGCAAATTTTGGTGTAGATGCTGTCTTTAAAACTCAAGTTTGCAGAGGGGGGAGGCTGAGGATTCAGAGCTTCTGCTGTCTTCAGGGAAATAGGAGGCTGTATGGTTTCAAGTAGAGACACAAAGTCAGTACATGTGGAATAGGCTGTTTTCTCTTCTGCCTGGAATATAAAACTCTTAAAGTATAGATTTGGGTTAGAAACAAAAATATATTATTGCAAAAGCAGAAACTGCCACTTCTCTGCATTTTGCACTTGTTTTTTGGAAAAAAAATAATTTGTAGATCATCGGTGTGAGTGTACAGGATTTGCCTGCAGAGTTCAGTACTGTCATGATGATGAAATGGTACAGGATAAATTTCAGATCAAGGGGGAAAGTGTATTATAAGTCCAGAACACATTCTCTTAAACAAATGACCTTCAGCATTTATTACCTTGGTACCCCTATAGAGGCATGATAGAAGCAAGTGAAATAGATGAGCATGATGCATTGTATAATTACTAAGGCTGACGTGTTTTGCTTGGCAGAATAACAAGGCAGTGAAATTGTAATCCTGTGGTGCAGTGTAGAGCCTGTTAGAGAATGCTTCTGATCTATTAGCACTTGGCTTTTATCCTACTAGTAAACTGTATCATTAGTTACACTTCTGGGGTTTTGACCACTGGTTTGGTCAGGCAGGACTTGCCCCTGTTGAAGCTGTGATGTCTGTCTCAAATCATGCCCCTGTTCTCCGTGTGCCTTAGCACAGCTTCTCGGAGGATCTGTTCCATGATCTTCCCAAGCAGAGGGGTAAGGCTGGCACTTCCCAGGGTCCTCCTTTCTACTCTTATTAATAATGGGTGCAATGTTTCCCCTTTTCCAGTCACTGTGGACTTCACCTTACTGCCATGACTTTTTCTGATATCATGAAGCACGGCTTGGCAACTACATCAGCCAATTCCCTTAGGACTCTGGGATTTGTCTTGCCATGTCCCATAGTCAGCTTCTTTAGGTGATCACAAACCTGATCTTCTCTTACAATGGGGGGGACTTTGTTCTCACAGTTGGTGTCTCGTCCACTCAGTTGAGAGGTGTGGGACGAGAGATTGCCAGTGAAGATTGAGGCAAAAAGTTGGTGAGTACCTCAGCCTTCTCCTTGTTTATTGCTACCAGTTTGTGAGTCTTGCTCATCAGAGCATTTGCACTTTCTTTCACCTTCGTTTTCTGGCCAATGTACTTGTCAAAACACTTCTTATTCTTTATATCCCATGGCAAGTTGAGCTCCATCCACTCCTTGGCCTTTCCTGTGGAGTATTAAAGGATTCACATAATGAACTTGCAGAAATGTTCCTTCTTATTTTGAAATACATACGTAACTTAGACTATCAGCCACTTGTTAGAACAAATTATTTGGCATGTTAGGGTTCAAAGATTTTGTTTGCTAAGCCTAGCTTTAGTCCCTAACCGTGTAAATAGAGTAAGTGAGCAGCTGGTACAAGATCCTGAACCCTTTTTGCCTCTGATGCTATTCTTCTTGCCTAACACCTTTGCCTCAAATTTTAGGTAAGAATCTAAGTTTGGATTTGAGTAATACTTGATTTCATGGCTAGCTTTCAATAGAGGGACTCGGAAGGTAAAGTTCACTATGATCTTTACTTTCTTACTTAATTGAGACCACAGTGAAAACTTCAGAATTTCTTTTTCATACGTATCAAATACGCGTGGGGTGGCACAGAGATTACAAAAACAGGGAAAAAAAAGATAGTTCAGCCTCTCACTCAATATCAAGTTTGTCATCTGGTATTTCTTGTATTTCTATGAAGATAAAAGGGTGATCTAGTGGTATGAATTACATGTTTGAGAAGGAAAATTTTATCACCTGTTCTTTCACTGTAGTAGAGCAAGTATCAGGATATAATTATTTTTGGGCTCTGTGTTGTAACTGAAAAGTCTTTGTCATTTGTGTTTCTTCAGTTTGTTATTGAAAACTTATAAATCCTTAAATGCAAAAACTTATTTCTTGATAACTGACTGAAAAAAAACAAAAGAGAGCATTGTCAAATAAGGTGCTAGAGGGGTTGGTCATCTGGTTTTACGTGCCAACTTGACTAATGACACGGGGAGAAAAAGGGAGAACATAATTAATTGGATTGATTTTTGGGAAACTAAGTTGACAACTAATGAAAAAAACCCTGTGACAATTAATAGAGAAAATGGTACACGATGGGGAAGTACTGCACAAGAAGATAAGGTTTTGGTGTTGTTCTTAAAGTGAAGGGGGGAAAAAGCCCCAATCATTTCCAAGTCAAGGAAAGAGGGATGAAATAGAGAAACAAGAAATTAAGGAAAAGAAATACAGTATGAATTCATATTCTTCACGAAGATATTTTTTACACTATGGCAGCAAAAGGTAAATCAATAAAATGAGTATATAGAGGATGTAGAGTCATGTATTCATTTCTTGGATCAGGGAAGTAATATTCCCTCGCGGATTAAGTAAAATTCTAGGTCTTGATATCTTGATACCTGAAAGCTAACAGATCAAGGGGACTGAAGCAAATGGTATAACTGAACACTTCAGAGCGACTAATGAGAAATACCAAGATTCAACTGGTATGGCTTACTCAAACAGTAAAGAGAGTCTTCAGTTCTGCAGGAAAAGGGATTGAACTTTCTTGTGTTGAAACAAGATGTGGTACCATTTTTCCAGACACATTTCCTAGAATCTGTGAGAGAGCAGTATTTTCTGTTTGTTCGGGGGTTTTTTATAATTATGAGATTATTAATTAGCTTTTCCTTGAAGGACCAGGATTTTTGTCTAATACTGGATGTCTTATGCAACTCATATTTAATAAATGGCCAAGCTACTGCTCCGTGTGTTAAATGGTTATTTTGGGTGTATGGCAGTTGTGGATGAGGACGTTATGGTGAAATATATGAATCAGAATTCCTGTTTGAGAGTAGATCTATTGCTTACAGCATTTTGGTTTGATTTACACCTTTTCAGCAGAATTGTATTGAATTGCATGAAATATATTTCCATTAAGTGTTGGCATTAAATTGTATGAAATGAGAAAACAGTTCCTATACTTTGATAATACACTAGTTCACATCTAATACCTGTCATTGCTTCTTTTTATTTTAGTTCATGAGAAACTGTAAAGCAGCAGTTACAAAGGTTCAAAAATGTTGACAAATGAGTGTTCTGTTCCACATGAGAATTAGTGTCTGCTCCATACCTTGACAAGAAATTGGAATGCAGAAGGGTAAGCTGCTGTAATTGTTGCCATGAAGTGTTTTGCAGAATAGGATTAAGAAAATATTTTAATTTTATGATTGAGTAGAGGAAGTTTTTTCATGCAAGTGAATAACTCAAATTAGATGTTTTGGTTTCTTTTGCGTTGAAAGTGCTTGTAAAAAGCCCAAAAGACTGAGTTTACAGATTTGTAGAGTTAGAGATATGCTTATGTCTGTTTCCCTTAGTAAACAATACCCTTGACAGTACTCTTAAAAAAAAATTTGTCCCTCCGTTCTCCACAACTGACAACTCAGTGCTTAGACTGCAAACGCTGCTACAGTCCGCTCAAGATGCAGTCTCCTTGACTCATTTCTCTGTAGTCCAGGGATAAAAGCTTGTCTGGATAAAGGAAAGACAGCAGCTGTTTCTGTTGGTTTATTGGGGGAAAAAGGCAAAATTTGTGATCTTACAGTGCTATAGTGTGTAAGAGTTTATTTATGGGAGTGGTTGTAATGTACTTGCCAAAAACATTAAATGCTCTCAATGATTTCTAAGTGTGGGTAAGAAACAAGGACCTTCTGGAAAACCAAATGTTTTATGTAGCTTAGTGAAAGCAAGGTAAGCTGTAACAACATATCAAGTTTTTATTGATTTTTGTGAGGGTAAGCAGAATCATTTGTTGAGCAATCTAGTGGTTAACAGAAAGTTTCTCTTGGCTGGGTTATTTCAGTTGATGCAATGTGCTTTAGAGCACATGCATGTTTGATTTTTAACTCCCCACATTCATTCAAGTACCTCTGAGAAAACCTGGAGATCAAGTTGGATGTGGCCAAGTCACCTCGGGAAAGCCAGAAGCATCCACCAGCTATCTTTAACATGGCGCCATTGCAATGATCCTATGGCCTCATCAAAAGCACTCACCTGATTTCATAGGTTATTCCAAGTTGGAAGGGACCCACAGGATCTCATTGCTTCTCCAGACACATCACTAGTGTGCAGTTCCTTTCTGACTTCTTTGCTGTATCGTGATGTAGGTGATATGCAAATACTGTATTTCAAGTAAAAGTTTATTGGATTTTTGATTTTTGTTATGGCATTATCCTGTAGGATGACCAGTTGCTGCTGGTTTTCAGGGAGCTGGTATATGTGCTTATAACTTGATTCTTCGTTCTTTTTGATGGCAGAAACCTAGAATCTCTTCCATGTATTTCTACAATTCTCCTTTTAGCTCTGCTCTTGAAACTATGTAATGAGTCTCCCCTTTCACAGGATGGGGCAGAGTCAGACATAATGTAAGGAAGAGGTTTTTCACAGAGAATGATCGCTCATTGGAATGGTCTGTCCAGGGAGGTGGTGGAGTCGCCATCCCTGGAGGTGTTTAAGAGAAGACTGGATCAGGAGCTTAGTGAGGAGCTTAGTGACATGGTCTAGCTGGGGGGTGTTGGGCTGGATGGTCCTGTGGGTCCCTTCTGGCTCGGAGTGGCCTGCGAGCCTGTGAGGGATCTAGGTTTATGTTCACCACTCTGGGATGTGCGTTCGGTCTCTGTACGGGCGTTAGCTGGTGAGTTGGACTAGATGATCCTTGTGGGTCCCTTCCAACGCGTAGCATTCTGTGATTCTATGATGTTGGGAAAAATGTTCTTGATACAACTCATTACTTGTCCAAAAGATTCATTTTGGAAATACAGATGTACTAGAAACAGATTTGTACAAGGTGCAAGAAATTCTTCTGCTGATTTGCAGCAGGCTTATGTAGTGTGTGGAATTCTGGATTTTAAAGACCAAGTTGCTGTAATATGGCAAGGCCTTATTTTAAGAACATTGCATCCTTGAACTTCTGATGGTGTATTTAGTTTTAGTGTCCATCACTGAGGGAGTAAATTAAGAATGTAGCATTGCTAATTTAGAACACAAATTACATGGGAAATGCCTAGACTTGCATACAGGAATCTTTAGGGCCAGGATGAATTGTTGGCTTTTTCAAAATTAGATGTTAACCAGTTATGGGATGTAAAAAACTCCAAATAATGATGTTCACTGTAGTGATTTAAAACAGCATGTTTCAACAACNATCCTTGTGGGTCCCTTCCATCTCGTAGCGTTTTGTGATTCTGTGATATTGGGGAAAATGTTCTTGATAGAACTCATTACTTGTCTAGAAGATTCATTTTGGAAATACAGACGTACTAGAAACAGATTTGTACAAGGTACAAGAAATTCTTCTGCTGATTTGCAGCAGGCTTATGTAGTGTGTGGAATTCTGGATTTTAAAGACCAAGTTGCTGTAATATGGCAAGGCCTTATTTTAAGAACATTGCATCCTTGAACTTCTGATGGTGTATTTAGTTTTAGTGTCCATCACTGAGGGAGTAAATTAAGAATGTAGCATTGCTAATTTAGAACACAAATTACATGTGAAATGCCTAGGTTTGCATACAGGAATCTTTAGGGACAGGATGAATTGCTGGCATTTTCAAAATTAGATGTTAACTAGTTATGGGATGTAAAAACCCCCTAATAATGATGTTCTGATTTCACTGTAGTGATGTAAAACAGCATGTTTCAACGATCCTATGTTATTTTGCAGCGGGTTAAAATTTATTTCTACTGTAGAAGTCTTGTACTCCAGTAGTAAATAGTAGGAAGTTCTGGCACGCATGACCTGGTTCAGCTGGATTGCACTATTGATTTGTTTTTTCAGTACCTCTGGTTTAGATAATTGTAACTTTGTTTTCTGCTTCTTGATTAGCTCTGTGGTAAGTTGTCATTACAGGATTCTACTCCCTAAGGACACGATCTATATGGCAGCCTTTTCCAGTGGGGGGTCATGATTCAGCTAGTTTACACATAATTTAAACAGCAGTGGCCTGAAGTGGAATTTGAGATACTTGAAGTCCAAGAGTGTAATACCATAAATGACAGTTTGTGTTAAGTATTCTTTAGAGACCTGCAGGAAGGGCCAGTGGGACATGTAATGCCCCTTATGCTCTTTTTTCAACAGGCACGTGAAGTTAAAATCTCTGGCAAGATAAAGAAGGCAGTTGTACTTAAAGCAGAATTGTCATTTAATGTTTTATTGGGGAAGCTTTGTTTCATCAGAGTTGCTGTAATATTTGTTTGCCCAGACTCTGTATTTGGATTTATGTTTTAATGGCCTATTCCAATAAATAAGCATAATAAAAATTGCTCCAGATAGTTGGAGCAAGCTAATGAACTCTGACTTTTGCAGGTACTGATGTTTTACATTTGTTGTAATTTTAGTGGTAAGCTACCTTCCGTTACTTAAAGCAATTTTTATAAGATGTAGAGAATTTGTCTTTGCATTAGCATCTAAATGACTTTGTGAAGTGGAGCTGATGTCTCAGAATGCCTCTAGAGGCAGCAAAATGAGCATAAATGAGTTGAATTTGTCTTTCCTGACTGTTTTGGTGCAACCTGTCTGTGAACTGAAGTGTGATTGTCACACACCAAGGAAAAGAGCCCTATTTACTGAAAGATTTTCTATGTACGTGGATGCTGGGATTTGCAGTTCTGTACCACAGTACAAGTCAGGGTGGAAGTTAGCTGAGATGGTCCTGCTCTTCCTCCACTCTACTGCATTGATCAGCCCTTACTTTTTGTTTCACGTGGCCAGAGAAAAACCCTTTGGGTTTTTTTTTTTTTTTTACCTGCACAGTTCCCTGACAGAGGAACTGCTTTTCCTGTGCAGAGCTCAGTATGAAAGGGAGTGTTTGAACAGAAGACTAGAGAGGAGCACAACTGCTCCATGAATCTGTTAAATGTGAAACTATTTGCCTGACTATTGATAGTGTAAATGTCAAGAGCTGTGTGTGTTTGAATGGCTGTATTTCTGTGAATTGGTTTTCAACCAGTGAGGATGGTGAGTAATTTAAGTTCATTGGCAAAGTTTTTAAAGAGTCAGAAGCTATTGTCTGGATAGTTTTTTGTTGGTAGCTGTACTTTAATGTGATTGAGTCAAAACTGTCTAAAATATTCTCTCACTGATAAAAATGATGGGTTGTGATTTGGATACGATTTTCACCCAGAGGGTGGTCAGGCACTGAAAGTCTTCTCAGGGAAGTGGTCACAGCATCAAGCCTGTCTGAGTTCAAGAAATGTTTAGGAAATTCTGTCATACACATCGTGAGATTCATGGGGTTCTCCTGTGCAGGGCTGACAGTTGGACTTTGGTGATCCCTCTGCATTCCTTCAAACTAAGCAAAAAAAAATTAATAAGGAATATTCACCATGTATAATGAATAAGTATGTACATTTAAAAAAATACTTTCTCCTCAAAACAATTGAAACGAAATTTGTGTTTTTGTAGCACATGTGAATAATTTTCTGAGTGTGAGTAAAATATATGAAGATGGTATACAAATATGTGGGTGGAGTTATTTACACAGTCTGGATTATGAAAATTCTTCCTATAGATCTTGAAGCCAACATTGGAAGCAGTCTAGTCTCGTCTTAATTGCAAGGTGTTTGCATGACTGGGATTTGTTTTGGTTGTGTGTGTTGAATTTTTTGATTCAAGAGTGGATCCTATAAGTCCTATAGGGGACATAACAAAATCCAATGTGCCCATAAAAATCTGTGGGCTCCATATTGGTGACCATGATCTGCCTATTTAAAGCTCCATTTCTCTCCTTCACTGTTTGTGCCAAGCTGCCACCTTGCCTCCTGTCTCTCTGCAGCTGGATCTCTGCCTCCCCTTTTAAACTGCTAGACTACGTTTATTGTTGCTTTGTCATGGATCCTTTTATTGCTGGTGCTGGCAAGGAGACAGTCAAGGCTTCAGCCAAATGATTCAAAATGTGAATTTTTTTCCAGGTTTGTTTCGATGTATTACCTTGAATTTCTTGCAGTCCCCTTAACTACAGGCATCCTGCCATTTGGGAGAGTCACTCCCTTTCAGAGGAACATTAAACTTTTAAAAGTTGGTGGGTGGTGAAAATGCTGCCACATTTCTAATTAAGTTGTTCTTTATAGGCAATTATCCTTTTTAAAAACCTTCTAGGTTCCTTTGTTGTTATTTTTAGTTCATGTTTAGTGTCTAGCCTCTCTTAAAGTCAGGCAGTTATATTACTTTAAAACCTTTTTATCCCAAACTTTTTGCTGTGTTATTAAAATAAATAGGTGCATTGCAGTGCCTTTTGGCATAATGTGCAAGGTCAAACTCTAATTACCCTTTAGTATAAGGCATGTCTGAGACACAATTCTAGCTACTTTTTCCATCTTGATTTAAATAACCATAAGAACTGAGGACTTTCCTATGGAAGAAAGGGCTTCATCAGCATCAACATGTGCTCTGTCATTCCCAAGTGACAGAAGCAAGGGAATCTACATGATGCAGCCAGTTAAATTCTTGGATGCCCTGCTGCATCGATGTGCCCTTCTTTACATTTTTTTGTGGTTGAGCAGAATGGCCGAGCTGACAGAAGGAAATGATGTCCCAGCCATGACAGGTGGAGACAGATGTGTGTGAATTGGCTGCTGGAAAGGCTGACGACATCCTGAAAACAGGTTATCTGTGTTTAAAAAAAGCAAACAAAACCTTTATGGATTTTGATCTTGCATTTGTGATTCTTCTGCAAAAGGAAGCTTTACCATCCTACCCCAAAATAACAAGTACTGCTGCAACTGTCTGGAAGAAATCCCCATGTTTGTTGTTTACCTACTTACTAAGTGCTTACTTGGGTAAATTATGTTCTGCTATTGAAATTCTTCCTCAAAACTACTTGTTGCTTTACTTACTTGGAATACATAGTGGCAATCACATTCTGCATTTATGGAGACATCCTTGTCTTTGAGTAAACCAATGAATCAATGTGTTAGAGGTCAACTCACATGGTTTTGTGAGACAACTCTGTCGTATTTATTCTTCGTAGTAGAGATTTAGGCAGAAGTTATGCAGTCACTCCCTATCTAACCCTCATCCTGTTTTAGCTGCTTGCCTGTGCTTCCATTTTTTGAGCCGTGATAAACTCAGTTTATGGTAAGCAGCTCAGTGGCTTTGCTCAGCAAATACCTAATTCTTTTTTTATCTGACACCTGTTAGGTGATATGTGAAATTAAAAGGCATCTTTCTAAACTTGCAAGTGCCATCAGTTGCCACTTCTTACTGTATTTTTTTCTTATTTTCTTTTTTTATTACTTTTTTTATGATCTGTCTTCCCCAAGTTAACATTCCTAATGAGTATGAAGGACTTTGTATTTTTTATGTCCTGCTGGAGTGAAAAGGTAAACTGCAGTGTTTTTTCCACTGCCTTTGAGACAGCGAAGTAATTATATTTCACATCTCTGTTTGGTATGAAAACATGTAATGCAGTAATCCCTCGGTACTTTGTGGCTCCAGTTTCGCAGCTTCAATACATTTTAGGTTTTTTTCCTCACAAAAACATCTTCAGCCTCCTCTGGTCATTTGCGGTTTTTTTCTGGACCACTTGAGCACCAGAGGGTCACATATGCTCAGTAAGTGCCTCTGCTTGCCTGGGGGCTGCCCAGATTTAGGTCCCTTCTGAGAGTGTTGGAAAGATTAAATGGCGGGGAAGCTTTATAACAGTGATGTCAATGGTTTATTATGTCTTCTCGCCCCAAGCCCCTGGGGGAGGCAGTGCTGTGTGGCAGAGTCCCATGCTGGGTTCGAGCGAGTGCGAGGCACTGCCCCCCGATGCTGCAGAACGGGCCTGTCCTGCCCCTTGGCATGGCAGAGACACTCACTGAGAATTCTCAATAAATGTCATTTAAATATTTCGGAGAACTTCACCGAATATTCTGAGTTGGAAGGGACCCACGAGTCTAACTCTTAAACAGCACCACTGCCTCCCTGGCAGGAATCGAACCCCCAGCCTCCCACATGAGAGGTGGGGGCACTCACCACTGCACTCAAGTGGAGTATTACTAGAGGCAACTGAAAATCTACTTGAACAGGCAGGAACACTTGAGTTTTTGTCAATTAAAAAGGAAAATCAAATTCAAGAATATCAGACCTGATTACTCAAATATGGCATGTTTCAATGATGCAGAATAACAGAAAATAAAGACACAGCATATTCTCATTTTTTACACTGTACTTTTTTAAAAAAAAGTGATGGAAATCCTCTTGGGAGGTTTTTAGCGCCTAAAATACAAGCATATTGAAAAACATGACAAAAAATATAAAAAAATCAGAAACATCAAGGTTGACCTACTGTATTTAAAATTAATTTTTTAATTTCCGATCTGAGGTTCATGTCTGTGAGATGGTCACAGACCCTGTTCCATGTTCTGCCTGAATCCCTTCCTCTTTGAGAACATATTATTTTCCTCAGTGAATTTAATCCTTTTTGCAGAATTACTGCTCTGGGGGTAACTCTCGGGCATGTCCATTATCATATGTTTACTCTGCCTTACTGTAAGACTCTTTAAAAGCATATATGCCCGAGTGCCCCAGTGCCTTTGGCAGCAGCAGTGGCAGAAGCTCAGGGCTGAGGTGACAGCTCTAAGAGGGGGTGAGTGTTGTGGTGCTATGATCTATCAGTAGCTCCCTTTTATGTTTAAATAAATGCCATGGCTTGGTGCTTTTGCAGTTTTCTATCACAAAGGCACTATGTTTTATGAATTGTCATTCCCATGATGTTTCAACAGATTTCTGAGCAAATATTCATCTAAAACTGTTGGTCTCAAGACTTCATTTATTTGTCCCCTCCATCGAGTTGTTCAAAATTGAAATGTGCATCTAAATAACCTTCTACAGCTCAGATGGTTTTACTTTCTGGGCGTTCACTCAGAACAAAGAGTGTTTCCAGATGTTTGGCTCCCAGAACCTGGCTTTTTATATAGTATTCTTTTAAATGTGGTGTCTCCAGTATGTTCTGTCCTTTATTGCCACACGGTGGGAAAAATGTCTTCTCACGTTTCTGTCTCTGCTCTCATCAGTAAAATGCAACTCTGACCCATGAAGTTGGCAAGCCCTTATTGTGTCATAAAAGAAGGTGTCAAATAGTATGATAATGGCAGCTAGATGGATATTTAAGAGGAACTCATAGCTAAATCAGGTGATTTTCTAGTAACTCAATTGCTATTCACCTTAGGTGATTTACTGCAGCTTAGATAATTTCTGTTAATCAGATAAACCACATTAATTGCACAGATAACAGCTTTGTGACGAGTACAAGATAAAACGTGGTGTATTAACCCTGAGTGAAAATGGTAATTTGTTACAACTTTAAAGGCAAGTTTATATTTCTTTATTTCTTTGGTTTGGGGAGTGGATCTCATAGCTGCTAAAAATATCCCTAATTGATAAGATAATAAAACTGATTTCATACTTGGAAATGGCACAGGACTGTATTGTTTTACAGCTTGGATTGCCCTAAAAGCTAGCATAGTTTACTTTTAGATGTCACAGATAATTTGAACTGTGTTCTTGGCCTCTGTAACGATACTTTGTGATCAGGTTTTGATGTTACTTAATTAGGTGTCTTTCCGACAGCAGAAATGCAGTTTATGAACTCTTACTGAAGGGGAAGATGTTGATGGCCAGCAGTCTATTGAATAAAGGTATTTTTCAAAATTAAGTTTTCCAACAGAAGACAAGTAGCAGTATCTCTTAGTGATTTTCCATTTATCACCAACAAATTTCAATATAATTTGGTTACTGACTCTTTGAGTCTGGAAAAAATACCAATTCAAAACTGGCACAATATAGATAAGTAAAAACAGGTATCAAAGGATGATTCCTTTTAATGGGTTTAAATAAATCACTTTGAATTCGAGATGAAAAGTGCAGATCTTCTAACACAGTGAACTATTAATTTATAATTTTGATCAATATATTGTAATGGAGTACAGACAGTCAGATCAATAGATGTAAATGTCACAACTGAGGTTGTTCATGACCCTGAGCAAAGATTTGGTTTCATGCGAATGAATCTATTCAGTGTTGGAAACTATGGACACAGTGCTGGAATACAGATGTATTTTCCCAAAAAAATCACTCAGTTTAATGTGAGTTGTGGAGTAGAGTTGAAGGTGGGGCGTAAATGTCTATCTCATGTAAGGTAACCTGAGCGAGTTACAGGCAGGATTTACCAGGTGTTGTCTGTGCATTTGTTCTCATTTGCATTAGCCAAAAAAAAAGTGAGAAACTTTGAAAAGGAGATGCCATCCTTTTGACAGGAAGCAGTGCAGACCTGGATTTGTACCGCACATTCGGACCAGTCCTGCAAGATCTCAACCCTATGTTTTAAGTAATACAGTGACACATGAGATATCCACTTAGTGTCATGAAATAACAATAAACCCACAATTAGTCCAAAGTTTCATGATTACAACGAATAGCTGAATTAAGTGGTATAGTAAATGCAGTATATGATTGTTTCCTAGATCAGATAGTTGAGCATGTTTAAAGCCATGGTGGTGAATTGCTCCTCCTTTTATTCCAGGCTTTTTCTTAAATGAAAAATAGGTTAACATTTGTCAAGGACCTTTCTTAAGTGAACTATCGTATGTTCATAGAGCAACAGCAAGGATTATTAGCTGTCCTCAGTATCAAAAGAAGTCATTTAAGCTTGGATGGTCAGCTTGGACCATTTAAAAGACAGAATACATACTTCTGTGAAGGAAGAAATAGTATGTCACAGTCATAAACAAAGGGAAGAAAAAGGAGCTGAGGTTTGACAGAGATTTGGAGCCTCTGTCTACAAATACCTGTGGTACCTAATGTCTTCATTACTCATTGCTTCCAATGCTACTTGATCTTCCAGTTCCTCTCCACTTTATCAAGGCATGTAAGTGATTTCACACGTCCTTTTCTCTTCTGGATTAAATAATGCTTTATGCTTTTAGATCAAGGTACCTTATAATTTCTCATTCTGATTTTCATCTCTTTCCCCCCATCCCTCCAATATAATAGAACTGCATTTTCTTCATATTTTTATTTTGTCTATAGTAATTTGCGTTGAAGTTTACATCAGCATTGTCAAAGTACTGGTTTCTTTCCTTGAGAAGTGCAGTTTTATTTAAGTGACCCAGGTGCCACTGGGCTATAATGACTATTTCCTCTTGCAGAAATTCATATGTTGCTGCATTTCTCAAATATTACTTTTGTGCTCATTTTTTACCAAAATATTTTAAAACTGTAGTAGAGACAGCACTGTTTAAGATGGTAATTTCACACAAGCTTGTTCTTTTTCAGTGCCCCTAGATATTTCTTTTGAAATGAACTTCTGTGAAGTACATAAATACTAGCAGAAATGTACAGCTTGCTCTTGACTGGTGGATTCTTTGATTGTTGGCTGAAACCAATGGCATGGGGTTCAACCAGTCTAAGTGTCGGGTGCTACACTTTGGTTACAATAACCCCATGCAGATCTATAGGCTGGGATTGGAGTGGCTGCAGGAGGATCAGGTGGAAAGAGACCTGGGAGTGCTGGTGGATAGAAAACTTAACATGAGGCAGCAGTGTGCCCAGGTGGCCAGAAAAGCTAATGGTATCCTGGCCTGCATCAGGAATAGTGTTGTCAGTAGGACTAGGGAAGTTATTCTCCCCCTGTACTCAGCACTGGTTAGACCTCATCTTGAGTACTGTGCTCAGTTCTGAGCTCCTCAGTTTAAGAGGGATGTTGAGATCCTTGAGCGTGTCCAGAGAAGGGCGACAAGGATGGTGAAGGGGCTGGAACACAGGCCCTATGAGGAGCGACTGAGAGAGCTGGGATTGTTTAGTCTGGAGAAGAGGAGGCTGAGGGGAGACCTTATCGC
The DNA here is from genome assembly GCA_013390025.1 of Pitta sordida. Lineage (NCBI taxonomy): Eukaryota > Metazoa > Chordata > Aves > Passeriformes > Pittidae > Pitta > Pitta sordida. The sequence continues at coordinate 49,095 of WEKX01013822.1, read as the reverse complement.
TCTCTACAACTACATGAAGGGAAGTTGTAGTCAGCTGGGTGTCAGTCTCTTCTCTCTGGCTACCAATGATAGAACAAGAGGACACAGTCTTAAACTGCGTCAGGGGAGATTTAGACTTGACATTAGGCGGAACTTTTTCACAGAGAGGGTGATCTCTCAGTGGAATGGGCTGCCCAAGGAGGTGGTGGAGTCGCCGTCCCTAGAGGTGTTTAAGAAAAGGTTGGATGAAGTTCTTGGTGACATGACCTAGATATTAGGGTAGGATGAGGTGTTGGTAGTAGGATGGCAACAGGTCAGGTTAAGTAACAGGTTTGACTAGATTAGATTAGGTAACGGGTGATAGGTGATAGGTTGGACTTGATGATCTCTATGGTCTTTTCCAACCTTACTGATTCTGTGATTCTGTGATTAAAGTCTCTTGGAAAAATAGTACTGAAAGAGTGTTTGTGGAGTTGTGTTTATATTTGAATCCGTAACGTAGAGTAACTTAATTTTCATTGGTGATTACTGGTATTATTTGCAAGTGATTGTCCTGCAAGTAACTTAAAGAATCTGAACAGTTATGCATGATTCATGTCAAGGTATGTTGTTGGGGGAAGGGACAGGGGAGAGTAGCCATAGTTTGGAGTCATGATGGGGTATAGGAAGTGTTTTTTGGAAATATAGTATGCAGTTTTATGTGGATGGTCTGGATTTTCTTTCATCTGCTGACTCCTCGGTTTGAGTTTTGAAAGAAGCATTTTCTCAAGTGCATGAATACACTTTGTGTTCTGTGGTTTTGCTGCAGTTTCTCTCCATGAAAGAGAGCGTCTGTTGATATCTAGGAGAAGATTCTCTGTGTTACGCGGATCTCATGAAAGAGTACATGCACACTGGTGGAGTTTTGCTGTTACTACAGGAGGACAGCTGTTAGATCTGGGAGCTGCGCTTTCCAAGGAAACCATTTTTTTTAAACTTTGCTCCTCTGAAGTTTGAGGCTTGGTGGTTTGTGAGTTTGGGGGTTTTTGTTGTTTGTTTGTTCATTTTCTCCCAATTTTTTTCCAAATTTCAAGGGAAAAGCTTCAACAGTACTTCAACAGTTTTCAAAAGAAAACATGACAAATTATTCACATCCCTCCTCTTTCCCATCCAATAGTATAGTATATAGAATCAGTCGCTGAAGCTGCCATTAGCAGTTATCTGAATTTCCTCCCAGCACTTACGAGGACCATTTCTATTTCTTTCTCTTCTCTGGTTCTGGAGGTGCAGCACAGACTGGTACCTATCTGAGGAGTGAGTTGCTATGTGTAGTGGTTCAGGGATCATACCAGGTGTCATATGCTTGTAAAGGACAGAAGAAGACAGACTTTCATTCCCAAATTTTGAAATTGTCACACTGAGGGTTTTTCTATGCAAAGGTGAACAAACTGTTACCATGACGTTAGACTTGCAGCATGTTGCTTGAAGCAAGAAGTGGAATTGCATGTTCCCAGTCCCAAGTAGCCAGTACCATTGTGTCTGATCCTTGTGGGTCCCTTCCAACTCATAATTTTCTGTGATGTGGTCAGTGCTGGAGTTTGAACTTGCCGATCTATCACGTTGTTAAAAACATATGTCTTCTCCGTAGTCTCTCGGTGTGAAAAGATATCACTAACAATTGCTAGCTTGGAATTTCTATGTTATAGTAGTCTGTATTTAAGTATTTTCTACTAAATTCCTCAAAGATGGATCACTTGCCAAAATCTTTAAATAAGAGTAATACGTAATAACTGAAATGGTGTGCAAAACCTGTAGATGTTATAATGAACTTCTTGAATACATAGCTGATCTAAAAGACAGAAATGATGAAAATTTGGTTAAAAATAGTAGTTGGGTTGCCATGCTTTGTGTGTGCTTTTAACTTCAAATCACAACCTTATCAAAATGATTGAATTGTTCAGAATATATTCAGATAAGCTAAAGGAATTTCAAGTGTTAAAGCTGGGAAAACAATATAGTCTAGTTTTCAAGATACTTCCTCTAAGATTCATCTAGTACAAGTGAGAAAATAGATATGGCCATTTTTTTCCATTTTGAAAATTGGTGAAATCACTTAATAAAACCCATCTCATCCATGCAAATACAACTTAGTACTATCCTTGAGGCTAACCAATTAAAGCGAAGATTCCAAAAGTANCAGAACTGCACACAGTACTCCAGATGAGGTCTGACCAGCGCTGTGTACAGGGGAAGGACAACCTCCCTGGACCGACTGACCACACTGTTCCTGATGCAGGCCAGGATGCCATTGGCCTTCTTGGCCACCTGGGCACACTGCTGGCTCATGTTGAGTTTCCTATCAATCAGTACACCCAAGTCTCTCTCCACTTCACCAGTCTCGAGCCACTCCTCCCCCAGCCGATAGCGGTGCATGGGAAATCTATTGACTTTAGTAGTAAAGGATTGTGTTCAGTACCATGGATTTTAAGTCTTTGTGAAGTGAACTCTTGAGTGAATGACACTTTCGTATGTCTTTGCTACAGAAGTATATAATGTGTTAATAAATTGATTATGAGAAAATCAATTATTAGGAATTTGTATGTAAATGATTTTTTTTTCATCCTGGGAGCTAAGCAATCATAGGAATTGAATTGTAGAAGATAAGAAAGATAACATATGTTACACATTACACAGCAGTCTGTATGCTTAGAATTTATACAGCTCTCCTTTGAGGGCAAGTTGTAGAACAGGGGTCCTCAAAGTAATTGATGTATAAAAGTATGGATGTAATGTCCTGCATACAAATGGGTTTAAATAATTATATCATTTTGTACTCCTCATTTCCATAGGAGGATGATCTCTGTCAATTTAATTTACTCAAACAAAACCTAGAGAGCTTTCACAATTAAAAAAAGCTCCAAACTTCAAAGAGTTACAAAACCACTTGTAGTGTCATAGTTGAGAACCCTTGGGGAAAAAAATGGTTATTTCTTTCATTTTACGTCTGTAATAAATCAGAGCAAGCCTGTTGAGCTTCTGTGGAGAGGACTGCAGCAAAGAAACATGCAGTGTGTCCTGTGAAGTCTGTACAGGAGTAAAGATAATACAGGGGTATGTATGGGGAGATGCAGGCACATTTCTCCACAGTCTTCTCTTACTGCTTATTGCAGGTAATCAGTGAAATTCATCTCCCCATGCAAAAGCAGGGATAACCACATCAGACAAGAAGACACTTTCGAACTTGAAAATCAGCAGCCACCTTCTCACTCTCTACACTCATTGGGCCCACACCTTTCTAGAAAGGCTGGTCCTCATATTCTGATTGGGGTGACCTTGGAGAAAAACTTACCATCCAAATATTCCCTGGTATGTACTCAGCATTCTTTTGGTTGCTTTTGTCTAAACAGACTGCTGGGGTTTTCTCTTAATCGTCATTCGAACATCAGTAATAGACCTTAAAACTTCAATTACGTTTAATGCGCATTGAGGTAAGTAGGTAGAGTGGTCTTATGGGACCTGTTGAGCATATGTGCACAGTAGTATGTCGAATGTCCTTTTCAAGATTGGCCAAATATACTTCAGTGGAGTAGCAAAATGGTGCCTTTTATTAAACTCTTTTATTAAAACCGATTATATTCTTGCATCTCTACAATGGATCTGCTAAATGTGATGAGTTTTTGCTCTAAGTGGATCTAAACTTATGTCTAAAATTGGAGTACTTTATTTGGAGATTACCTATGGAATACCTAATGAGCCTTTTGGTCTCTGCCTTTTCTGTCAGCAGCACTTTTTATAATGTGACTGTGAAAATGCAATGAATACAATAAAAATTTCAGAACCTTAACAAGAATTTACTGCTGTTTCGAGATCTCAGAATATATTTGAATATTTTAAATACTTCCCCCTGCCCCTAAAGAAAATGCAAGGGAGTTTTTGGAAACACTCTGCAAGTAGTTAGCTTCTCTAGATTGGTTATAGAGAAACCAGCTCTTCTGGAGGAGAAAAGATGATGCCAGCATAAAAGTAACCATACTCAGTGTCAGGGCAAATCCTTCTTTTACCTGTACCTATCCATCCAAGCAAATCTGTGAAATTCTGGAAAATTATTCATTGCGTGAGTCAAAAAGCTCAAGTCAGAAGACTTTTCTACCAAAATTGGTTTAGTTTTAAGACCTACGTTCACCTGTTCATGATGGACGCCATTCCTGAATCTCCCTCCCTTGCTGTTACAAACAAAACACTAACAAACCTCCCCCGGGGCTCCATTATCCACCTAAAAGTAGTGGCACAGACAAATACCTTGTTCTGATTCCATCTAGATGATCAAATGGCTAATGGGATGTGAAATACAGACTCTCTTGTCTGCAAGTGAGCAAGATGTTTGCCATCTGTCTGTCTTTTGGAAGCAGATGAAAGTGTCTGAGCTCTTTGAGAGAGAACATGTAATACGTATATAGAACAAATCCTCAGATGAGTTGCTAATGGCGCAGTCTTCAAGAAAAACCAGAAATTTTACTTGTTTCACAAAAACAATTCTTTATTGGTACTTAGAACAGTTTTAGGTGCATCGTCTTCAGCATTCTGCCTCTGTCGTGAAGGTTATGTTTATTGATGTTGATATCTGGTCGTGCTGCAAAACAAAAATTAGTGATAACCTTGCCTAAGGAATTTTTTGCTCTCACCTGTCTCAGTGATATCCCCTTGTTACGTGTTTACTCATCTGTATTTTCTTTTTTTTCTTATTTAAAGCAACAATTACCTTTAGGAAATAGAAGAGCTAAAAGTCACTTAGCATTTTGGGAAACTGTTATGAAGCACATGAGTTTCATATAGGTTTTCTGCTTCCTGGCCTCTGTTTGATACTGATATTTGTACCAAAACACTATTGTCTGCTTGTCCTTGGGATTTCTGTGAATACTCTTTTTGTAGATCTACTGTAGGAGAAATGCTTTACGTGTGGTCTGAAGGACTTCTTGCTGTGGGCTGCAAAAACTTGTCTAAGTGGTACTAGGCTTATGCAGTTTGAGAGAGGGGAAAAAATGTATGACTCCTTCTGGCTGGTTTCAGGATCTTGGGGAGAGCAGGGGCTGTGATCTCTGTCAGACTGGTGGAATGTTTTTAGCCTTCAGATTAGGGTGTTCCAGCCCCTCCCTTTCACAGAAGGAGGGTGATCACACTGGAAGGTGAGCTTTATTTTAGGGATGTGATTTCAAGCTGTATTGGAACAAATTTGTTTTCTCTTTACTTGCCCTATGTGAGCCCCAGTGATGCCTCAGTTCTTCCTCCATTTGGGCTTCTATGAATTACGAAGGTTAAACGTAGGCTATGAACTTCAGCTGACAGGAAGTTGTTCATTTTTGGTGAAGCCCATAAAGCTGTGCTGGTTTGGAGTAATTTTGCCTGCAAGTCATTGTAGCACTAAATTCTGCTTAAATGCTGTTGTGGCTAATAGTCCTACAGACTATTCTTTTATCATTTATAAACTTAAAGGACACATATATTTTCATGTACAATGAATGGAACTGCTTCCTTTCCAAATATTTGGGAAGGCTGCATGGCAATGCAGGTTTGTGTCTGCTCCAAAAAGTGTTAATTGATGTGTAATTTTTTAATGTTTCAGAGGAGAAATAGCAGTAGCAAGTCAGTGTTTCAGTTACTTTCATACAAAAGGAACATTGAATGCATAATGATAATAATTGGTTTGTGTATTACTTAATGCAGTCTTGTATTATCATAATTTTTTCCTTTAATATACCAGATCATATTAGGACAATATTTTCCTGGTGTTTTTATGTAAATCAAAAAAATACTTTATTACAACTATTACTATATTCCAAAGTTCATCATCTCGAGTTTCATTTCAAGTCGATGAATCACACCTTCCTGTGTGCTGCGGCCCTTTCAAGAACAGGGCTTAAGACATTTTGTGCTTCATTTTTTAAGAAATGTGATGCAGTATGCTTGAAAGGCTGGAGTCTGAAAGGAGAAAGAGTCTGAATCTTCTGAAGCTAAATTTTCTTTGTATGAAACTGTGGGTTTGAGAGGGAAGGGACAGATTGTACTTTTCTTTTTTATTAGAGAATGTGCATGGGTGTCAGTTGGGGCTTTTAGGGAGGTTTTATTGGAAGAATTATTTGTGGAGGTACACCAAAAAAGCTTCAGCCTAGGTAATTGTTATAGCTCATGACATTCGAAGGCATTTGCTGGTGAGGAAACCCCAAATAACTCACGAGGAATACACGATTTTTAAGAGGAAAGAAGAGACAAGTGAAACCAGTTGCATTCATGGCTTGTTTCTTCCCTTTCCTAAGTATGTCGTCCCCCGGCTTGTTTGAGACAGCTCTAAATTTAGAAAACATATAAAAACACAACATTTCTGAAGGAGCCTGCAGGCATTTCAAGATGTCTGTGTGGAACTGCAGTGTTGTTCGGGCAGCCAGGGAGGACTGTGTCTCTAGTGCTGGAATCCTGCCACTCCACTTCATTGTTCTCTGCCTTTGCACAATGAAGCAGAGGAGGCAGCAACCAACACTGTTGTTAGTGTTAAAAAATGATGACTGAGGAGGTGATTTTGGCTTCAAGTCTTACCACCCTTGCACTCACCAACCCAAATGCCTGCAAGCGCCTCTGTCACTGAATCTGTTTTGTTGCACTCCTGCCATTCTACAGTTTCCTGATCACTGTGAAAAGCACCTCACCATGAAAACGAAAGAGGTTCATGACAGTGAAGACAAAAGGACAAGAAGAGGAAGGTGTTTGTTTCCCTTATGACTGCTTAAAGTTTGATATGGCAGCTTAAACACTCACCTTCCCCGGCCACATGCTCATATCACTGTTCAAACCACGAGTGTCATGCCTCCTCCTGCTCAGGATATTTATATTTTATTAATATTACTCGTTTTTATATTTTTGGTAGTTCAGTAAAACTGTTTGCTACGCCTTTTCTTTTTATCTGTTTTTCTCTTTTGTATCTGCCCCAAAGGAAATAATCTGATACAACCCAGATTTCCCCTAGTTCATACCTGTCAGATGTCTTCATATTTTGTCAACTAACCATTCTGTGAAATCCCATGCTGGTTTTGTGTTTCCCAGTAGGATTTGGTTTTTGGACAACACTGAAGAGAGCCCCAAGTGAGGTGGAGAAACATTCTTTACCTAGGTGTGTCTTCCTGAGTCATGAGTAATGGAATGGCTTGGTCCACATTCTATTTCCTAATACCTCTGATTGTTCAAATTGCTTTACCCTTTCAAAACAAGTGGTTTATGGGAAGAACTCTTCCCTTGTGTGCAGGGCTCCCTGTACCAAAATGAAATTCTCATTTACCTGTTTTTTGACTTCTTTGTGTTCTTGTAACACGGTTTTGCAACACAATTTTTTGTAACAGTAGTGCTTAGGGTGCTCTGATAGCACACTCTTACCCCAAGCTCACCTGAGGAGATTGAAATGAACTTTATGGTGTACGGGTTGGTCTTTTCTAAAGGTTGGTCTTTTATAGGTCATTTAACTATCTGCTCTTTCGGTGTCTGGTAAGTTGATGAAGTTGTTTATATTGGAGTTTGAGGGAATTTTAAATGCATATGCATGTAGCTAATTCTGTTTCACTGTTTAATAACATTTTCTGAGTGAAGTGGAAGTACCCTGATTAAGTGTTTTGATACGGTTTGTTGCCCCAGCCACATACAAAATTTGTTCTATTGATGTTTTGTTGGAATTGTAATTATGAACACCCTTTTGGCAAATACTGTCTGGTTTAGCCAAGCAGTCAAAAAATTTTGGTTTTTATTAGTGTAGATTACTTCAAAGGTAATAAATCCTTGCTCATGAGGAAGAAACATATTCTTAGTTACTCTGTATTTTAAACAGAATACTTGGCCGGTGATCTCGAGAAATGTGGTCAGCCAGCTGCCTCATCATATATGTGCATAGTTTCTATTTAGAAGATTCTCTGTGCAGTAAGCCATCTCAAATATGTTCCTTAGTACTCTCTTGGATGAGGACAGGAATACACACACTAAAAAAAAGAAGGTTTCCAAGAAAGGAAATGTTGTGATCCCATCGCGGAGGGAACTGTAATGTTTGGACTAGTGTTGTGCAAGACAACTGCCAGAGGTATCTAGGAAGGCAAGGCAAGCTCTTTTTACTCACAGTGTTCACAGTATAGATAAGGCTGGAAAGGACCTCAAAGATCATCTAGTCNNNGAGCACAGAGTGACACAGTGGTAACAAGGAGAAAGGAAAAACTACAAGACCCAAAAAGAACACCACTCCTGCCCCCACATAGCCATCAGGGGTTGAATGGCCCTGAGACAGAAGCCCTGTCCCATCAGTGAATAATGAATATCACGTGGAGGTTTTGGAGTATTTTTTAGCTACAATTGCCCATGTGTTCCAATCTGAGAAATACCAAATATTTACATGGAATTGGGATATTTTGGCCTTAATTGATACTGACCTTATTTAATTGAAAAAGAGGGACAAGCACCACAGAAAAAACTCATGATCTGCATAAGGTATCTAAATTGAATTTGTTAATTGTCTTGATACATTTA
>WEKX01013822.1:0-40208 GCA_013390025.1 Pitta sordida | reverse complement strand
AACTAACCCAGCATCTACATCTAGATCATATCACTCAGCACCTCATCCAGCCTCCCCTTGAACACATCCAGGGTTGGCGACTCAACCACCTCTGTGGGCAACCCATTCCAAATCCGGATAGTTCATGAAGAACCAAGTACTGCCATTACTTATACAGTAGTCCCTAACTACTTCAAGGTTCACCATTTGCAAGTTGTGGTTTTCTCCCCCCACCACCTCTGCCCCGGCCTTACTGGCTTGTCCTANCTGGCTTAAGTTTTGTTTTTATTCAAAGCCAAGTTAATGTTCCAACTGATTTCAAAGATAATATGACAGAAAGTGATTTGATTTTTTTTTTTTTTTTTATCCTCCTCTCCCCTCGATTCTTTTTTTGTTTCCTTTGTCTGGACTTCAATAGCAGAGAGAGAACATTGGTTCAGCCTTTGGCTGGAAGATCTGAACAGGACGGGAAGCAATAGTGGGAGTATCTTTACAAGTGGCTGTAAAAGAAAAATCTCTACTAGAGGATGTTTTGAACAGTTTTGGATGTACTAGATTTTATTGGTTTTGGCTGTGAAATGATGAAGAATACATTTATAAAATAATACTTTGAATCACAAATTAAGAATATAAGAGTGTATCAGGTTTTTTTAAGTGAAGAAAATACAAAAGTTACTGTACAATCTAATGTGAACAGTCATGGAGATAGTAGCACTGATGGAAGGCAATTTTCTCAGTATTGAATCCATGAGTGAAGAGGAGTCTTAATATTGTGTGGGTTTTTTTTTTTCCCCCCCACTGTCAATGTCAAGCCCATGTGAAGATGAAAGCCCAGCTTGAAATAATCTGACAGTGCAAATGACACAAACCAGGGCAGTACAAATGTGCACTGAGTGTTTTTATGGAGTCTTGTATTCAGCATTCATTTTAGAGCTTTCTTTCCCATCTATTTGTGTGTGGTATTTGTCTTCATGTATATATATAATATCACCTGTATTTCTGTGCCTTTCTAATCTCAGTGAGAAGAGCTTCACAGAAAACTTAATGTCTTTCTTTATGAAGTATTACTGGGGCTTTTGAACACAGATCTCAATTCTGAAATTGCTTCCTGAGCAAAGCATATCTCCCTTTTATTTCTCAGAATTATTTCAGAATTTTTAAGATGATTTGCACTGCTTTTAATATGAGTAAAATGAGAAGTTGAAATATAAAAATGGAATTTTCTGTTTTCTTATGTGTATTGTTTCGTAGGTGAAGTGGAGGGGGAAAACCCAAACCCAGAACTGTCACTGACCGGATAGATTTTTCAGCATGAATCGTGCTTTCAGCAGGAAGAAAGGTAAGTAATTTAGCTTATAGTCCATGGAGACATAATCATCCTGTAAAAATTCTTCAGAATATAAAGAATTATGCAAGGAAACACTTATTTGTACTGAATTAACAGGGTAGAAATGGGCAGCCTTTTATAAGATGTACAAAGCAAAAATGTTTTGTTTAATAGTTAGAGTTTTCTGCATTCTAAGGATTATGTTCAATTTCAGGTTTGTTTTTTCTTTTTATTGCAGGGTGTGTGTGTACACATCGATATAAATATATATGTTTATACTGTACGTGCCTCTTTTTCTCCCTACATACACCAAAGGATGTGCTGGAGGGTTTTAGAACTAATAAAGTGTTAGTGACTCCTGTATTATATGTATTCATTGGATTTTTATTCTTTTACAAGTGGTTTTAGAAAACTATGCTTAATATATTTGAAATATCTAAGGCAGCAGGATTTCTTAGCTTTAAGAAGTTATTCTAGATTTGTAGCTATCTGCCATTACATGCTTTCCGAAAGAATATCAAACAGGAAATGTTCAGAGTTATATATCTTAGGTTGCTCTTCTGGCTTTCTTATTCTCTTTCTGTAGTCTGTTTATGATTAAACATAAATCTTTAGATGGAGCATTAGAGATGCAGCTTGTTTTACTGACAGTTTTCTTGCTGTTTTCCTCTTTTTTTTACAAGGTAGAAAATACTCAGCAGGTCTCATTTCTTTATTTTTCATGTTTTCTTCTAATGATCAAGTGTGATACTGCGGTGAAGCCCTTGCATTAATAACTGGATGTAACCTCAGTTGGATTAATTGTAACTATTTTATTCATGTAACAAGAATTTCTGCTTTGATGTCAGTATCAAAGCTGGAAATAAAAGGAGACTGCTATACCTCAGAACAACATGACAGCATCACTACATCCCCGCATGCCTAGTACATTTATTTGTTAACGCGAGGTAAATCAAGGCAAGAGTAGTCCACAATGTCAGCAGATGTTGCAAAAGGAAGGTACATTGATTCACAAAGGCTACGAAATGGGATGAAAGATGATTTAATACCCCAGTAGCACAAGGAAGTAAGCTTAAATCCATAACTTGTGCCCTTCTCTGATGTATTTTCTTGTGTTGGTATTTGTTGCACCTCTATCAAGTGAACCAGCTGCCAAGCTGCTTCTAGATCATTTAAGACACCATTTCCAGTAATCCCTAATTGTATGTTGGTTTATCTGGGCAAGAAAATTGGTGTTCATAGATTGTTTTGTCTAAGAGGCCATATATTTTTCCTTTTTTTTTTCTAATGACTTTTCATAATGTTTGAAACTCAGCCTGATGTGTTTCAGAAACAGACCAGCTGTGTTTTATGGAATATTTCCTTGTGTTCTTGACTTGCACCGAGAGTGCTAAAATGCTCTTTTACTGTTTCTTATTGCCCTTGGCAGTGTCTTTATCATCCCTTTATGGTCAGATTGTGACGTATCCTCAGTATTCTGGGATCATTTGAAGTGTCTGGATTCATTCCTTTCTGTTTTCATTTCTTCATGAGAAAATTTTCTACTGACCTTACCTAAGTTTTTAGAATGTCATTGTATTAAAGGACATTTGCTTTGTTGTTCAGTTAATTTGATGTGCTGTTCTCTTTACCCCAACTAGAAAAAAGTATTATATGAAGGTTGCCAGGCACAATGAAGTGCAGTTATTGTTGATTCTTGATAATGGTTTAGAACCTTAACAGCCAGAAGAACTGACTACTGTCATCTGTTTATTTACTCATATTAATGCACGTGACATTTCCGTTCTTGTATCCGAAGGAAAACCCAGGTTTCATTTAAACAAGTGTCAAGAATTAAGTGAAAATTACGTATTTGTCATGCAAATTGAAATTCAGAAGACTTTAGCTCTTTTGGTGTTCTTGTAGAGAAGGTAGGTTCATGTAGAGAAGATAGGTCCTGATGCCACAGCTTCTCATCTTTTTGAACTGGGTAAGTTGGTAACTAAAATGACTTGGACTGTGCTGTACTTGATGAGCTCAGTACTTTCCTTCACAGTGTCCAGGAAATTATTTAATTGACAAACATTGGTAAACAAAGAAGAGAAGCACTAGAATCAAGGTTTCTTTATTTCTCTATTGTTTTTAACTGTTAGAGACTGAAGAGCAATCTGTGCTTTCACAAAAGAGTTGCAGTGAAATCTGAGTTGCTAAGACAGGAAGGGAGCTCTTTTTAAAATTAATTCTGACTCTTTACAGGCAAAATCTTCCCGTATTTAAGATATGCAACATGAGCGTTTATTGGGAGAAACTGTTATGGTAAGAGCAGGTCTGTCATAAATCAGAGCACAGATTCTCACTTGAAGGATTACCAGTAATTTATTTTGCAGCACATTTTTTTACTCTCGGTGTCATATCTGGAGCTAGTGCTCACTCTAAGTTTATTTTTAAGGGTGAGGGTTTGGGCATGAAATAGCCACTTTACTGACAGGGTGGTGACTGCTCTGACCTTAAAAAGCTGGTGCAGCCATTGCCTTTCTGCCTGAAATTTAGCAGAAACCAGAACTAACTGGAGAGTTTGTTTGTATTTTCATTTTAACTATTTTCCCTTATCTGATAGTCATTTTAATTGAAGGCTTAATAGATATGCTTAAATCTCAAACTGAGTCAAATCAAGCTGGCTATCTTTCATCCTAATAATGGTAAGGAAAATATAAAAAAAGTGAAGTTTAAAGAAAATCACGTGGTTTCAGGAAATACTTACACAAGTAATCTTAAGTAAATGCAGTCTTTCAGCAGATTGCATTTAGCAGATGTCTGTTTCATCTGTTACCCATAAGAGTGTATAACAGGGAAACAAACTTTATGAAATAATACTGACAGAAAAGGTAATTTTGAATTTAAAGCTGAAACCAGCAGCTGCTGAAGTTGCATGTTTTAATATTAAAAAGCTTAGGTCAAACCAACATAACCTCTCTCCTGACTTTAGGACAGGTTGGTTGGAATAATTCATGTGTTTTGGAGAGAATTCTTTGCTGCAGGAGTCCTGTACAAACTGTACAAATCCAAACATCAGTTTTCTGTTCCTTGATCAAGGAGCACGGTAAAGTCAATTGAAAATCAAGATTATCTTCGTTTTAAGGATCACTTTCCTTCTCCCACAAAACCAAATTCATAAACAACCTCATGTATGTTCTTGCTACTTCATTATGCCAAAGCTTGTAAAACCATTTATGTATTTTACCACAGCATTAGGAGTTTGCTTTTATATGTAATCCAGGTTTGGGTCATGGGTTTGGAAGAGTTCTTTAGTTTTCATGTAATTTTTCCTTTAAGGTCAAGTGTGGTAGCATGCTTGCTCTGAAATGCTGCAGTGCAAAAGCCTGTAGTGCAGATGGAAGCCTGTTCAGTTTGAAATATGTTTGCATCTTGATAAATTCAGTCTATTTTAAGTAGCTTACGGATATTAATGTAATTCTCCTGTAAAAGATGTCTGTAAATGCTATATTGCGATGTAAATTTGTCTCATTCTTAGTGTAAATTTACCTAAACTGAATTACTTGTTTGTCCTCTCTTTGTGTTATTGTGTTATGTGATTTATTTACATAAACAAAAAAGAAAACATTAACTATAGGGGGTTTGTTTTGCTTGTTATTTTTTAGTGAATGCAGATGCCTCTCATGGATGAGTTTGGCACATTTTATTGATTGTGTTTTTCCATTCCAAGCCTTTAGCTTAAGAACTGGTGCACAGAAGTAAACAAAACTTAACTAGTATTTCTTGGCTTTTGCCTTATCAGAAACATGGAAGAAAACTACTGTTTCCTCTAGACAGAGGCATATCTAAATATGCAAAGACTGTAATCCAAACCTTTTGTGAGCAAAAGATGGAAACCTTTTGAGTGACTCAAAATAGTGTTAAAATGTAATATGTCTACTTTGGGCTAACTTTGGTACTGAATTACAATGTGTGAGGTCACTGAGGTTGTGGAGGATGTAACAGTTGAATTTTTTCTTTTCTTTAGTGTTCCTTAATGGTCCTTCTTCATCCCATAATGCAGTAATAGGTTATAGAATGCCCTTTTATGTGAATGGACTGGCTATAATATGATCTTTATTTTTATTATAGAGATATGCTGTATTCCAGATATAACAAATATTTTATTTTATGTTTATTTCTCTGAATGAGGAGGCAACAGGTCAAGGCCAAAAAGGATAATAAATGTCGTCATGAAGTAAATACTTGCATCCCACCAGAAAGTATAGTTCACATCCGTGACTTAAGCAAATAGGCTCTTGTGTGCTGGACTTCCACATTATGAATAATAACAACCATAAAGAATACATGCTGACATAGTTTTATAGTAGTCACAGTCTTCCATTTCATAGTCTTCAGACATTCTTGTGATTGCAATTTGTCCTTTCATAAAAGCACTCATCACCTTCCAGAGAAAAAACCCAAACGAATGAAATCAAATGAAAACTAGGTCTAAATCTCCTCCCTTGCCCCACCCTCAAAAAAGCTCCTTCTCAATGGTTGTAGGAATTTTTGGTATAAGAATTTTTTCAAGAGCAAATCGTGGGAGGACAAGAGGGTAATTTTTTTGGTATACTAAATATTTTTGTATTCAATTATTCTCGCTTGACACAAAAATGAGTTATTTTAATACTTTTATAGTATCTCCACAAAGAGGTCTTGTGTTTTCCAAATACTGCTCCTTGGGTTTCTAATTATAGGGGTCATGTGGAAAAGCACTATTTAATGACCAAATCCCTTTCCTGTATTGATTTGAATATGTTTTTTTAAGCATCATGTGTACTTGCTGTATTGTTTTCCTGAGGCTATGTGGTATCCTTTGAAGTTGCCAGCAAGGAGAGTTGCAGGGTTACCATCTTAATTTGGGCAGCACCAAATTGTCTTCTGTTGTTTGGAAAAGGAGATGGTTAGTCCTGCAGTGTGTTTGCAAACAATCATATGCAAGTGTACATAAATTTATGGCATTATATTTATATTCTGGAAGCGGAAGAGACAGCTCTAATTGCTTAGGAAAGAAATGATTACAGTATGCCTTCAGAGGAGGCATACAAATGAGGGGCATGCTTTGGAAACTTCTTCCGAAGGATTCTTGTTGGGTCTGTGCACCTAAGGCTGAGTTTTCTTTCTTTTCTGTTACCATGAGGATAATAATAATAATTTCCTGTTGCCTACTTTATCTGTGTTATCTTCAAAATGGTATTACAGACCTAATCTTATCTTTTGCCTCCTTTAAAGACTATTCTAGGCAGGATAACAGTGATATTTCTTACGACAATAACCATTTCTTCTGCAAAATATAAGGAGCTCCTTTCCTGAATGTGTGTGTGCTGCTTAACCATAAGGCACTAAATACTGGGTTGAGAATGGGAAGAACATTGAAGGAGTCTTAAGGTTTTTGGTTTCTGTTCTAGTAAAATTTACACAGATTAATTTACAGAATGCTAACTAATTCGCACGGTGATTTGGCAAACATATATTCTGAGCTCTACGAGCTAATAAATCCTTGATGTAAGTTGTAACTAGTGTATAATGTAGAGTTCGTCTGTACTATTGCAAATCATTTCCCCAAGTCACAGCCTAAATGCCCAAGTTCCACAGATCCGTTGTGAGATAACTGGATGAATGTCTAGTTAAAGACAAGTTGCGTTATCCTGTGTGAAATCAATTTGGATGTGTACCAACCATATCTGAATAGGAATAACAATGGCTGGTTTGTTTTGTAAGGATTTTGCTTATTAAAGCTGTTGGAAAACTGCAGATAACATCCAAAATAGATCACTCAGGAAAATACTGTTTTGTGAAATTTAATCCTTTAGATACATAAAAGGGTGTACCTGAAGTACATAAGCAAGAGGAAGGTAGTGATACACATATTGCAGTTGCTCTGGGTGGTTGCTCATATTCCTTTCTTCCCGTTCCAGTTCACACTTTAAAAAAATCTCCATTTAAACTTACCTCTTACACTATTTCAGTCTTCTGGAATTAAAATATTAAAATTACAGCTTAACTTTAAAGAGATTCCCATTTATCCTTGTTTTCCTTTGTTTTGCTGTAATTATGCAATGCAGTAAAAAATTCTCCAAAAAGTTGCTTTCTAAACATTTTTTGCAAGTTTAATTGATGCTTCTCCAAATTTATTTATATTTATATTATAACAGTTCACTGAACTCTTGACGCTAAAAGTGTAAGATGGATTTGGAGGTTTGATCTGTACATACTTCTTAGGGAAAACTTGTGCAAGTGCAATCACTTAAAATAATTTGTGCTTTGCTAGAATCTCTTTTTCAACTCTAACTTGAAGCTTTTATCACAAACACAGTGTAGCTCTTCTTGTAGCAAGAAGACCTAAGAGGTACAGGTTAAATAGATTTAATTTTCTTGGTTTTTTCCCTTTGATTTAGGAGCTGAACTTGTTAAAAGTTCTTAACAACAAATAAGAAGTGGCAAAGCAAAGATGTGCTAATCACGGGTTAGTTGCACTAACATATTATTTTCATCTTATTTCCCTTTCTGGTCAAAACCTATGTACTAGCATCCATATCTTAAAATGTATACAGTATAAAATGTGTAGGTTATGCAGTGAATGTTACTGTTGGAGGAAGTGCAAATACTAGGCTTGTTTTCATTTTGTAACTATGCCAACCCAGCATTCTGTGATACCAATTTGTAATTATAGCAGTCAGCTGCTTAAAACCATTCATCAGGTCCTAAATATTGTGAGAGAAGGACACAGAAAGGCTAAGCATTTTGCAAGCTCTCTCTGTCCTAGGGAGATAGAGCTCTTGGCAAAGAATAAATATGCTTCCAAAGAACATTTTATGTTCAGGGGAAAAAAAATAACGGAACTATTTTTAGACTATATGTATTGATAGATATTCGTCTCTATATGTGCCTAGGGAAGAATCTGACTCGTAATTTCAATGGCTTAATGATAGTACCCTGGTAATAGCTTTAATAAATTATTGCTATTAAAAACCCAGACTTTACTCAGCCATTCCTCTAGATAGTGGCTGGAACAAATGATGCAGCTGAAATATGCAATAATATTGGTAGATTTATGTTCGTTAATAATGTTTGGGTATTACATTCTGAAGAAAACTCTGGTACCAAAGCATTCAGTCTCATAGCTGAGTCTATCAGTTCATCCGTTGTCTGCAGTAGTCGAGATCAAGCGTTCTACCTTGTTGTGAGACCAGCATAAGTGAGGCTTGTGAGAGCCTGCATGTTTCTGCTGCAGTGCAGGATGAAGGGAATGATTTAGCAGGGTGACAGTTCTTGTATGGCCCATTGTGAAGGGTTTCTTTATAGAAAAATTGCTAAGCTGAAAAATGAAAGGTAGGCACACATATAGACACACTGAAGCAAAAAAGCTGTTTGTTCCCAAGGCAATAATATCTCGGTATAGCACTGATCTCTTGGGATGATCTCTTCTTCAGGAGACTGTTATGAGATTGATTGTCATATAAGTCCTTTTTTCCTTAGGAAGTTTTGTAAAACAGCAAGATCCCTCTTTGCTTTCTTCTGTTAGCAAAAACCCAATCATTGATGTCAAAGAGATTTTGATTCAGTAAAGAATAATGGCTTCAGTTTCTACATTCTAGAAATTGCTGTATTTAAACTGTGGCACTACAAAGAAGTTAACATCAGTGTCTTTCTCTGTTCATCATATTAAGTGAATGTCCACTAGGTCTCATGTGCTTTGATAAACGCTTTAGGAACGTTAATTAATTAATGTTAATTAATTAATAATGAGAGTAGGGTTTAGGGAGGCAGTTAACTAAAACTGCAGTGTGAACATTTCACTCTGTAATCTTTCTGGGCAGTAATATGCAGAGAAATTAATCTCAGAGGGAGAGCAATTTCTTGGCACTATTATCACTTCCCTTTTTGGTAGATGAATGGTCAGCTGTGCTCTTGTCTAACCTGATGTCATCCTCCTCAAAGGGCAGCGCAATTGTTCTGGATACTTTATGAAGTCCCCGAGTGTATTGACTTCAGAGTGTGATTTGTCAGCGTGTTCCCCTTCCCCGGCTCTCCCAACACTACCGAGGCCTCTGAAATGGCCACACTCGGGGCTGCCTGGTGCTGTGCTGACCAGGCACTGGATGTGAAATGCAGATTGTAAAGGAATCTTCCCTTTACAATGGAAAGGGGCCTGTGTGATTCCAGCAGCACTAGTCCTCTGACCATGAAAGTGCCCAGCTGCCTGCTTCCATCCTTGCAATTCAGTCTGTCGAACCCTGGGTCTTCCAGTGTTAATTTTGGGGAGTTTTCCCACTGACTTCAGCAGACTGCTGTATGCTGGCAGGGACAACACCTGAGAAGTTCTAATCTAAGTCAAATTCTCTTCAAAACTAGGTGTGCTGCTGTTCCAGAGCATCTCCAAATGCCTGTGCTGCTGTATGTGAAGAGGTGTTGTATAGGGACTACATACAGGATTCTGTCATACATACTACTTCTGTCAAAGCAGGGCTGTGCCTCCCCCTGTGCCCTTGAAATCTCGCAAGTGGCCTTTTTTTCACATCTCCTGTATCACACAATGCCATTATGTTTGGCAAAACCATCACATACTTAGAGTTAAATTTCTCATACCTCCTTCAAGCTAAACTCTACTTAGGTTTTAATGGATTCTGAGTGGCTCTAATTCTCAAAAATTAACTGGACACTTATTTGAACTGTAATGTAAATGCTGAGGCAACTTAATTAAGAGCTTCAGACAAGATGTAAAATAACTAGTTTTCACCCAGTGTGATAGCACACATCTCTTTGCACTTTCTACTACTGTTATCATTAGGTGCATATGTTTGTTATGTTTGGTTTTGTCTAAGGTTTTGGTCCTTTCTTTGGACTTAATGTTTTATTTAGCTGTTAAGAGTCTGGAACTCTTGCTCCTGTGTAACTAAAAAACCAATAGTATGAACTGTGATTTTCACTGTAAGGTTTCATATTTTGTGTGTTGCTTCAGAATAAATAATTAAACAATAAGCTGTGAAAAGCCTTTAAAAATTAAATTAAACAGTGAGGGATTGTGCAAACTACAAGCCATATCTATATCAGGTATTTAAACAAATACCTCTTTCACAGGTTTTGTTTTTCATGGTTTTCTGGTTTATTAGATGCAAAATATCTGAAATTTGGTGTTTCTCAATTGCTGTGAAATTGAACTAATTCTAAGTATTATTTCAAACGGTGAGGGGAGTGTAATTCCAAAATCAGAGCTTACAGTTCAGCCTAAATGCTGCTAATGAACGTCCCTGAAATAACTTGCATGAGTTTTTGCACATCTTTGCTATCAGTGTGAGTTTTGCCTTGTACTGATTTTGGTTCGAGTTCTTTCAGAAATGCCATGACTCTGTAATTATTACTTGCCTCTAGGAAATGGGCTTCTAGTGTCTGTGGAAAACTAATATTTGTGTCTCAGTGTGTGCAGGTTGTTGTTCCAACATCTGGATGTTGTAAATGCTGGTTGCTGAGTCACTATTTTAATCAACAGCTCAAGACTTGTAGAATCCAGGCATCTCTTTGGTACCATGCTGAGTTACTGATTTCCTTTTGAGTTGAGAGTATACATCTATGTTTCCTAACCTCCTTCCTAACAAGAGTTGCCAACAGTTATGGCCACACTTGTCTTGCAATGTAATTCCTTGCTGGAATCCCTCTACCATTACAGCTGGAAGTTGGTAGGCAACTGGATGATTTCATAGAAACATTTAGAGTAAAGCTTTGTACAGACCATGGGGCCCGGTCACCAGTCTGCTCATCTGGACCTCAGGTTGTCTCTTGGGTTTGCAGGCTTTATTCGCACATTCCTAATTCAAAAATTCACACACATGGTCATTTTTCACTTGTGGATAATATCAGCATTTGATATTAGGTTAAACAGAGATCAGGTTTCAAGTCTTAAAATCTCCCGGGAAATGAGTTTTTGGTTCCGGTATTCCAATCACAGGCCACAATTGAAAGGAAGAGCCACTTAAGTGCATAATGGTACTCCTGGGTACTGCTGAATGGACAAATCATTCTTCCTTAATTAAGAAATGATAATATCACTCTTCAGTGATGGAGCTGAACATTACAGTTACCTGGAATGAAATTTGCTTAAAGAAAAGAAATTTCCCCCAGCTTTGCCATTCTGATCCTGTTGGAGTGGTGACTGTGGTGAATATCTTAACACTTCTTTGCTTCCATCTATTCTAAAATATTTAATTATTGCTTTAGTGTCAAGGAATGCCACAGCTTTTCCTCTTCAATGGTTTAAGTGAATGGGATTTTATTGTTCATATGTATAACTTAGAAAAACGTTAATAATTGCTCTAACAGCTGCTCCCAATAAAGGCAAAGGGAATTGTTTCTGAATATCCAGTGGTAGAATTTTGCTTTAAGATATTACTCTGTTACTTAATTCAATGAAGTTCCTGATTTATGACTTTAATTTATGCTAATTTATAATAAGGTATTCTCAAGCTAGAAAATACTACTAAATATTAAATATCTGGCATATAATATACTATTTGGTGTTATAGAATCTCTCATGTGGTTGGAAATGCAATTTTAGTGTTTTGGAAAAATCTTTTTTGAACCATGCTCATATGAAAGAACTTTTAAAAATTTTTTTCTGAGCTTGTTACAAAAAACTGCTTTTTATTACATTTGGAATTATACCTTAAGTGATGTAAAACATTCAAAAAAGACATTAAAATAAGGAGAGGGGAGTATTTGACAAATAATTACAGAATCATGTCACCATATGAAATATGCAGAGGGAAAGGTAAGAGAATTTTGATGTGAAAATTAAAGAAAAATATGCAAATTTAGTTAGGATTTGTAAGGAAGGATTAGAAAGGATCTGAGCTTGTGAATCAGCGGATCTGATGTGCTTCCTCTTTTTTGTATAAGGACTAGAGCTTTTTTCTATCAGTTATAGCTTTGGTAATTTTTCCTATGCCTTGATAATTCAACGGAGAAAGCATATAATGCATAATAACCCCCTGTCATTAGACGTGGAGTCAGTTTTTAAAGAACAGCAGGATGAAGAAAATAGTGATCTGAGGCAGAAACAGCAAACCAATGTAGAGCCGTAAATATTTCTGCAGGGAGGAGCTGGGATTCTTATGGAAAACCAAGTAACCAGTTCATTCATCTAATATTTGGGAAGACATGAGGTATTTCTCTCCACACCCAATAACTACAGTAATACCTTGAATATGGTGGGGGTCAGTTCCAGAAAGATGACACAATAGGCAAAGTCTGCAATGTAGTGGTAAATAGGGTAAATACCATAAATCCGGTAAATATAGTAAAGACAGTAAGGCCAGGGGGAGAAAACCCACTATGTATTGAAGCCACAAATGGTGAACTGCAAAGTAGCGAGGAATTACTGTACTTCAGACATACTTTTCTGAGTTACAGGAGAGTTGTTGGTATTTTCCAGATGGATATTATTACAGTAGTTAAATTAATAATTCTGCAACCTATTCAGTGCTTCTTTTATTTTGCTTTTCTGTAGACAAAACGTGGATGCACACTCCTGAAGCCTTATCAAAGCATTATATTCCCTACAATGCAAAGGTAAGAAAATATGAAATTATTTTCTGCTCATACCTTTAGGATGCAGCATATTCTATCTTGGTTTTAATTTGAAAACTGGAGAGATGCAAATTTGCCAAATGAAATAATGAAGAGAAACTTACTCAGTGTCTGCTTTGTGGAGCTCCTGTTTTTAATGGTGAATTGATCATTGTTCCAAATGTGATGGTTTTGTATAAAGCAAACCAGTGTTCCTCTTCTGCTTGATGCTATTTTCTTTGAATGGATGCTACATGGATGGAAGTTTTGAGTGTAAAGGGATTTAACATTAGGCTACATGCTTACAGTACTTTGAAAACTAAAGTTAATGGCAGAAACTTGTTTTGAGCAATAGTAAAAGCAATGAGTAACGATCCTACCTGCTGGATACCAGAACATATATACCAGATGCTAGTGTTTTCTTATCTCAGTTAAAATATAATTCTACAATAGTACTTCAGTTTCTCTAATGACGTCTGTTGACAGGAAACACATCTTACCTAAATAACAGTTTAGAAAATAGTTGGCTAAAATGAGGAGGGAATGTGCATTTATCAGCATAACTCAGAGTAAACTGAGCAATCAGCTATTAATCAGCTGAAACTCTGAGGATAATTCAATAAGATCCCATTGTAACCTGTTTTAGATAAGGTTCTTCTCTGATTGGTATTTCTTAATTATAATAATCTTGATCATATATTATTTTAATATTAAAACTAAATTTCTTAATATAGCTTAAATATTTTTTCACTGGCTAGGGCTCAGATTCCTATATATTTCCTGCTGTTGTATTTGCAATTTTATTTTGCTTAGTATTGCCACAAAGTGAGCAAATGTTTGTGGTGGAAATCTGAGTCTCATTCTACTGCTTCCCAGGTCTTGAACTTGTTTTTATTCTGTGTGTTCTCAAACTGAATTTTTGACCAAAGGATGTATTACCATTTAACTGTGTTCCCTTGTCAGACATCGTGGCTTTATATTACATTCTTGAGAGGGAGGATAACTTGCTTGGGTGACAGTGCCATCTGTTTTAAGAGCAAGCTGAAGCAGTGAGGCTTTTTTAATGCACTGAACAATGTCTGCTTATTTGTGATCTTTAGGAGGAAAAAAAAAGAAACCTCCCTCATGCTCATACCTCTCTGGTAAGAGCATATCTTGTGAGTTGATGCAGGATAAAAAAAATAATTAAAAAAAATGATGATTAGGTGGTAGTAACTGTAGAAATAAGCACTACTAACTTCTGGACCAGAAGCAAGGGATGGAGAATTTCTATCTAAAGCAAATATGTTCTCCTAAAGCCCAGTTAGGAAGGCTCTTGGTCCATACAAGTCTCACATGTGCCTAAATGTCCTCTCAGGTTCTGCTCCTGTTTACTGTGGATTCTGACTTTACAGGGCCTCCTTGACCTCTGTGCTGGTGGCCTCTGTGTTCTGTCAGAATCCTTGCAGGAATCTGCAATGTACTGTACCATATGTTGGATTTTGGTTTGTTGGGTTCGGTTTTGGGCTGGTTGGAGTTTTTGGTTTGGTTGGCTTTTGAAAAGAAGGGTAGCCCATTGAGACTTTGGTATTTTTTTGGATCACATTAAGAAATTATTTAGAACTGTCAGTTATTTTAGTCAAAGCAAGAAGAAAATTGCTCTCTAACTAGGATTATGGGATTTGCATACCTTTTTATGAAGTTGGCTGGCATTACTAAATCTAGATGATATTTCCATCTCAATTCTTAAGTATGATTCTCATTATATGTTGCAATGTTTTTCATTTTAAGAGGACAGCATTTATCTGTTAGTACCTTATTTGTGTTTTGTAACACTTATCTGTTTTTTAACTGAAACACTGCATTGATTTCATAACTTGTAACTGCATTGTGAAATAATGATAAAAGACTCAGAAGGCATTCATAAAGCAAGTATTGAACAAGACTTATTGATTTTTTCCAAATGTTAATATTGTTCCACTTCCAATTCTCTAACATTCTTTTTCTGTATCTTCTATATTTTGGGGGAGAAAAACCCAACACTTTATCTGATTTATTTCAAAAGGTAATCATGTGAGTAAAGAATGACACGATCAGAAAATCAAATCAATTTGATGGAAAGTTTTACCAGAGATGTTCTTTGTCCATGGGCAAGTGAGCTGTGTTCTGCTACCTGGTTTTCTGAATGCGGATTATTGTGGATGGAAGTGTTTTCTTCATAAGACGCAGAAATCTATTCTCTGACAGTAATCTTCTGAGATGATCAGGAAAAGGAAAGCTTACCAGAGAAGATGAGATTTTGTTGATAACTAAGACATCTTTAAGAATTAAAGAAAGCTTATTGATAAAATGTGTTTCATGAGTTGATAGTTATCTTGTTTTTTAAAAAGTCCTAGCAAAGTTAACTGGAAATAAAAAGAACCCTGCAATATAGACAACTGGGCCTTTTTCCTACCAATTGGAGAGGACTTTTTAATAAAGAATTAATAATTTCTAGGTAGTTGTCTCTTAGAACATACACCCTCAGAATGATTTATGGCAATAATCCTCTTTGCAGGAAAATGTGAACAGAGTTGTTTCTTATGGGAGTAAAATCTGGGAGCCATGAACCTCATCAGGAAGCCCTTAAATACAGAAGCATTTCCATCCTTCTTCTCCCTTCCAATGTACCAACTTTTCATGGTGCTTGCTATTTGATGTTTGCTGGGTTTGTCATTGTTTGGAGTATGGCGTAAGCTGAAGAGGATTTGGATATTTTGGTTGTTTGTTTGTTATCCTTTCATTTTGTTTTGTTTGTTTTTGTTCCATTACTGTAGTTCTTTTGGGTTTGGTGTTCTTTCGTGTTCTGTGGTTTTTGTTTTCCCCAAGTCTGACTGATGTCCCTAGTCTTGATCTTGCAGAATACACTGGTAATAAGACTCCACATGTTTCATTATGCTCTGGAGATAAAATCTTGCTTACTGAAGCCAGAATTTTGACAGTGGTTTGTGATCCTGTATTTTAACTATGTCACTCCAAATGAAAGCATATTGGTCGCACTATTTTTTCCCATAAAGATTATTTAGAATCTTACAGTATCAAATATAGAATCATTTTTGTGATGGCATGGCAGTTTTAATATCACCAGATAAAAAATGCTAAGGCAACCCCTGACTTCTCTGTTAATTTTTTCTGGAATGTTCCTTTGATTAAGAATAGATGTTTGTGTTAATTTTCATACTGTAAGGAAAATAGTTCTCTTTTGCCTTTAAGTTGACTTGAGGCCAGTTACCTTTCTGCAAAACAAGCTTGATTTTATAATGGAATCTGAGTGCAACCTTAAAACTGATGGTGATAAGAAATTCATGTAACAGATCCTATCCTGAGCAATGCCTTTCTGCTCATAAAACGTTGCCCAAACGAGCAATGTTTACTATGTCTCCTTGTACTAAATTGTGTTTATAATCCCCTTCATAGTCACTTGCTTATTTTTTGTTTTATATCAAATTTCCACATGCATAGATAGCCCTCTGTTTTGCAGATTAGACCTTCTGCTTTGCAAGCCTGGTGTTTATGTTGGCTTCTAGTACTGCAGGGAGTCTGTAGCTTTGACTTTGCACCAGGCTGAAGAGCTGCTGTTTTACACAAGACATGATGTCACATTATACCCTGGGGAGTTCATTTTACCAAGAGATCTGGTGGCTTCCTAGTGCTGAGACATGTACTTTAAAACTTTTTGTGTTGTTGTATGTGCATTTATGCTCCTCAGTGTAGTTTAAATTTGAAACATCAAGGTTAAATAAACAGTGCAAAAAAAAGAAAAAAAAAGCATTAGCAATGATTGGGCTTGATTATTTTGGAGGTCTGTGATACTCTGATAAACAACCTTCTTTGTCAGTACCTGGTACTATTAGTCTTCACTTTAGTATAATAAACAGTTTATTTAGGTCTTCAACTTTATGGAATACTTAAAGTTCTGTGATGGAGTAAGATATAGCAAGATATTTCAAACAGAACACAAAAATGTTGGAAATCAGATACTAAGGAAATAGAAGAGAGAATTACAAGAAATAATTTTTCTACATTCATTTTATTGCAGTTAGGATTAATCACTTCATACCAGTTAACCATTAGATACCATTAGA
Source organism: Pitta sordida (assembly GCA_013390025.1). Taxonomy (NCBI): domain Eukaryota; kingdom Metazoa; phylum Chordata; class Aves; order Passeriformes; family Pittidae; genus Pitta; species Pitta sordida. Next base: position 23,222 of record WEKX01013822.1, on the reverse strand, counting down.
GTATAAAAGTGTCTTGGATGCAATTGTAATTAGTTTAGTATTTAAGCACAAGAAAAACGAGCATTGTGGAAATGCTCAAATGAGATAAGAAAGCAGAAAATTGTAATTTTACAAGGAAATGCAAATCTGAACTGCTTAGTTACTTCTGATACATTACAGTCATTAAACTTGGAGTTCATTATACCGAAGAGAAATAATAGTGTAGATGAAATATAAAATATTTATTCTGCAACAGGTACTGTAAATAGACATCTATGCTTCAGGGAAATGTGTTTGCCTATTCTATCTTGCTTAAGGTGGGGGAAGAATGGATGAGGGTAGCATTATATCCACAAATCTACAACGTAAACGACTAGGATGCAGAAGAATTGTATCAACAACAACAAACATCATCTTGTATGAGGGGATGAGAGGAGATGCATTTTTACTGTTTGACATCAAGTCGTTTCAGTTGCCATTTGTCTTGCTGAAAACTGGTAAATATGTATTTCAGCTTCCTTATTATTTGGACTTCTGCTGGTTCCTCAGAAAGCTCTGTGGGGTACTGAGTGCTTCTGAAAAGCTGTCAGTCTGTCTTGTCTGAGGTTGCACTGGCAGTTTGTAAAGAGGCAAGAATTAAATCTGTGCGTCCTGAATTTCAGTCCAGTCCTTGGAGCACAGACTCACCCCTCAGTTTCAGTCGTGTATCACTGTACAGTAATGGATTGAATAATATTTGCAGACAAGTGTACATCTCATCTGCATATGAATGCACACAAATTCAAAGATGGTATCAATGCATCTTGAGTATGGTTGAATACTCCACACTGTGCCTACACAACAGCAGCACAGTAGGATCATTTTGCAGGAATTCATAGGCTTGGGGTGTCTTTGGGCACTTGTCCCTACAGTTTTGTATTTCATGTCCATTTACTATTGCTGTGGAAAATGTTTCTTGTTTACATTTGGGTTACTGGCATCTTTTCTAGCTAAACACTGGCTGAGAAATTTAGAAAAATTTGCATAATAGCAAGTGTGGTTTTGACATGTGTATGGTTTCCTTCCAGGTATCTGTAGCCCTCTGTCAGTAAAATACCCAGCTGCACAATTCCGCAGATCATTATAACTCTCCAGAATATGATCTGCTTCAAGAAATAAATGAAGTTTTTGAGCAATTCCAGTTTTTCTTCCTTAAAATCCATTGTGTGTAGTAATGCAAGGCAGTTTAGTGTAGTGTATAGTTTTTTAATTTCTTTTCCTTTCTCTGGAAAAACCACCAATAGGCCTTATGTGTTTCAGTGAAAGACCTTTGGTAGATTCTAGTAAAATTAAAGAAGTTAATTTAACTGGAAAGATGATTAAAAAATGGTCACGTTTGTCAATGCTTTATGAACTGCAACTGAAAGACAAAACAGTAGCTTTTGACCTGTTCTCCAGATCTCTCATCTTCTCTCAGGTTCTGCCTGTGATCCTCTGATCTTTTAATAAGCTCCATTTTCCTTTAAATTTCAAAGTACTGTGTGACATGACTTCAGTATAAAACATATGCAATGCATGTAAGTGATGGAAGTTATTTCATGGCAAGAATCAAAAATAGAGCACAGCAATTCATGGCAGTGTATGCAGCATAGGACCTGAGAAGTATTTTGAGTCCCTCTTACATTAATGTATTAAGAATTATGTTAAAATTGCAATGAGGCAGGATGGAGAGAGAGCCCCTAGTCTGCACTTAAGATAATCTATAACCTACCACAGCCCTGGAGTATTCCCTATTCTGAGCAAGTTTCAACTTCTCTTTGTATCGGAGCAGTTTGTTTCTCTCACATCGATTGCCTTCACAATCTTTATGACTCTGGTTGCTTAACTGCAATCTTTTTCTTTACCTCTGATTTTGAGCAACCTAGGTCTCACTTCTTTTATAATAGAAAATTCATTTTAAAATCTAAGAGCTTTGCCCCCTTCCCTTCCCCCCTCCTTTTTTTTTTTTTTCTGAAGTTCTGGAATCAGCTGTTTGGCACTCAGACACAGTATCTAACAAGTATAATCTGGATTTGAAAATGTAAAGCTTCAAGAGATTTAGCTTATTGCCGGACCTCAGTTTGATAAAGGTGGAATGTCCTATGTGTCTTAGAATATTAGAGTTGTCCTTTGGCTGTGCTGCATTTGTATTAGGACTTGCTTTTGGAATAGAAATGTAAGAATTTAGCATAATTTAGGTTGAAAGTGATCTCTGGAGATGATCCAGTTGATTTCTCATCTGAAAAATTACTTCAAAATCAGGTGATACACAATAGAGCCTTATACAGTGGAGCTTTAAATGCCTGCAAGGGCAGAGATTCACAGGCTCTGGGCAGCCTGTTCCAGGACTTATTCCCTGCTTTTATGACTTGGATTTTTTCCTATTTCTAGTTGTAATTTTCTACAGCTTGTGACTCTATGTGTGCATCGAGTCTGATCACCTTCAGGCCGAATAAGTGCAGCTCCATTTTTCCTAACCATCACCTTTCCTGACACATTCCTCAGTAGTTTCAACCCCAGCTGAGATTTGGCTTTCCGAAATCCATTCCTACACTCCTGGAAAATACATCTGTGTTCCATGTTAGCTGCCTCTCCCCAGGTCCTTTTTCCACACCCTCCCATTTGTATCTGAGCAGTGCCAGCACTGTGCATTGTAGGTGCTTGCTCAGTCAGCTCTTGGGGAATGTAGGAATGCCTTCAGGAATTACAGTCTGGCTGNTCCAACTCATAATATTCTGTGATTCTGTGTGAATGTTATGTGCCCTGTGGCTGTAAGAGGAAAGACCATGTTGGTGTCTTACTAAGAGGATTCCACTGCCACAGCAGTTGGTCTGGCTCTTTCACATTCAAGTTTGGCTTAGTTTAAGTTTTCCAGTGTGAACAGTGTTTTAGAGAAAGAATAGGAGTACCAAGGCTTGTCTTACTCTGCAGGGCTTGAGGAGATACTCTCCTACCCTTCAGGACATTGCTGTAGGTTGCTGCTCACTGCAAAGCTCGTCTCTTAGTTGTAAAGGTCTCTGCTTAGCCTTAGGAACTAGGATTCCAGTTCCTGGAGCAAAAGTTTCTCACTTAGTTTAGGTAAAGGGAGGAATCAGGCCTAGATGTAATTTTAAGCCTTCTGGGTTTTTTTACTTCAAAACTGGGTGATTGTTTCTCTATTTCATCTTGCAATCAGCTGTAGAAGGGTTGGAATGCGAAACTATTGGAATTTATATGACTTCTGGATAATGGGGCACATAGATATGTATGGGAAACTTCTTTCTGGCTGAAGGGGTTTTGCAGCCTTTTACTGAAAGATTTGATTTTTTTAGGTATGTACGTTGTTTTGGCTAGGTTTGAAAAATCTGCAGCGGGAGTTTCTGTGGTATTGGTTTGTCTGGCATGGAAGACTTGTGTGGATGGTATGTCTAACAGAGTACACTGGTGAACAACATGGTAGCTTAGACATGGTTCTGTACATTGCTTAGATTATTTTTGTTGTATAAATTGATTTCTTGTGTAGATTATGATTATTAGATTATGGTTCTTGCTGTGGAAGAGCTTTTTTTGCAGGGTAGGACAGGCATGTGTTAATCCAAGAAGCTCTGAAAGTAGAAGAATACATTTATGTACATATACGATATGTAGAAGCAGCAAGTTTTTTCTCCAGTAATAATAACAATGCTCAACAGCAATTCTTTGTAACTTGGCATTTGGAGTAAAAGTCATGAGGAGCTGCTGAGGGAGCCCCAGCCAATCCTGGATTGTTTAGCTTGGAGAAAAGGAGGTTGAGGGAAGACTATTGCTCTCTACAACTACCTGAAAGGAGGCTGGAGACGAGTGGGAATTGGTCTCTTCTCCCAGGTAACAAATGAAGGGAGAATAAGAAACAGCCTCAAGTTGTGCCAGGGTAGGTTTAGGTTGGCTATTAGGAAAACTTTAGTGAAAGAGTGGTCAGGCATTGGAACAGGCTGCCCAGGGAACTGATGGAATCACTACCCATGACAGTATTCAAAAAATGTTTGGGTGTGGCACTTAGGGCACAAGGTTTAGCAGTGGACATTGCAGTGCTGGATTAAAGGTTGCACTTGATTTTAGAGGACCTTTCCAACCTAAACTATTTCATGATTCAGTATTGAATGCATCATCTGAAGTATATTTCTAAAGGTATCATATTAACTAAATTTAAAAATGAGTTTTGGATGGTTGACTCACACGCCTTTCCCAATGTGTGTCTCAAAAGATTTGAGTACTGAGACTGTTGAGACAAAAGACTCAAAATCATTAGAGCCCTTGTAACAACTTCAACAGTATCCGGTTTTGTTCTTCAGAGAAACAGTAAGTTACTATCTGAGTACAAATCTGTACTTTACTGTGGAAGATAGTGTTCCTCGGACCAGGGCAAGAGCTCTGAAAGTCTGCTCAAGACGACTGAACAAAACTCCGAGGTTTGTCCAAACAGATTTAACTAAACAAAAAAGAGCATGAACAGGAAAAGGATGGGTGCTCCAAAGACCTTAGGGTCAGCAAAGATTTACTCGACTCTCCACGTTCCTTTCTGTTCCTTCTCTGTTGCTGATATTTATTCCCTTGCCTCTCCTTAAGTCTGCTTGAAGCTGCCAATTAGCCTCATTAGCATGCCCTCCGGGATTCTTTCTTCACTGTTACAGTATTTCAGTGTGAGCTGTCGGCTGTGAGAATGTGAGGTTTCTGTAAGAAGGCCTTTCAGCCTCTGGATTGCCAAGTGTCAAGTGAGTTGCGTGTCTGACACTGGAATTATTAGGCTGTAGAGTTCAAACATCTGGATTATTGCACTCATGGGCTAGGTGGCTCACAGCTGTTCATAGATTGTTTTGCTTTAAATTAGAATCAGGCCTGGAGATGAATTTCTGATGTCTCATATTTATTTTTGACAAAGCTAAGTATTTCTGTTTGCTCAGCCTGTCTGTGTTTATGGAGTGACTGCGTTCTTACATCTACTCCTAGCAAAAAAATAATTAAAACACTTTCACTATTAGCAAGAAATAGAGCTCATTTATAGAAAACAAGTAGATAGCACAACTTTTTAAATAGAATTTTGTAAGAGGACATACAGTTTTAAAAACAAAAACAAAACTACAAGTGTCTGTCCAGCGGCCAGATTCATCATTCAGAACCAGTTTTACTTATACCGATCTCCATGAGGATTCATCCTCAATAAACCATCTGACCAACCACCAGGTGCAGTCCCTGACTTTATTAACGTTAATAAAATAGTAATGTGCAGTAGTCAGCTGTGGACCCTGTCTGTAATGAATATTTCTCTCAGAAATGCCTCCTTCAGACTACTCTGATTCAGAAAATATCAAACCAAGATTCACGTATTAAAAAGCATTTAAAACTTTGAACATGAGAATTTTAAGTGTAACTTAATCGAGGAACTAATAATTTCTTGTTTGGAACATAGCAAAGGAGAAATATTTGAATAAACTAATTTGTAAAGCTTTGTTAAAATGTTTTGCACTATAGAAATTATTTGCCACTAAAGGAAGTGACATGACTAAACCTTCATTTTTTTCCTACTTTATACTTTTACATCAGTAATATTTTCTTCATTCTGAATCCTGAAGGGAAATCAAATCTAGTAATTTCGTTTTGTTTTCTAGTTGCTTTTCCGTTTGTTGCTGTAGTATTACTGAAAGGAGGGAAAATGGGGAAACAAGGATGTCCGTTAAATCTTAACAATATGTGTGGAACTAAAGGTTGCATCTGAAGGAACGGATAATTTGAACCATGGATTAGAAAGGTCCCTAAACCCTACCTTGCCCTATTGCTGTAGGACTTAAGTGCTTCTGAATGGGCAGTTGCTATGAGGACAGGGATAAATAACTCAGCAAATCACATTACTCAGATGTAAAAGATTAGATGGGAGGGAGATCTTGTCTACTCATGAAAAATCTTCAAATCAGGAATTTGTAGGTCTTCCTAAGTCAGAATTTAGAGGCCATATCCCAGCTTTCAGTTTGAGGTATTGAGGACCTGCACCTTTTAAAATCAAACACTTTCTCAAAATGAAAAAAGAGTCAAAAATTGTGTGTGCATTTTTAATGTTGAAATTAATTTTAAAAAGCTTTAGAACTACGTACAGGTTTGGGATTTGAGGTTTGCGTTCTGAAGGGTGGGAGGTGGGAAAGTTGGACCTTTCACGTGTTTTTTTATTTTCAAAATCAAAGAGCATTCTCTTTATTTTATTTGTATTAGTATTTGCTGCCTGATGTGTACAAGGAAGAATAGGGTTCGATGTTTTATATTGATTTTCATCAGTAACATTCAGAGGTACTAACTGAAATTGTGCTGTGCATTTCCAAGAGGTTACTGCAATTTCTCACAGTTCATTAGATCATAAATTCTTTGAAGCTAAGGGCTATCTTTCTGATGTTTGTACAACCTCTAGAATAATGAGACTGAGGCTCTAGGTGTGACCCTGATGTGAACAGGCATAGATCAAAGCTCAGAATAAGTAGGCAACAGAAGACCTTGAACTTGACTCTCACGAGCTTACTTCTCAGTTGGGATAATGCAATGATAATGCAGATAAGAAGTGAGTAAATTATTATCCCCAGTTTAAAGATAATAGAGGAACAGAGGTAATACTGAAGGGTTTCCACATATCTGCCCCAAATCTCTGTGCTCAAATCAGACCCCAAATTTTGAATTTTACTTCTGTGCCCTGAGCTCAACATTAAATGTCTTCTCAAAACCCGCTTAGTGAAAAAGATTAGGTTGCTATTTAGAGAAGACTCTAAATCTTTATATGAAGGATTTTTAAATACAGTTTTCTAATTCTGTGTTCACCTAATGATGTGAATGTCACTACAATGATCTAGACTAGATTAATTTTACTACTTCAGCACCAGTCTTTCATTGAAAAGCATAATATTTTTTATGCAGTAAGAAGTCAAAGCCAACGTGTAAGATTAATTTCCATTGTAAAATAATTTATAGATTACTTTCCATCTCAGTTATGTTGTCTTGAAACACTTAATCTGAGATCTCCATCTCATCTACTGAGAGATCTAAGGCCATGATAACAGTGATTTCATTTCATATCTGACAATGTCAGGTTGAAGTAGTCATAATTAAGTGCTTTTGCATTTTGCTAAAATAATAATTCTAATTTAAAAAATCCAGTTTCCTAATTTGTACTGTTTAGAAGGAAGAATGTTTCCTACCATTAGATAGTGCTCTGCAAATTTGTCAAATATTCAGAATGGTAACTTAACGAGGTAATTCTTTCTGTTCCAAATATGATATTAAAATAAATTACTCTTATCCTACCTAAGTTTTGAAAACACTCCGCTGTCAATATTCTTCAAGTGCCTGAAGGCCAGGTGTTGAATTATGGTGATCATATCTGTTTTATAGCAGTCATTCATGTGTGATTATGTGAAGAAAAGACAGCTTCTTGTAAAAAAACAGATTAACAAGAGAGTATAGACAGGATCATAATACCCACGTCTTATGTAGGAGACTTGGGTTCAATTCCCACCGGGGAGGCAGTGATGCTGTTTAAGAGTTGGACTCTATGATCCTTGTGGGACCCTTCCAACTCAGAGTATTCTGTGATAAAACAATAAGCATCACAGAGAAGACACTTCCAGTTACCTGTAGGAAAATTTAAAGACCCAGTACAGACAAAGCAATGTGAGAAGTCATTTCCTCATTGAGGCTCATTGCTTGTGTAGTGCTTGTTTCCAGAGTCTGTGATGTAATTGAAGAGGAAGGAGTCAGAGTAGGATTTGATTTCTATGCAGGAAGGACATTGACAGATAATGAGACAGTGGTGTGGCAAGGGCATGTTCCCAGCTCTCAAAATAAAGATTTCCCATATCTTTCTGTTTTTCCATAAAAATCTTGGATGCAATTCTCAAAGATTCTTGGACAAGTTACCTTGTGCTGTTGTCATGCACCTGTAGTGGATAAATTGCTGTCTAACTGCAGTGATTTGAGTGCCACCCATTTCCTCTCAGACCCTCGTATACTGTGATACACAGCCTTTTTTTGCTCATTTGCTCTTCCAGCTTCCCTCCCAGGTGTGCCCTCTTGATGTTACTCCCCTTTTCAGTTCAGATAATCAAAGGACATAACACCAGTGCAGGTTGCCCTGTCCTTTTATCCCAGGATATCCATTTAGAGGTATTTTCTTAAAACATGATGCAATTTTAAGGCCACAGTTTCTGCTCTGCTTTGTCCCCCATGTTGTTCTTATCTGCAGCAACTAACAGGCAACTAATTTGATTTTCATTTGGCTATCCCACTCAAATATTCTCTAAAAGTATCTCAGGGTATTCAGTGAGTGAAGTAACTCAGACAGGTGTAATTTCTATAAATTATCAATGCATTTGAAGTAGCAGATGGAGCTTGGAAGTAGGTTTTAGGAGCAAAGAAAAAAATTACATTTTCAGTTAAGCACAGGCATTTTCTTGACCACTTACACTAATGTACTGCTATTAATTTCTGTGAATATAACATTTATTTTAGCAGGTTCTTGTAGATTACCTGTCACTTTACATACTGACTCAGTATATTTCCCCACTGAAGTTGCTTTAGTAGCAGGACAGTGTCAAGAGTTGGACTCGATGATCCTTGTGGGTCCCTTCCAACTCAGAATATTCTGTGTGATTCTGTGTGTGATTCTGTAAAAAAGATTAGGCTCATTCTTTCTCTACAGACGAAGTGGTTATCAGTATAGGAAATCTAAAGTTTAGAGGAAAAAAAAAAAACAAATTAAAAAAAGAACAAAAAGGCAGTTCACATTCCGCTTTCCTGTCCTTTAATACGCCTCAGCATGTGTGTCTGTCCTGTGGTATCTATTATCTTTCACAAAGAGTGTATATATAAACTACTTGCTAAACACCAAAGTAGGTATAATACTGGAATACAAAGAGCAGATAATCTGTGATGGCAGCTTAGAAAAAATTCAAATTATGTTCATAATTTGGGTTCCATGAAAAAATTACCGAAAGTCATATTAAATTTCCAGGCTGCTAAAGCACTGGCTCTACACGTTCATGACTCTTTCTCCAGAACAACTATTTTCTGGTGTGCTGCTTGTCCTCTGTTTGACAGCCCATTGATTCTGTGAATCAGGAATTAAAACAGTAGTCATTTATTCTAATTATGGTGCAGCAAGGCTCACAGTATTAAAAGTCCTGACTCAGAAGTGACGCAGTGTCCTTAAAATAGGCAATTTCTTATTTCACATTAGACTTTAATAAACTTGGAGTCATGGATAATAGTTATTTGTTCCTATTACTAGGTCTACTTGTGTTTGAATGAGGATTTTGTTCCCAACTGTGACTTCTGTTTTTTGTCCAACAGGGAATTCTTGTTCTGTGTTTATAATGTCATTGCATGTTGCCATGGCAGAAGTATGTGATAGTACAAGTTTAGCATTATTGTGTTAGTTAAGGAAAAAGGAGGTAGAAATTAGAGCAAATAAACTTTAATCACAAAATGGGAAATGTATGCGGAATTTTCTCTTGATTCTGTAAACAGTGTTTTCCAATACCAAAAAATAACTTCAGTATGTACTTTTTCATTTGTGTTTTAAATATATACAGCATATATTTAATAAAATCTGTCACAATTTCTTCCAGAGACAGTAGAGTGTATTTACACTGGGCAGAGGAAGGCTGTAATGATTTTGTGTCCAGCTTCAGTCTGAAGAAGTAACTGCAAGCCGAACACTCAGAATTGCGCAATCCCACCTTGAACTGGCACATGGAAACTCCTGGCTGTTCTTATACGTGTTGTTATGAAAGAAAGAATCCGAAGGCTGTGCTCAGAGCCATGCCTTGACAGTGAAGTCATCCGGGAAACATCTCTGGGAAGGAGCAGCCGCTCTCTGAATGGCACCAGGGCCTGTTTACTCTGGTGGATCAGAGGTGCACCCCAGGAGTTCTGACTTAATCAAAATGCTCCCAGTTTTTGAAAGCTTCACCTTATTGGTGAAGCAAAATGGTTTTCCAGTTTTAGGAATTAAGATTGGTTTTGTTATTGAGTACTTGGACAGCATGGCTTGGTTCTTCTTAAGGGTTTGTCACCTTGGTTCAGGTTTCACTGTTCTTGGGGAGTTTTGTTTGATAGGCCTAATATCTGCAACAGGAAAAAAAGGACAGCAGGACAGATGGAGCTTGAGAACGTAGAGTTCAAGTTGAACTTGCTATATTTTGTGAAAAAGTAAGATATCCTGCAGAATGCTAATACAGACCTGACCAGTACATACTAGTTAAGGGGGAACAGTGGTTTTATGAAAACCCATGCACTGATGCCGCAGAGTAAAACAGAGACAAAAACAAGGACAGTGGTTTTGCATAACTTATGCAGGATGTTAAAGCTGTTACAAAAATACTGACATTTGGGATCTTGGTCTTGCTGTTCCTTTAATTGTAGCATTTTACTTGGTAGGTGTAGGTTTTTTGAGGGGATGGGGGGGAGGGAATCTGTCTTTTCTGTATGGGAACACTGAAGAAAATGAACTATTCTGGAGGGTAGAGTAGTTTACACGAGTAGTAATCATGAAAATGCTTTTTCATACAGCAGTTCCTACTAGATTGCCGGTGTTGCTGACTTGCATCTGCAGAGGTTAAGTGGGAATTAAAGCAAAGGTGGTTTCTGTGGTCTGAAGCTTTTAACAGTACATTTCACATATTTGCAAAAGAGACTGTAGATGTGAAGCTGTTTGTACTTCAGTACATTTGAGTTGAATCTAGTTATAGCAATTTTGTGGTTATGCTTATGGTAAATTCAATCACTGTATTGACATCTAGTTTATGACAACAAAGAGAAAAAACCAGCAAATTATGTCAACTTCCTTACATTAGGATAATTGAAAATAACTGGGACTTTGTGAAAAATAGGTTTTTAGTAAATTTGAGGGCTTAGTCTGACTTTACTGTTTTCACAGAGAAATGGTGCTTGCGTTGAATCCAATTCCTGTGGTGCAGAACTAATTCTAAGGTCTAATTATGGTCTTGTAAAACTGAAACATTTGTCCACTCCATTATTATATTTACTTCTAAAGCTGAAAATCTGATGTTTAAAATAATGAATGTGTATAATTTTTGGTGGCTTTCTTCAGTGAAGGTAAATTAAATATTTTTTTACTGGAATTATTCCAGTAAAGGAATAAACATTTTCTGAGTTGAATGATTCAGGCAGCATGATGTATCTTCAGTGAGTGAGTATTAGAGGCGTTTCATGTTTGGATTATCCTTCGTAAAGGAAGTAAAGTTTGCTATTTAGCTCTGTTTTCCCCGTCTGGATACTGAATGGTTCTTGTGCATGGGCAGGTATCTTTTCTTGTGCACACCTGTTATCAGCCTTCATTGAATATTTGTTCAATAATCATAATTCCTACAGAAAAAAAGAGGTGCCATATTTTAAGCTTGAATTTAGAACTGCCAGTTCTTAGAGGCAAGAAACTAAATAGTATCTAAACTAGTATGAGAGTAACAGCAGAGGATTGCAGGAGCTGACGAGGATTTTATTCAACCTATCTAGTTGGACGGCTCAGTCATTTTCTATGCAAGTCATGAGCAAATCAGAAAGACCATGTATATGATCAGACTAGATCATATCAATAGTATGTTCGTTTATTGGACTCTCTCTTGTTAGTTGTTCTAAAGCTTTCAAGTAGTAACAAAGATTCACTTTAGTACAGTGGCGAGTGTCCCCACCCCTCACACGGGAGACCGGGGGTTCAATTCCTGCCAGGGAGGGAGTGGTGCCATTTAAGAGTTTGACTCGATGATCCTTGTGTGTCCCTTCCAACTCAGAGTGTTCTGTGTGATTCACTACAGGAGTGAATAGTTTGTGTATTGTAGCAAAAGAGCTATAATAACTTGGGAATAGTGTAATTGAATTTACCGACAGACATCTCCTGTGTCGTAAAAGATGACAGATGCTCCTACCAAAAAAAAAAGGGGAAATCTGTTCATCTGTAAAAGCAAAAACTAGAAAGACTGGCTATGTCGAAATTGAGACCCAGAGGATAAATTCTGGAAGTGTGTTGTTCTTTAATATACTCCTTCTTTACATCTGTAAGTAGAGGTTTAGGTCAGATATCAGGACAAGGTTCTTCACCCAGAGGGTGGTTGCGCACTGGAGCGGGTTCTCTGTGGCAGTGGTCACAGCACCAAGCCTGGCAGAGTTCAAGAAGCATTTGGATTGTACTCTAAGGCACAATGTGTGATTCCTGTGCAGAGCCAGAAGTTGGACTTGATGATCCTGATGGGGCCCCTCCAACTCAGAATATTCTATAATTCTATGATTCTATCCAACCTCTGAGCGCAGGAGTTTTGCAGGCAAAGGCAACATTGCGGCACACATGAAGAAAGAATGCTGTCAAAAGAATGTGTGTGACCTAGTCACAACCAGGGAATGTATGATGAGAAATGATTTTTTTCCAGTGATACATTTGCTTTCAGTACCATCTTCCCTTGCCCTTGTTTATTGCTGTCAAATATTATCCCTGATTTTATTTATTTATCAGCTGTGGGAAGAGTACCTGGGATTGGAAATGGAAATTGAAATGGAAAACAGGTCTTCATCATGATATATTACGAGTAATAGAATAACTTTCATTTGTGCACTGATAAAACGTTCCTTTAAAGCCCTTTTCTCATACATCAGAAGTTTTTGAAGAATTTTCTAAAAATTTCTTGGGCTTGCTGGAATTTTTGCTCCGAGCTGGAGTATCCCTAAGGTATATTCCTGTTACCCTCCTGCTGTCACCTCCACCCACGCCTCGACTGACTGGGAATGTAGAGCTCACTTAGACCAGCAGAGAATGATCAGCTCCAGCTAACAAGTCTGTGGAGCAGAGCAAAGAACCATTATTTGTTCATCCAGTTGTCTGAGGTGGAAGTCAGTCTGCACATAGATGGGTTATCCTTGGCCTGTGGCTAAAATCGGGGAAACTGTCAGGTGGCTGCTAACAGGTGCATGCAATGGGAGGTCAGTGAACACCCACACCGCCACCCCAACTCCACTATAATCTTCAGGTTCTGCCTGACAGGTCTTCAGGGCATGATACAGTTTGACATGTGCTCCTGAAGGCCTGTGGAGATGGATGGACTGAAGAAATGCTGAATGTTTTCTGGGGTGGGGGGGTACTGTAGTTACAGTCTTGACAGGATAAATGTTTCACCTTCTCTGCTTTGTTTCCATATCTCAGCCTGTTCTTATCTTCCTTGTGTTGGTACCATGTGTATTTCTTAACATTAATATATTTTTAGGATTAGATGCTTTGAAGAAGAGAGCGGCTTTGATAGCTGTGTTGCAATCTGATTTGATTTTTGATTTTATCCTTGTTGATAGCCCTCTTAGCATATGACCACACTAATCTCTCTGGAGATCGTTGCATATCAGATGAGCAGAGGATATTCAGAGAATGTTCTCATGTCTGTGTCACTTTTCTGTCTTACACTCCTGTGTGGTGAGTTGGATTTCTGCTCCCATTGTAGAAGCAATCATGCCTCCTAGTTCTTTTTAAGTTGTCACTAGAAAAGTGCTCCTCAAAAGGGAAAAATCCAAACACTTAGGTACACTGGAAAAAACATGTATTTGTAGAGAGCCAAGGAAGCTGTTGTAGGTGAGGAACTGGACTCTAGGGTGGGGAAAGAGAAGGAACACAAAATAGGGAAAGGTTTGTATTTCATGGTCCATGTCCTTCTGTTGTTCAGGTGATGGCAAAAGCTCATGTATGTATGGCTAAGCAAAAATGTGCATGTCTTAAGAAGTTAACAGCTTAGACATTTGTTCTGTCTTCTGCAAGGCTTTAAACATGGTTTCACTTCTCTCTTATTCTTGTTTTATATCCTGTTGTTCTGATGTTATCGCAACGTGGATTTGTCTTCCTTTCATCAGTAAATCAGCATCGCTATAGAATGGAAGAGATAGGAGCTAAATTGTCAAATGCTAGCAGTAGGTATCCAGTACTTTTGCATTGCTTTTTTTCCTTTATTGTGTGAGTTTGGTAAGTGGGTTTTTTTCCTCTTTCTGCATTTAAATCTGCATAAAAGAGCATCTTAAGGTTCAGGGATTTCAGAGTGATAAAGAAATGTGACACTGCAGAAGATTGTTTTTTTGAAAAGATTGAAATGTGGTGACAGAAGAAAACAGATGTTGTTTTACTGTTGAAATATCCTACACTGCTCTCTACTGGAAGAGTGGAAGTGTACATTATTCAAAAGTGCACCTAAAACTATTTCTTAGTCAAATTTAATGATTTTTTTTTACTCTGGTAAAGCTAACTTTTGCAAAGCAGGGGTAGTATTCTTTGTATTCCCTGTAAGTTTTGAAGAAAAGCACCTGAATATACTTTGCATGTAAAAACGGGAAAATGTTGAGGGTCAAAATATAAGCTGCCTGGGGGAAGAATTACTGGAGAGTGTCCTGCTAATGTCAAAGAAAAAAAATGAACTGTTAACCTTAACAATTCACCTGACCCTACTAATGGGTGTAGGTCTGTATGATAACAATAGACTTGTCAGAACTGTTAAAGGATTCTGGATGCCTGGAGTTGCCCTGCGTTTGAATTGACTTTTAATTGACCCAGCAAAATAAAAGATTTCCTTTTAATAGTTTCTCTAGCCAAAGTACAACTATAAAAGGGATTTTAATAATGTCACTGTGGAATTGGACCAACATATGTATTTCTTGCATAAAATGTATAGGAAAATGTTCAGCTGTGTTCTGGAAAAATGAAGGGCTTGTGTGATATTTGTTGTGTAAGACAGCCCTCCTGGCCATTACAGGGCTGGATTATTCTCCCAGTTGCTGACAGTGATAAAACATTCGTTTATTTTAATATGTTGAAACAGTGTCCATTAATTCTCTGCAGCTACATTATCTTGCAAACCTTTCAGTGTGGAGTGAGCACATCTGGTTGTCTGCTAATATTAGATTATAAATAGTTCCATCTGAGGGGTTTGTCTTGCATATGACTGGTCAACAGCTCACTTTCTAAATGGCAAACATCAGTCTACTTTAAAGTAATCTCCTGACTTCATACATTTATGATTATAGACAGCTGCAAGTGGAATCAAACTAAGCAATATATTATAAAAAAACCCTTTCATCAGCTTTGTAGGGACTGTATTTGGAAGAATGGCAGACTCTAGTAAAAACTGTATAATAATTTATATGGGAAAAACATCACCTTGCTCTGCGTTATACAAAATATTAAATGACATCCTCTTCTAACTTCTTCAAGTATCCAGTGAAATTTCAGTATGTTTATGCTGAACTCATGAATATTAAACAGGAAATGAATATTTTACGAAGTCTAGTGGCATGCCTAAATTATTGATAATTTTTCTTTGAAGTGACATATTATGCATGAAATACTTTACTAGTTGCAAACAGTCAACATACGTAATGGTCATATATAAACAATTTTGAGGTGTATTATGTGTTTGAGGACATTACTTATGTGAAGACCACTGAGGAATTTCATGCATTTATTACTTTGCATATAGGATTAGTAGTGACTGATCTAAAGGGAAACTGCTGTGTTACTTTCTCTGTTCTGCAGTTTAATGTAGGAGTTGTATTAGTTTGACACGTGGGAACAGTTATATTTCATACAGTGGTTGTTCCACATGAGCCAGGTTGCTGAAGGGAACCTGAAGTGCTGAAAAAAACATGGGCTTTTCAAGTTCCAGTCTAGGACTCTGCTCTCTAAAGGAGTCTGGGTTTGGAAAGGGAAGTTTCAGATTTACCCCTTTTGCTTTGAAATTTTTATTGGAGAAACTTCCACAATGTTCATGCCAGCTGCACCAAATTCCTGATATAACAAATATTTGTTCTCTGTGTTTGTGTGAGATTTGCTGAAAAGACCATAATGAAATGGCCATCTTCCTATTTCATTAGTTGTTTGTTATTTACTTTAGAAATCCCAGAGGTGGCAATGAAACCTCTATGATAGGGATTGTACAAACACAGAGGCCTTCATGGCAATGACCTTGTCAGCCCAAGTCCCAGCTTTGCAAATACATATGTTTGCTTAGCTTAACGATTATGAATAATGCCATAGTAATTGTTACCTAATATTAAATAAAAAATGATATTTCACATGGAAAAGGTACAAAGCAGATGAAAAAGTAAGCAATTAAAAGCCTCCACATAAAATGGTAGGTATTTGTTGAACCTATATTGTAGTCATTATTTTGTTACAATTAGAAAATAACTTGTCTTGATTTGCAATTCTGTTAATAATTTGACCCCAAATAGAACAATCCAATTAATACAAATATTCAGAATATTTCTCCTTAATAGCTGGTTTTCTCATAAATTCTTAAAAGTCGGGGATGAAAAGTGTAAGCACTTTGAACATACCTGAATTTAAAAAACGTAAAGTTGCCATTAAAAGAGCTGCAAGTGGATGCAAACACTGCAATCCATGGCATGGCTTTCCAATTTCTGATTGATAATGATTCTTAAGCTACAAATCTTCTTTGTATATCTGTTTTGTGTCTTACTGTGTTTTTCCATGCTGAATAATTTATTACACATAAGCCTGAATTCCACATCCAGTTCAAAACTGCTGAAAGCAATAGAAATTTCAGTAGTGGCGCTTAATGTCAAACTGACACTCATCTGGAAGACAGTGCATTGTGAATGACTGATGGAATTCTGGTGGGGTATGTTCCATAAATACAGGTATAAGACTCATGGTGTTTCTAAATTCTGAGTCTTGGTTGTTTACTTATTTTGTAGCTTGTTGAGAAAACACAAAGGGTTCCTTCAGGTTTTGTCAATCTTTTAAGCCTGTGCTTTCAGCAGTGTATCTTTCTATTTAGGTGTCTACTTCTCTGTTCCCTCCATGATCAGAAATGGTAATTTCTGGTTTGGGAATCATTACCATAAGCTTTACAATTCAGTGACATTTAACAGATTCCCCAGCTGTGGCAGAAGCTTAATTTGGTGCTTACACTTTCTCAGGCAGTGATGTGAGTTAGCATGAGGTACAAGCCCCTGGGAAAACTGTATTTTGTGGAAGTTGCTGTTCATGGAAAGATTCGTCGGCTGCTAGGATTTGTTGAATACAGCAAATTCTTCTTAGATTGTGAATCAGAGGAGAGAGCTGAGATAGAAATTGAGGAGAAATGACTGTTGCTTTTGATGTATCGTTTGCTATATCAGATTTCAATCATCTGGATGGAAACAAGTAAATAAGAAACCTAGGGCAGCCCTATCCCTTTCTGGAAAAGTGACTGTGGGTGAGGTAGCATAACCTGGGACACCTAGACATGTATGTCACCCAATTCTACCCCAAATCTGACTCGAAACCTGTATCAGTAGGTACTGGGCTGCTTACACTGATGATGCTTCTGGAGCTGCCAGTTTCAAAACTACACAAATATTAGGAGCATGAATGAAATATGCTTGGCTGTCTTCCCCTTCTCCATGGGCAGCAGTGACTTGTGTTCTCTCCTCAGTGAGCCTTGTCCGTGCTTGCAGCTGTTATTTCCTGTGTTTATGGAGGATTCCTGCGCTGTGGATCATGTACGTTGGCCTGCTCACAAACAGCTGTTTCACGTACTTCTGCCTCTTGTGTTCTGCCAAGTGTGGTGTGTATAGATATGCTTGTGTACAGACCTCTGCTATTACAATCGGCCCTCTTGCACTTCGTGTCCCCCATATTGTGGCTTCAGATCTTAACGACATGATTTTTTAGCGATGAAGGAGGCCCCTTTTCACAACTGCGCGTGCGCACCCTGCTACCATGGCAGCGGCGGCTGCAGCAGGGCCAGTCCCCAGAGCTGCTGCCGTGCAGTTATGAAACTGTGTCCCTTGCCGAGCCGAAAAGGGATTTTTCCCAGCGTGGGGTGGCTGCGGGCGCCAGGAAGGGCCAACATGAGCACTGATACACAGTAACACAGTGCCGAAACAGCGCCAGGGCCGCGTGAAGGTGCGGGGCAAATTTGCATATTAAGGAGCTGCCATTCAACGTAGAAGTAGGGCTTCACGGAACCTGATTAAGACCGCGGGTCCGCGATATAGGAGACCTGACTGTATTGGCATCTCAGCATTCCTCTTAAATTCTTGTCTGACCTTATCCATTCTTTGTTTTTCTTTCCCCCCCCACATACACTTGCTCGGTATATTCACTCCCCTTTCCCTTTCTGTCCCTGCCACATGTGGTATCCATAATGTCCAAGAATCATTCTTCCTTCTCCATATGCATCTTGTGCAGCTGTCACTTTTCCAGGGAAGACCACCCTCTCTGTTCAAAGTCACCAGAGATGTTGCATGAAAGACATGAAATCAATAACAGAGGGTTGTGCTTTGTTATTACAAACCCTCTCTCTTCAAGCTGGCGAATTGTAATAGCAGGGAATATTGACAGCAGATGTGTATGGAGTTTGGATTTACGCACTGTAGTATTCAAGATGGTACATCATATTTCAGAGTCAGCAGCAAAATTTTGATGAGGCTTAATTATTGGTGGAGCTGCACAACTTCTTTACAGGAGTACAGCCTGAGCACACACAAGCTTTGAACGTTTAACAGAATTTAAAACTTCAGAGCTTCTCTGTGGAAAGCATTTGTCGCTTGGCAAACTCAAAAGTTCATTTTGAAACTGCTAGGACTTGAAATACGTTCAGACCTCTATGTTATGTTACACAGACATTTGTGTACTTTAATGAGGAAAGGGGGGAGGTTCTGTTGGCATTATTTTGCCATATACATGTACATGATGTGACTTAAATCTGACTGTACCTACAAGTGAAAATTGGGCAATTGAAAATTAATTAATATATTACACAAATGAGCTTCAGGTGGAATTGGTATTCCCATTGTAACAGTGTAGTAGCAGGCAAACAAAATGGTACACAACATAAAAGTGTTTCGTTGTACAAATAAAGAATTGGTAAGAATCCTTTTATATATTTACGGGACTATGTTTGGTTTTCACTAAAACCTTATTTGGTAAAAATATCAACTCTAGTAGAAATTCTGTGATTATGACCCTTGTTGTTATGTAAGTTGGAGCCTAGTTCCTTGAAATTTATGAAAATACTATACTAAGCATCTCTGAGAGAAAAATCAGTCCCTTTAATTTATCTTATATCACTATATGAAAGTTGTAGTATCATAATATAAATGATTGGCTCATGTTGATTTGTAGGAAGTATCTTCTATCAGTATTTTTGGTGTGTTTTTTATTATTTTATAAAAATAGATTACCAAAATGGTGATTTCCATGTGGAATAAAGTACTTTATCCTCTAATTTGCAGATTTGTATAGGACATTTTTTTAAAGCTGGTTTTCATATCACAATTAGAATTCAAATGTTGTTATCCTCTTGATTAGAAATGGCTGTCTGAAGATTTCGTGTTTCTCAACTACTGAAACAATTGCCTTTCCAAAATGTTATTTGGAAATAGTTGTTAAATAGGATTAATTGAGTTGATTAAGCCTTTTGATGCATAACTTATTCCTCACAAATTATGATCTTTTCAGTTTCTTGGTAGTACAGAAGTGGAGCAGCCCAAAGGCACGGAAGTTGTAAGAGATGCTGTTAGAAAATTAAAGGTAAGTCAGAATTTTTACTGAAATATAAATGGAATGTTTTCACTTTGTAGGTTTTCTAGGTAAATTTATTGGCTCTAGAAGCAGTTGCTTGCAACTCTCTTCAGTGGTATGTTGGCTCTTTCTTACTATGTTTGTAATGTCAGGTCTTTTGCTGTATGAATATTTAGTCATCTTATAGATTATGCAATTATTTTTAAATATTTATAAAGTTAGCATACTTTAATGTGTCATGCTTGTTCCCTGGAAATTCTAGGGCTTCATTACTACAAACTGAGGCAGAGAGAATTTGTTTTAGCTGCCATTCCCACTTCAGGGTTTATTCACATTGGTGACTGAGAAAATCAGACTTCTACAATTTCTTCTTGGTTATATGTACTTGGGCAGTGAGTGACTTGGTGGACAATAAGACATATCCTAGTGAAATGACTTTTTGAGGATTGCTAACCGAGCTTTGGTTTGACTGTTGAGTGACAGCTGCTGTGCTTCGAGCTCTTTAGGTGTTGTGGGCTGTAGTAGGGAATGCTGATTCCATTGCTCTGCTCACCCATGTTGCTGTGGAGTTGCACTGCTTTAAGCTCAACTGCTTAGGGCTGTTGGAGCATTATTCAGTTAGATGGAAAAATCTTTCTCCCTACTCTTGCACTTGCCATAATTTTTTGTAAGCTTTTTATTATTCATTTAAATAAGCTTCTTGGAAATGGGCTGAAAATTTGGGGAATCAATATTGAAAAGTTTGATTGTGTGTTATTGCCATAATAAAAAAAGGAAGAAAGAATACATGAAATTATTCATGTAGTTCAGCTTTTTAAAATGGCATTTCCCTTGAATAAGCCATCTTTACAAGGTGATTGCTAATTGTATTAAAGTATTGAAACATAAGTTCTTAGCTAATGTTTTTGCTCTGCCAAAAATAGTACAGCTGCCTTTAGAAGTTTGTTTAGTCGATTCTTAGTCTTTTATCCCCCCAAAAAATTACCTGTTAAAGTTAGTTAATTAGTCAGAGTCATTATTGCCTAGTTTTTTCAAGTGCTTTAGGCTAAGGTAAGTCTGACCCTTCTTTAACCATTACAGCATTCTACCAGCGGAAACAAAATCCACGAGTTTGTGTGTACCTTGTGCAGTTTATAGATAATACTGGAGTGAAGCCTGTTTTGTTAGATGTTTTGTGTTTATAAAATTCCAATACTCTGAGCAAAGCTAATTCTGTGCAGAAATCTGTCATTGTGATATCCTGCTATGGAGAAGGTTTGATTCCACTTTAATGATGTATCTTTTGATTTTGTGAAGTAAAGCAGCTGCTGAGTGTCTCTGTCTCACTGAACTCCAGGCTAACGTGGGCTCTCACAGATCACTGGAAACTTTGGGTTGTATGATTTCCTACTTGGAAAAAGTTTACTCGGAAAGCAGGTCTGAAAAGGACTTCAAGTAACTCTTCTCTGAAGTGTGGGAACAGCCAGAAATATTGTATATATATTTGTGGTGCCCTTGGAGTCTGTAGATATCTGTTTTAACTTTTAACATCTGTTCCCTAAATAAACTACTTTGGAGATAGTTGTACAAATAGTTGCTGCCAGAATTACACTATTTTCTTCATGTTAGGAATTATGGAGCTTAGATGTCAAGTAGCACATGTGATCTTACGAAATCACAAGTTTATTAGAAAACTCGCAAAGAAATTAAAGACAACTTTTGGAAGGACTTGAAAAATCTTGGAACAGAATTCAGAGAGCAACAAAAAAGGTTTATGTTTGAAACAATACCCAATTAATTGAAAACTCATTTCAACAGTGTGCATCTGTACTGTTTGAAGAGAAGCCTAGAGGTATTTGGTTTTATTACTAAGCATGCATCTGTAGCTTGTTTTCAGAAAATGCTAATTGAAAATTTTAAACCAATTAAAATAGCTTTAAAATGAATGTCTTATATTGAAAGAAATATTGAAGGAATATACCGAAAGAAAATATATTGTAGTTTTGGGAGTAGGAGAGTTTTTAGGTTGTGGCTTGGGATGCCATATTTACATTTTTTTATTATCTCAATTTTTTTCTAATCTCAGTGTTGTTCATCATTATTTGTTTTTCATTAAAACTAATAGGTAGGAGAAAATAATTGACACTTTCTTAATGTTTGGAGCTATTCTTATAAGTGACATGCACCACACGAAAAACCTTTAGAAGCCGTGTTCTTCCAGTGATATGTAGACCATGAAGTACTGTCACCATGAAGTACTTTTTTTAAGCTGTTGTGTCATTAAACTGTATCAGCGCAGAGATTTGATATGTGTACAACTGTTTACTTCTTTAAATCAAATGCCCTTGACTCTTGCCAAGCACAGAGACTGCAGCTGCCATTCCATGAACTGATTTTTTCCCAGCAGGTGGAGCTGATGTTCTACTGAAATTTACAGTGACTTGGAAGAACTTTTTTTCATGCCTCGTTGTACTACTTTTATCCCAAATACTACTCCTACATTTTTTTGACAATTTTCCTGGGTCAGTTGCAGTTAAAAGATACAGTTTTTTTCAAGAACCTATGTTTAGTTTTTCTAGAGATTTCTCAAGTGGTTACATCCAGTTGGGATTTCCCCTCTTGTGTTTTCAAAGTTCTTCGAGCTGTATGCAGAAGAAAGAAGAAAGTTGGACACTAATGTTTTTAAATGTGTGGTTTTATTTTTAAGAAAAGGTCAACTGTTCTCACAACCTATTACTAATGTTTTTTTCCCTTCAAGTTTTCTAGTATAACTAATTTCTAGAATGAAACAAAAAACCAGAGAGCATGGTACCAAGATGCTGTGTCCTAACATGACTACATTATTCAAATGTCTAAATGTTGTGAAATAGCAGTTTATTTTATAAAGAAAAATTATTGCTTTTCTTGATTAATGAAGACTATAACGTCTAGATCAGACTGTAGGAATTAATTTGGACTGTAGGAATTAATTTGGTGAGAACAGGTATAAAGGCCAGCATAATACATGGAAATGGAGGCATAACCATACCAGTGGTTAGAAAACAGTATAGAGGGGCATTAGGGACTAACCAGAAGTAAATCTGAGTTTTAGGCTGTTCCTTTTACAGCCTTCCATGGGATGTTTTTGTGAGGGCCAAACTTAAGATTGTCCTCTTACACAACTTTCACCTCAGCAGGCTTTTCTCTTCCACTCTTTTTCTAAGTAGAGATGTAAATAGAATTAATCACTTTGAAAACACTTGAAATATTCTTCATCAACTCCTTGACCCATAAGGATACACAAAGTGAAGAGTGCTCTTTCTCATACTTCCTCACATGCTGTGATGTTGTCATGCTGCTGTTGCCCTTAATGGACCATGAGTGGGTATTGTTCTGAGCTCTCCTTTCTTTTAAAACTAGTTTTCATTTGTTGTTGAAAGGAGAGAGGAGGGTGGAGTACGGAGAGTCTTCTGGTATTGGGATAAAGAGGTTTCCAGCCAAGCCTTACAGCCATGGCTGTTCTCTTTGAAGTACTGGACAAAGCAGAAATCATGGTTCAGGGACAGTCTGAAGACCAAAGTAGATCAGATGAGAAAAATTGAATAAGAGAATACCTGTTTACCCTCTCTCTCAAAAAAATGTGAAATCCAACACCACCATTCCTGGTCTTCCCCCTCCAAAATAAAACCCCAAACCAACCAACCAACCA
>WEKX01013817.1:10841-42195 GCA_013390025.1 Pitta sordida | reverse complement strand
GCTCGGGCTCGGGCTCGGGCTCGTCCCCGTCCCCGAGCAGGGCCCGTGCTCGACAGGGTCTCCCGGGGCAGCCTCTTTAAGTGCTTCAAATAAAGGCGTTTCTACCAACACTGTTCCCTTCTGCCCAAACGTGCTCAGAGCGGCTGTGCCAACCCACTGCTCTGGGCCCCAGAGACCTTGGACTTTACTTTCTCACCAAGAATCTTCTCCCTGAACCGTGGCTCAATGTTTTCCACAGGGTTTGAAGATGAAACCCAGTTCCTCGTAAATATTTTTCGTTTCTCCCTGGGCGTCCTCTGCCAAAGCAGGTGGCAGAAACGTTTTGGTTGGACTGTGGTTCCAGTTTTAGAAGCTCCATTTTCTCAACTTTTTCAGGGAGCACACTGATCAGGGCGTTAGTTAGTTAGTTTCGAATTGTCACAGGAATAAACGCGAGAACGGGTCTAAGTAACCAGTGGGGAAATGGTCGGGAGTTTGGGAAGTGTCTCAGGAGGAGATTGTTCAAGAGCTTCAAGCGTTTAAGCCCATCCTGTGCTGTCCTGTGCTGTCCTTGAGAAGCTGGGGAATTGGGAAGGGCTCAGGTCATGAATCTGATGCCTTAAACAGATACATCAAATAAATCCGTTCACCTTATGGGGAAAAAAAAAAAAGGAGTCGGGGGTGATGTGCTGGGGCTGTGAGTGGCTGTGCCAGGAACATTGTGGCAGCACCATGGGCAGAGGGGCTCTGCCTCCTGCCAGCCAGCTGGGCACTGCTGCAGCCATGGGGGAACATGATAAAGGCCTCTTATCTTTCTAAGAGCAGGGCAAGTCTGTTTAGTTAACACTGAAAACACCATTTTCTCCTTCCAGTAAGTGTTGAGTGTTAATTACTCCAGTTTTTCTCAGAGGGCAGGGCCCCTTTGGGCTCTAACACACCCTGTTATGGCAAGGCTGGATGTGTTTTTAAAATGAGTCAGCTATTCTGAGATAGTGCTTATGTGGCTGACCTCACTCTGCTAATGAATTACCTGCTCCTCACAGAAAGTGCAGTAAACAATTAAAATGTGTCAGACCTTTCTGATTCAGTACAAGGAAATTACATTGTTAAAAGTTTCACTGGAGACAGAGGTGTCTTTGTTCTGTCTGCTCAAGCACTTTCCTTTCAGCCATTTGATTTCCTACCCTTGATGCCAGCTGAACCTGATGGCTGCAAGAGTGGCGCTGAGAGCAGCAAAGCCCCCTCAAGTGCCACGTGGCTGGAGACAGATGTTTCCTACCTGTTTTACAATGGCGTTGATCAAACACGGTGGCTGAAAGCTGTCTTAAAAGTTACTGGGTGCAACAAAGGAAAGAGATTTTCAATGGTTGAAAAATCCTTGAACAGTCTGAATATGAATGGTCTCAGACTCCAGCTGATGGCATTTCTGTTGAGAAGACATTTCTGGACACCACATCTCACCAGCCAGGATTTCGGGAGATGGGACAGGGTTTGGTGGGCAGAACACTAGAGAAATCTGGCAGAGAGGTACACACAGAAAGGATAATTTTCCTTGGAACTAGTTAACACCTTTGACAGTTTCAAATATCTGAACTTGTTTAAAGATTTAAGAAGTTGGTGGCAACTATCAGCAGCTACAGGGGAAGGGAATCACTGGAAGGGGGGAGAACTGGGGAGCACTTTCTGAAAAGGAGGGAATGTGTGGAACTCTGTCGTGTACGAGTGGGAAACCAGGGTGAATACTAACAGAGAGATTAGCTGTTTGTAATAGAAGTGTAGGAAGAGGAAAAATAGTGTAGAAATGTAGACGTGACAGACAGGAGATGTTGAAAGGACAACATCCTCAAGCCACGGAAGCACCCAAGTGTGCTAAAGTAGTATTTATTTTAAGATTTCCCTCTGAGTCAGTCTGTTTTTCTCTGAAATTACAGAAATAGAACTGGGCTGGTTTTTAATCCCTGAGGAATTGCTTGGAATTATTCACATCTGCCCTCAGCACAGAGCTGCTCCCTGTCGTAAAATAGTATCTCCAATCCCCTCTGGTCACACCACCAACCAAGGTTTGGGTGTGAGAGTCTGTATGGTGGCCATGCTCCGCTGCCCCTGCCAGTGCCGCAGGGCTCCAGCCCATGCCCTTTGCACCACAGCCTGCTGGACCCCGGAGCCAGCTACTCCAGGGAATGCTGAAACAAGACAGGGAATAGCAAGGCTGGGCAGCTTTCATCCCCGCTGCAGTGTTCCTGCTGGTGTGCTTACACCGGGATGGTTCGTTTTCCTGCTGGCAGGGCTGTTTTTCGTCCTGGAATCACGTCATTGTGCTGCTGCTGGCACGGCTGGACCTGTTCTGGAGCTGTTGCTTTGTTTTTCTGCTCACACAGCGCAGCCCCGGCAGCCGGAAGGTAAATAAATCCCTCGGCCATTAGCACTGAATAAGCACAGTGTAAGGTGCCTTTCTGACCTGCAGGCTCGGCGAGAGGCAGTTTTTGGCAGGGTGGAACAGCAGCAAGTGTTGGGGTCTGCTGCCCGTGGCAGTGGGGCTCAAACACAGCTGGAGGCTGGCAAAGAACAGGCAGAGCAAAGGAGGCCCCACGCAAACGGTTCCAGTTTGGTGAGTCAGGATTGAGGAAGTGCCACAGCTCACGTTGAGAAAGATTTTTCAGTGCCATGAGCTCCTGATGCCCATGATCCCCTGTGCTCTCCACATATTTCAACATCCTGCATTAATGAAGGAAGTAGATCTAACTGAAAAAAACAATCCCCCAAATCATAAATCATCTGCTCCAAAGATGAAATAGCTGCTGAAAACATCCTGGTTTTTTTCTCCAAAGCTGTGCTGGGAGTTAAGAAATAGCCCAGTGAGGATTGTGCAATCTGAGTTCAAAGCCTGATGACTCAGGGGTACAGGGTGGTGCTAACGGGAGGATTCGTCCCAGTCTCTCAACAGTAACAACGCAGCTAGTGAATTTGTGAAATGAGAAGGTACAAAAAGGAAAAAAAACCCAAACCCTCAAATCTCAAGTGTTTTCATTATGGAAACTAATGCTTGAAAGTGTTATGCCTTCCCCTTGAGAGCCCAAATTTCTAGTCTGGATTGGGACTCCTCAATCCCACAAAAGGTTTATAATCAGTGCTCTGAGGCCTTGTGAGGAGTGGCTTCTACTGAATGTGTGCTCAATGAGTGAGGAGTGAAAATTTACCTGCAGAAGGATCTGAGGCACTGGGCAGAAGGATAGGAGGTGAAATTTGGCACAGGCTCATAGTTTTCTAGGGGAAACCAATCCCAATTCCAGCTGTTTAGCAGCAGCCTGTGAAACAAGAATTGCTGTGCAGGAACATGTCAGGATTACTTATTGAGTCATAGAATCATTAAGGTTGGAAAAGACCTCTAAGATCATTGAGTTCAATTGTAGCAACTCCATGAAATATTTGTCAGCTCCTTGGTTGGCAGGAGACAAAAAGTGTTAGGGAAGGAGTTAAAAAAAGAAAATATTTCCTGAACTCTGGCACACCTGCACTTGGAGTGTCACATGCAACTCCTGTGGCCAAAGGGCAACAAGGACTCTGTGAGGCAAGACTGACTTTCTATAGAAGTGTCTGAATGAGCTGGTATTGCAGTGGGACCAGGAAAGAACTGGTTCTTTGTGGAATTCCCCATGTTGCAAAGGTGTTGGGGATGCACAAAGGTGAATCAGGCTTCATGTAGGACTGAGCAAGCACGTAGGGATCTGTGTTGGGCTGCCACTGATGAAAACGGGATAGAGCCAGGGGATAGATAAGCCAGCGAGGGGCAGCGGCTCTGGGACAAGGGAAGATGCAGCAACAACAGCAGGTGCTGCTCCTGTTCTAGGTGCCCCCTGGGCATCTATTAACAGAGGGCAGATAACGAGATGGGCCTTGGCCAACCGGCTCTTCTTACCCAGCCCTATGCCAGTGCAGGCTGCAGGATCACTCAACTCCCTGCCCCAACAGCTACTAACCCATTGCAACCTGTTGCTGGTAGCTATGCTGGGAACTTTTCAGTGTAAAGTCACCTCCTGGCCATGTGCCAGGATGTTCCCTCTCCAGGGAAGAGTCTGGAGTAAGGTCCAGGAAGGTGTCTGGTGAGAATTCTATCTGTTCTATCCCACCCTCATGCTCTGCCAGGCTGGTTACATGTGGGGCAGGATGTGAGGGCTCCTGAACGTTGCTTGCTCACCAAGCTGCCCTCAACTGCTCACTACTGTGCTTAAGTCCTCCGAGTCTGCGAGCACCAACATGGGTTGATGAACAGGTAATGCACCCACCGTGTTTCACCCAATTCACCCAGATTTACCAAGACACAGCCTTAAATAAAGTTTACATTTCTTTATTCAGAGAATCACAGTAAAATACTGAGACTCACAGCTGCTTGCCCCAGCATACCTTCCCAAACATCCCCATGCAGCTTTTGAAAACATCAAGTACACTTCGAGGCTTTGGAAGATGCACCATCATAAGCAAAACCTACATGAGACATTGGGATTTCTGCCAGAGCAGCAGCTCTCTGCTAGAAAAAGAGGCAGATGCACAGTGAGGGGGGCAGGGAGTGAGGGGAATGAGCAGAGAACATTTTAGGGAACCTTCTGCAGAAGCAATTCGATGTCATCCTGGATCTTGATGGTTTCAAAACGCCGGCTGTAGCGTTTGAAGGGCACGCCGTCGGGGCCGATGAGGAACTTCTCGAAGTTCCAGGCGATGTCGTTGCGGCAGACCGGGGACCAGATGATGAACTGCGGGTTGGTCATCAGCGAGGAGGTGTCGTCGTGCGGGAAGGGCAGCGCCTCTTTCAGGAAAGTGAAGAGCGGGTGCGCGTCCTTCCCGTTCACCTCGCACTTCTCGAACATGATGAAATTTGGCTTGTACCCGTTTCCAGGACGAACGTGCTCCAGCATGGGCAGGATCTCATCGTTGGTGGCATTTTCCTAGGGAAACAAAGACAGACCCACGCCGAGCATGGCCCGTGAGAGCCCGCATGGGGTGTGCGGGTCCGCCCCGCTCCCCAGCCCCGCTCCCCAGCCCCATACCTGGTGGCCAAACTGGTTGCAGGGGAAGCCGAGCACCTGCAGCCCGCGGGGGCCGTAGCGCTGCTGCAGCTCGTTGAGCTGCAGGAAGTCGCGGGTGGTCGTGCCTCAGAGCGACGCCACGTTCACCACCAGCAGCACCTTCCCCCGCAGCGACCCCAGCGACAGCGGCTCCGCCGCTCCGAGCGGCCGCGCCGACAGCCCCGACAACACCGACATCACCGTTCGTCCCGCCGCCGCCATGGCTCCAACTGAGGACGGCCCGGCCCCGCTCCCGCTCCCGTGGTCGCCTCGCTCCGCCCTGCCCGTCCCGCCGGACCCGCCTCCGCCACCGCCCCGAGCCACCGCCCCGCCCGCGGAGGAGCCTCCGGGTGGGGCCGAGGGGAGCCTGGACCGTGGGTAACGCACAGGGGAGTGTCACAGGTCCTCAGGAACAAAGAGGTCCCAGGACCTCCAGCCGTCGTGGTTGGAGCTGCCCGAGTTCGGGGTGGCACAGCGCAGCCCCGGGGCTGCAGCGCCCTCCGAGAACGCCAGTGCCACCGGGAGTGGCTCTGGGGAGAGAAACGCCTTCAGTTCGTGCACCAGGAGAAGGAGCAGAGGGGTCCAAGAAGGGACATAAATTCCCTTTTTCAATCTCCTTCTGTAATTTTCCCTGTATTTTTTCTGACCTGTTTGAGGCTAGTAGAGTCTACAGAGAGCTACAGCTTAGTGTATCCTCACTAAAGAGGAGAACGCTCCTTCCTTAACCCTTGCTTTTCGCTATCCTACACTTTTCCATTTCTTCCTTTACTGCTTCAGTAAGTCATATAGTGGTGACTGGCCTTTTTCCCATGGATTCAAGGCAGGCCTATGCAGACTAGGCTGTTTCTTGTGCCCACACCAGGCACTGTGACCCAGCCGCTCCTCCACAGGTTTTTTGCCAGCCACCACCCTCCCCCAGAGCACCCCATGAAGAGGGAGCTCCAGGGTCAGGCCTCAAGGCCATATCCATGGGTTGGAGGGATTGTGGGGCAGGGACACAGAGCCAGGGCCTCGGCTCCAGCACAGCTCCTAGGAGGAAGCAGGGAGCCCCTGCTGATGCTCCTGCCAGCGCCTGCGCCAAGTGAGCTCCCCTCACAACAGCCCAAGGTCAGACAGCTGCTTATCAGCCCTGGCCTCCAGCCAAGGCAGCTCAGGCCCCCCCTGCCCCCATTCCCTCATGCTGTCTGCTCTCTTTCATGCTTGGGAGCAGGGACTTGTCACTAACAGGCACCACATAATGCTGCATCTCTGGTCTGGGCGCCCAGGTGACCACAGGCTTTGAGCCACTTTTGGCGCCTGCCTCCATGACTGACAGTGGAAATCCCTAGTTCCAGCTCCTGGCTGTGGCAAGTTCTGGGGACTTGCCTGACTGTATTTCATCTTTGGGGACCTGCAGTGTGTTGCTGCAGTGATGGCAGGAGCCATGACAAGGGTCCTGAGAGAGATCAGAGCTGGGAAATGGCTGAGGGACAAGCACATGACCCATGTTTGCTCTTGAGTAAATTGACGGTTACAGTCCACACAGACTCCTCTTCACCTGCCCCCCGGCACAGAAAGCCACAGTTCCTGAAGAAGTGGAATTTCCCTTTGGGGTGACCTCTGGGGTGGGGCCACAGAGGCATCTCTGCTGCCACTTTTGACACTTGCTCAGACTGGCACCTTCAGTCGTCTGTCTGGACCTGGGAAGTTCTTCTGAAGTAGGGAGCTTACTGCTGGGGCTCTGCCCTTTTCAGAGAGGCACAGATTAGGGTTTTCCCTTGCTTGATGAATTTTAAGGACAACAAATGAGTTGAACTTCCTTCTTGGCTCAGTCATAGCCTGTGCCTGGACACTTTCTGTGGAGCCAGTGGAACTTGGACCCAGGAGTGCCAGAAGCTACCAAGGGAGTAGATGGCTCAAGGAACACCTTTTGAGATGTGTGACAAGTGACAGTTGCCCTACAAGGTCAGAAAATCGCTGGTAAACAGCAGTGAGTAATCACAAAGGTCACAAAACCACACCTTTTGGCCTCTCTCCACTTCTGGCACCAAACTACCTCCCCTGTCAGGGGACTGGCAGCTTTTTGCCCCGCTCCTTTCACAGCTCCTTGCCAGCCTGGATGCCTCTTTCCACGAGTGCCGAGCTCTCGTTTCCCAGGTCTGGTCTGCTGTCTGTGTCCAGAGCAAATGTGGCCTACAGAGGTGACAGATGTGTCAGGAACCCAGAGAGGCAGGCTGCCAGCCTTTGAAGGCAGGAAGGCTGGGGATTGAGGCGGTGCTGGAGGTGAGCAGCAGCTCAGAGTAAAAGTGGTGTAAGTCACTGCTGGGTGGAAGTGCATCCGCAGATACACAGCCCACGAGCTGTCTCTGCCCAACAGGCCGCTTAAGAGCTGCTCTGTAACTGTGACCACAGTGACCTGCAACCCCACAGCCCTGCAAGACTGAAAAGCCCCAGTTTTGCCCAACTGCAACGCTCTCCAAAAAAAGGGAACTGCAAATGAGTAACTAAACCTGTCATCACGGCAGAGAACAAAATCCTCCCAGTCAGCCCTCACAGCAGCTGTGAACTTCCTGCTCTGTTCAAACCAGTCACCCCGTCGGGGGAGGACAGGCACCCAGGAGAGGAAGGAGGGAAGGGTGGGGTGGGTGACACTATCGGGCTGGCCAGAGGCTTCACTCCGGGTGTCTGTGGCTGCGCAGGGAAGATAAGGAATTGGAGGTATGGGGCACTCCTATGGCTGGGTCTGTTTCTCCTTTGCTGCAGGAAAAGGAATCAGTAACATTTTTCAAAAAAAAGTGACGTGGGCATTTTCTAGGCCATTATGGGATGCAGCCAGGTGCTCACAGACACAGATTGTCATCAGCATCTGGACTCTCTCCTGCCTAGCTCAGTGCAGAGGCTCTCAGCTTGGCAGCAGCTGCTGTAAATATGGACCACAGTGAGCACAGAGATACCCAGTGTTGTGCCCTGTCATTTCTCCCCAAGGAGCTGCAGAATCTGCTCTCCATCCTGAGCGCAGCACAGCGCCCACACCTCAAGCCCAGCCCTTGCTGCACTGCTCCAAGGCATCCCTTGTGCAATGGCACAGCAAACACCTCGCCATGGGCCACCTCTGCTGCTGCAAACCATCACCAGCTCCCACAGCAACACTGCCATCTGCTCCTCCCTTCCTCCTGCACAGACACCTCCTGCTCCTCTAGTCCTGTGCTCAAGACCAACAAATTCAATGCGACTGATGTCCTTTTATCTGGTCTGAACCTTCTGGGAAGCTTTGTTGCCCACTGTGAGGGCAAGGTGAGATATTCCACCTCTGCTCTGCTGCAGTGTTTGGAAACCACTGTGAGCAGCAGATGGGTATCACTTGCTGGGAAACAAAAATGAAAGCACTTGCAACTGCTCAGTGAATCCTCTCACAGCTGTATCAAAAATGGTGTTTCTGATTCAGGCTGTCAAGATGCTGGGCCAAAAAGCCAGAGTGAGGAATACAGACACCAGGATACAGGGAGCTTAGAAAACTGCCTTTATTCTATTAGTTCTTGGAAAAATGAAAATACAGAAAGAGTTTAGTTGGCTGCAGAACAGCAAGAAGTTCACAGGTTAGGAGTCTGATCACTACATGGTAACCAAACTTACACAAAGAGTTTATTTTTTCTTTTTTTTTAAAGTTTTGAAACTGGGTCCAGCAATGAATTTAAGGCAACTGAACAGTTCAGAAGCTTTGAGTGTGAGCAGTCTGTCTTTTCTCATCCCTACAGCACGTCATGGAAAAAACTCCTCCTGGGTGTGCAGACCACTCAAATCATTCAAAAGGGTCAGACTCTTACAAATGAACAGGGGAAGAGGATCAGCTGCTTTCCATCGGACTTTATTTTCAAATACAGTTTCTTAAAAAACCCAGAACACCTTAACGCAGAGGTTACAAGTAACAGTATTAGGAAATCCAATTATACAAAAAATACTACATCTAAGCTGGGGTAAATAGATTTATTTTTGGTAACATACATTTAAACTGGCACTAATTACACAGTAACTAAAAGGTAACTAACATGAAACCACAGAACCCTCACTTTTCCTTAGCTGAATGGGACTTGGTCATTTCAGAGTGATCACATTTTCAAACTAATGTTTTACACCACCGAGCCATGAAAATCAGATCTTCCTAAATGTGATAGCACTGAAGCTACGCTCGATTCCATACAGCCATGTAACTGTTGTACTCAATTAGAATAGGACGTTAGTTATAAAGTAGTTACAGACCAATCCTCTGTGTTGACAGCTTTTTCTCTTTCTAGAGAGAAGAAAGAAGGTAAGAGAATTGTCTTCGATTAGCGCCTGGCATATCCTGTGAGTGCAGAAAAGGTTTGTTAGAGGAATGTTGAGGTTAACCTTGGGTGCACAGATGAATTTGATGCAGATTGTTATAAAAATCATGGTTGGCTTCTAAATACTGGTAGCAAGATGACTCGATTTTTAAATCTCTTAAGTAAATTATAGATAATGAAAAAGGCCAGTAATCATACACTAAGATTAATAAACAGCACTTCAAAATTACTCAAGTGCAGGGTGCTGCTTTGGCCATCTTCCTCTGGCCACGCTTTATAAGAGAAGGCACCCGGACTTTTTCTTGCCACGCCGGGCTTGCAAAGCAGCTCTAGTGGCCATTTCAAACACCTCCCTCACACCATCTTTGGTCTTTGCCGAACACTCCATGTACCCGAATGCACCAATGCGGTTTGCCATATCCCGGCCTTCTTCGGGCTTGACAGGCTCCTGGAACAGCACAAAACCAACAGGTGAGATCAATCCAGGCACACACTGGTCTTCCCTTTCCCACCCAGCTTCCCAACGAATGCAAAGGAATTTCTGGATTAAATCCACGCAATTAATTGGTCAGTTAACAATCCAATTCATAATCAGTTTTCTGACACCTCTGAGCTCGAAGGCTGCAAGACTCTGAAACTTGAGCAAATGATTACATATTTCTGAGTCTTTGTATAAAAATCCCAAATATTATGTTATAAGAGCAAAAATTTCAGGACAGGGCCCAATATCTGCAGTCTCATTCCTACGCTGGGAGTTTCAGGCTCAATTTGAAAATGAAACCTAGTGATAGGCTCAGGAAAGAGCTACAGCACCTGTGGTTATCGCCTTGGAACACCCACCAATAAAACCACTTCCTTTCACATTCTGAACACACCAAACAAGGAACAACTCCAGAGTGCCTGCACTGATGTGCTGATTGTCTCCTAATTAATTCCTTTCTACCTCAGAGATCCAGCTCTGCAGCACAGAGAGCAGCTGACTGTTAGTAACCCCACACAGCCATTTTAATTGCTGAGGATGCCTTTTTCTAAAAATTACATCTCCAAATGAGAAAAAATAGACAATTAAAAGCAACAGATACTGCCTGGTGTCTGCCACGGGTAGGTGTTGATCCCACAGCCCACAGCAGCTGACAGCCAGCTGTGGGTGCCTGTTTAATGCTCTGCTACACCACCACACACATCTTCCATTTAATGTAAGACTCTCCCAAAGGAACCTGCCTGCTTCATTTTGGCCAGCTCTCGTCTTGTGTGCTCGTCATTCCTCAGGTCCTTTTTGT
Source organism: Pitta sordida (assembly GCA_013390025.1). Taxonomy (NCBI): domain Eukaryota; kingdom Metazoa; phylum Chordata; class Aves; order Passeriformes; family Pittidae; genus Pitta; species Pitta sordida. The sequence goes on along the minus strand of WEKX01013817.1, from coordinate 31,575 downwards.
TTCCTACCAAGATGATAGGCACGTTGGGGCAGAAATGCTTCACCTCTGGGGTCCATTTCTCTGGGATGTTTTCTGAAAGAAAGAAATGGAAGCATGAGTGTAATAAAACCCACTTCTGAGGAGAATTTTATTTTAAAGCTTTTACCCACTGCCTGAGTGGTTGTAGTTTGCCAATCCACACTGATGCCCTTTTTTCTACTCTTAACATAGGAAGCAATAGACCTGTTCTGGTATTACCAAGAAAGAGAGGCCTGTCTGTGGTAATTGGAAGGCTGAAGGACACATAACCTCCTGGCATCTCTACATCTCTCAGTTGCTACCTGGGTTAGCATAAGGGAATGCAAATAACAGCATGTAGAATTATGGAGTAGAAAGTTATGGAATATTTTGCTTCAAGAGAAATATTTTACTTATCTCCAGAAGCTTAATATGGGCACAACACTGAAGCCTAAGTTTTAACTTCATTTCTTTTTATAAAGCAACATCAAACAACCACTCCAAACCCTGCCATTAACTCTAGCAGAAACATTCTACACACAAATTACAGATTTACAAAACCAAAGCTTTGTGTAAGTCATTTCCAATTTGCCACTTCTCCCTACCTGCTGCAAATGAATCTGTGCTCATATACAAGAAATCTCTTCCTCCTCACACCCCTACATGACTTTAGCTTTTTAATGGAAGGAGGACTTAAGGGATTTTGAAAGCAAAACCTTGACAACTTCTATAGAGCAGGAAGTGCTGAACAGCCCCAAACATCTGGCTTTGCTTTCAGGAGCTCTCAGACATTTGAGAATCACCTGTGGATGTACCTGCAGGCTGTGTAACCTCATTTTATCTTCATGACATTACATTCAGCTTTTGAAGAGACACTCATTATTATGTATTATGGCACATTTTCCTGCTTGGAAGAATAACTTAGACAAGAATTCTGAAGCCATTTTTTTGTACTGCAGCCAAACGCAAGTTCTGTAGTTGCACTTGCCGTGCTCAGGTGTGTTGGCCTTTAGACACTGCACACCTGAAAAACTGTTCACTGCTCTCAGCAACCCTGGCACCCACACACTAGTGAGCAGGAAGGGAGGAGAGGGAAGAAACTCATTTCTTTGCACTATATAGGAAGGAAGTTACTCCATTCCTCTGGCTATAGTGTGGTCTTGAGTGCATAAGAAACTACAACTTCCAACGAGAAATTAAAAAAAAGAAGTAGAACTAAAACCTGGGAGGGCCATGCCCCTCAGTGGTCACCTTATGTACTCACAGGGCTCCTGGACAGAGCAGAGTGCAGCTCCAGCCTGTGTGTGCTGGGGGTGTCCCCAGGGCAGCCCCTCCGAGGGACAGGCACACAGCGGGGCTGGGGTGCTGACCTAGGGGAGCTGCTCCCCTGCTAAATGTGGCTCAAATTAGGCAGCAGAGCTCTGGTAAACACAGTGCTGCTGTGGCTCTCATGACCCCCGGCGTTGCAGAAGAATGCAGGTTCCTTTAAGCTCTTACATCTGACAACTGTACACACACCAGCGTGAATTCTGAAAGTAGGAAACCTCTCAAGTGAAAATATATTCTACAGCATGATTTCCAAAGGGAATACAGTGGTTCCAATTCAGCTAGTCATCTACTTACCTAAACTATCAGGACTATCAATTGAAAAACACATAAGTATAACATCAGTATCTGGATAAGAAAGCGGTCTAAGTCGATCATAGTCTTCCTGTCCTGCTGTATCCCACAAAGCCAACTCAACCTGCAGAATAAAGATATGAAGTTAGTCAGATCACCAGAGAAGTTCTGACTCAGAAGCCAGTAACCCAACAGGAGTGGATAAAATATTTCCGTCAACACCGCTCAAAAGAAAGAGACTATGAGACAAATCGCTTGGACAAGAGAAGTGTTAGGAATTTTACACTCTGTGACCCTAAAAATCAATTTATTGCAGCTTATGAGACTTTTCTTTATATCCATGACCAGTGTCAATTCTCTGAAAGGACATAAAAGCTACCAGCAGAAAAGCAAGACTGAAGAATCAAAAGTAATCAGCTCCAGAGGGCTGGGAATTTCCGATAAGTATCCCAGAAATACCAGTTTCCAGTGAAAGTGGACTAAGTAGATGCATTTTAGGATTATGCACATTTTCGAGGAGTCTACAGCTAGAACCTGCATTGACCAAGAAATGTAAAGATTGCACATAAATTCATTACAACTCCATCATGGTAGAAATGTACACCTGCGATTTGCTTTGAAACAAACCTTACCTGTGTGTAAAGCTTCTAGGTACCAGGAAGAAAGTAAAGTACCTAATGTTCACAATATTTCTACTTACGCTGGACCCTGGGGAGAAACCCTCATAGAATTGTTTGAAACTGTAGAAGGAATTAGCCAACATTTAACTCAAGAAATTTAAACGCTAGAATCGAGCTCTTAAGGGATACTCTGCTAGAGATTCTCCCATGAGTCTGCCTTCACAAAGGAGTAGGTTCCTTCTTGTTTAAACTCGTGTTCAAAAATTCCAGGAAAATTCCAGCAGCTCAGATAAAGACAGATGGGCAGAACTGGAACTTGAATGTGAGCCTGAATGTGCAATGCAACTGTTTGATTGAACTGTGAAGAGACTAAGCCTTAAGTTGCACACATACACAAAAATAGTCTTCCGTCCTTCCGTCAGAAATACTCCTTCTCTCAGAGTCACCTCTGCATTTGCAAATGTGAATTGTGTGTAAATGTTCCTATTTTGTAAAGGGGTGTCTGTTGAGGGTTCCCTCACGTGACACTGGAATTGGCTCCTTTGCTCTACCTAAAAAACCACATCTCCAACGATCCCCTCATTGACTTCACACGACTTCTGGACATTCCTGGTAATGCTCTTCTAGGAAAAGGAGAACAGGCTTAAGCACTGCTCTCCTACAAACTTTTGTAATCAAGTTTTCTGAAGACAAAGTGCTTGAATAAAGTGTATCCTCTATTTACAAAAACCAAGTCAGCTGACACTGCACTACTGGCTGCACACAGCTGATGGGGCATGACTCCCTGTTCACTCATTCAGAGGTGCAGAGATTCAGGCAGAAGGGAATGAGGAAGTTTGACTCAGTGATAAGAGAGAAATGGATCCTGTATGTATTTCAAACAGTAGTCCTTAGAGTCTAAGATACAAGTGACAATATATGTCACTTTGGAGAAAAACATGCTCTAACATTAGTCTAAAAGTAATTTTTTTCTTACCAATTCATATTATGGGAGACAAAAGTTCCTTTTAGACTCAACAGGCATGAACTAGCATAACTAAACTCACAAATAACACATCACTGTAACAGGAGGAAAACAAATTTAACAAAAAGACCAAAACTATGGCTCTCTTTTTTTTTTTTTTCCCCCAATCAGGACTGAAACTGAGCAGTTTCAATCCATCGGTCACTGCACCTGAACTAGAATGGACTGAAAGATGTTCTGGCTATACCTGAACCCAGAGCAAAGGCACCTGTCACATCAAGGGATGACACATGGAAGCTCAGCACCGTCAGCACCAAAACCTACCACATGTCTGACGTGCAGATCCGTGGCACTGAGTCAGCAAAGTGTGGTTATGGTAACAAAACAGACACACGTCACTGCCTGAGAGGGTTTGGAAACAGCTGAGCATTCAAGGTGCAAAGTTTCTGCTTTGTCTGCTTCCAGAGTATCCTGGAAAGTGACAGTTTTACACATCACTCAGCACCTTGCTGACATAAGTACAGAAGGCAACTACCCAGGGATCAGAGACAGCCTGGCAGCTGCCTCTTGGAGCAGATGTCTGCCATGTCTGTTTGTTTGGGGAAAAAAAGGACCCAAGAGCTCCCACAGATTGAGAACTGATTTTCAGATATTTAAAACTAAAATGAAGTATTTTACTGATTAATTTACTGAACTACAAGCAAAAGATGAAGTTTCTTGGGTTGTGGGTGTGCCTGGCAGCTTAGAATTGTGCCCCTTTGGACAAGCAGGACAGATGCTGCAGATGTACACGACAAAAATCGACTGCCTTTGAAGCTGGTCAGTCTTCTCTTCTCAAGTGGTTCCTGCATGTTGCCAGGAGTGGGCATGGAAAAAACAGTTCTCCAGAACTCAGTCTTTGTTAATCACAGTACCAGGTCCCTATCAAAGCAGGGACCCCATTCCAAAGGCCAGTAGTCTTGTGTCCTCAACATGTCTTTGAATCACTCCATCCCCTCCCACCTGGTGGAACACTCTACTTGGACTAACTGCATGACCTTTAGAACCTCAGTCTGGTAAGGTTAAAAACAGACTGTTAGACATTGGGTATGACAGGGTTCTAGCAAGGCCGGTATTTCTCCCACAGGACCATACACAATATTTAAAAATATATTTACAACATACGAACTATTTCTGTGTACTAACAACTTGCTAAAGAAGTGCAGAGATCTCCACACAATTCTGAACAAACACAAGCTCATTCTGGCTCTTACAGAGGGGGTCACATACCTGCTTTCCATCCACTTCAATATCTGCTACGTAATTTTCAAAGACGGTGGGAACATACACTTCAGGGAACTGGTCTTTGCTAAATACAATCAGCAGACAGGTCTTTCCACAGGCACCATCTCCCACTATAACCAGCTTTTTTCGAATGGCTGCCATAGCTGAAAAACAAAATCACAACTCATTAATTCAACTGCTACAGCTTTTGACTGAGGTGCAGCTAATAATTAATAACCACTAAGTTTTCAATTAATGAGAACTTTAAAACCCACTCTACATGCCCACTGGAGATACAGACAGATATCTGGACTTGAGCGAGTTAAAATTCTCATCCTTTTAAGAAAAACCATTCCCCAGCATTTGTCAACACACTGATAAGCCACTGGATGCAAAAATTACAGAAAGGAGAGAAGATGGGCCTGGTTTAGCATTTATTGATCTGTTCTAAAGGTTAAGACAGGAACACCCAGAGATAGTGAGTGAGTGAGCAGCACTGTCAGAGAGCTCCTTCTGAAACGAGTGTTCCAGGTAATCAAATACGAGATGTTCAATTCAAGGGCAGTAACATTTTCTTGTCACAGCGAGTTGCCTTAATTACAAAGTACCAGTCAGCTGGACCCAGGAGCACTTGCTGCCACATCAGAGCACCAACAGAAGGATGAGGAGGTAACCAGCCTGTTCCTCAGACTACAACCATCACACTGCAAAGGATTTTGGCAGGACATACCTCACTCCTGCCCCTGCTTTCCTCAGCATTGCTGCTACCAGGTTAATCCAGCCAGCTATCACCTTGCACTAAGTAAAGAGGGGGACACAGAAGGGGAGACCCCCGTGGTGCTCCACACAGATCTCTGCTGTGCAGCAGATCAACTGGTACATCCATGACCTGCTCACAAGCAACTCTGACCTCAAAATGACAGTATGAAAGCCTGAAAAGGTTTAAGAAAAGCCAAGAGTCAAGGTGAGACTGAAGGAGATGGTTGTGTTGGATTGGGCAAATCAAACAAAACCAACACCATATATGTGCCTGCTGTCCTCTTTCTTTTCTCCATGCATTTATTTGTGACCAATGCTGGAACAAGCCAGAGATTTAGGGAGTGACCTGGCTATGAGGGACTGGAATGAGGACAGAAACATTAACTACTTTCCTCTCCATAACATAAAGGCACTCCAGAGGAAGCCGCTTAGTCATCTCATTAAGCTTCCTGGAAATGGAGCAAACAGCCACACCACCACAGTACCTATGACTACATGACCAAAACACCAGACAGAGCACCCCTGTGAGTTAATTTTTGCCATGACAAACCCGGAATAAAGTTCTGTGAGGATGACTAGGGCTGCTGGCAAGGGGAGAAGGGCTCAAAGCAGCACAGAAGAGATTTAAAGGACACAGCAAAAACATTTTCTTCTTTCCACATCTTCTCTCTCCTTATCAGAAAGTAAAACTACCCATCTAAAAGCAACCTTTCATAGTGTTACATGGTGAAGGAACAGTGGATATTACAGAGATCCTGTACAGCTCCAGGATCAAACAGAGAAAAGCTTTGTCAGACACCACTGCTCAGGAGATCCAAACCTATCCCTAAAGTGAGATCCTTTCACCTTATGAATATATACGTACACAAGTTCAAGTTCTTGGGGATTTGGGATCACTTTTACTTTGTGGAAGGTTTTAAATGATCCAAGCTTTAAAAAGCGCTTTTTTTTCCCAGTAATTCTAGATGGGTTTGAACACTTTCTAGCAGTGGTAGAATTTGAATGTTACAGAACTGGAAATCATCTGTCCTCTGCACCAAGTCAAGATCAGCTACTTCCAAGTTCTACCTAATGTCAGCTTTGGATAATCTCTTCAAGTCCTCCAAAACCTCTGCTCTCGTGCTCCACAACACTTAATATGAGAAAACCTCCCCCAATACGTACCCTCAACTTTCTTTGATGTAATGTAATCCCATTATTGTTTATCCTATTTGTCATGGCCATAGGAGAATAGATTACATATTCCCTTTCCCCAGTGCAGTTGAGAATACATCTTCATTTAATCTTCTCTTCAGGAAAAACAATTCCAGTTTACTCAAGCCTTCTCTGTAAATCATATTTCTTAGACCTTCCCACTGCTCCCTCCTGGGCAGACTCCAATTGGTACAAATTAACCGAAGTGTGGAGCCCAAAAGCTGAATCCAGTAGTTCTCCTAGGGCTGTACAAACAGTGCCCAGAGCTGAAGGATTATTTCACTCATCTTCCAGGATACCCTGCTGCTTAAGCACCAATCTGGATGCATATGTCCTCTGCTTTCTTCCTCCCCTTCCCAGAAGACAGCACTGTTGATACATTCAGGTTTTAATTCCTGATAACTCCCAGATCTTTTTTAATTTGGATAACGATACAGTAAATCATTCTCTATTCACACAGCTGAATATTCCACTGCCAGGCTTTTATTTATCCTTCCACTGACTGATGTTTTATTCTTCCTCCAGGTTCTCACTCTGTCCTCCGGCTTAATGATAGTCTGTCAGATGCAGGTTTAATAATCATGATTCCCAGATAATTATCTAGGCCATTGATGAAATCACCCTGCAGACAAAGTAGGTGGATGATGGAATGGGATAACATGTCCTTCCTTGGTATCCTCCCAGTCTCTCCCTTCTGTACCCATGATCACCTGTTACCTGCAATAGCACCTACAGTAGGTGACCCTTTTGGCATCACCTGTGGATAACTGTGTTTTTCAACGGATTATCAGATCAACTCTTCCTTTATCTTCCTCTAAATACATCCTTCACTCAGATTATTTTTCAAGCATTTCTTGCCTGTTGAATCACATTTTGTACTTTGCTCTTCTACATGCTTATGCCCAAGGTCTAAGAGGAAACTACAGTTCTGTTAAAAAAAATAATCATCATCTAATGTACTGCCTCCTAGAAATCCTTTCCAAAAAAAGCTTGAAAACTTTAGGTATATATATAAAAAATTATTTCAGGAGCTTTATTTTATCTCCTGAAACTCCTTTTCCTAAGAAGAGCCTATCATGAAACTGCCTGAATGCTCCCTGAGATCTGCTGACGTCATTTGGACCCAAGATACCCTCCAGCAGTGTTTGCTCAACCACTTCCTTCCCACTGCTCAGGATCCACCCGATGAGACTCTCCCTGGCTCACAGTCCTAAGTGCAGGACAATCACCAGGACATCTCAAACCTGCTGAGCAGTTCCCTCCATCTAGCACATTGAAAATTTAGAGAATTAAAATTCCCTCATCACCATGTCCTAGAGGATCCTTCTGGATGGTCACAAAAAGCCTCACCCACTGTGTTTTCACTTGGTGATCAATGGCATCCTCATTTTCTTTACTTTAGTCTCACCTTTGAGAGTGTTACCACAGAAGAATTCCTTCTGGAACAAGTGTGTTGTATAAAATTCAATTCAGGATGCAAAGACCACCACTTATAACCTCAAATTTTCAGAAACAGCCCAGATTATAAATGCTGGGTAGACACAGATGCCTCAGGCCATCAGGTCTGATCACTGACAGCTCCAGGATGGACACTGCTGGTGAGCCTGCAACCAACTTTCTTCTTACGACACTCTCCTGGACCGCTGAAAGTATCCAAGTGTACGGAAACCCTTCTAGTGGTGCTACAAGGTCCCAAACTATCATATGTGGTCCTCAAATCCTAGGAGACCTCTGGCCACAGCAACAGCATCCTGCAATTCATGCATTAACTTATTTACAGTAATAATTTCCTAATTTAGAGGATTCAGTGTACAGATCAGCATCTTTCAGCTAGTTATTTTAGATAAAATAAATACATTCCTCTCTAAGGGGCAGCTGTAAGGGATTGTCAAGTCTGGCAAAGACTCAAAAAAGTAAGATCTTGGTAGTACAATGGAGAAAAAAATTGATTGTTAGAATGCAGCTACATCTCAGTGGTGTGTACCACAAGGACAACACATTCACAGCAGTTGAATCTTTCTGCTGCATTTTGACATACCCTGGTTTTCCTAATCAAGTATTCTGAAACACGGAAATACAGTACATCGAATTTGTACAAGCACTACATGGGAATCAAAATACTTTGCTGGCTTAAAGAGTTGTCCATTACACACAATTTAGTAACTGTTGCAGCCCAGCCTGTCACCAGTGAGCATGTGTCTACACTTAGAGCTTAAAAAACTCTGTAACTACATAGGAGGATATAACAAATAGACCAAATTCAAGCAGCTGCTGGAACTGTATCACTGATGATGCACACAGAGCATTGAGCAAGAAGTGTTCTGTCCCAGTTAGTGCAGGACAATGGCTGCAGTGATCTTCTAGGAGAATCCGTGCTGTCTTCTGCAGCAAGACAACAGAGCTGCAATTTTTCCTGCTCTTAAAGGAACCACTCCTCCCACCTTTGCATTTATAGGATTCTCAAAACCAGCTACTCTGCTAGATTCAAAGGGGTAACTCTCACAACATGACTCAAGTGACTCATCTGAATGGAAGAGACTCAATTATGACATTTGCTCAACCTAGGCCAGTGTCTTTCACAGGTATTGCAAGAGCTTTTGACATGATTTACCCAATCCCAGTAACATCACAGGAGGTTACAACACAAGGAGCTCCTGTTTGCAGAGTTGCCACACTGATATCCTTGTTACATGAGGCTGCTGTTTCTAAGTGCAGTGACGCTCCAGGACTCCTGCAGCATAAAGCCCTGCTTGTTAAGGGAACCTATGAAATGCTCCAGAAGAATTAGAAATGGGAAAAATGTTTTTTCCCATGTTTTAAACGTACTTCCCATCAAGTACGTATTACTGTTTACTGCCAGGGAATTTGCCTCTTCAGTATGCTATTTATTTTTCCAAGGAGCAACTTTTCCAGTGCCTCCTCTTCTGCAAATCCCAAGGCCACACAGTGTGAATGAGGATTGTAGACATACTGTTGACATTCTGAAGTTGGATAAGCTGGTAACAAACATGCCAGGTTTGTGTGTCTCACTCTGGATTTCATCCTGGAGAGAGTAATTAGTGGAAGAAACATCCCTTTACCATCACATAGACATAATGACTAGACTTAATTTCAATTACCAACTAACTACTACTAACTTTATATTGCTTGCTATGCCACATGGGCAGATGTCTCGTATAAAGCAGAATTTTGTAGAAAAAAACTGAATTATTGCATGTTAGCAAGAACTCAGCAGAAGTAGTTTAGCAGGACCATTGAGGATGTTCCTGAGGCTGGGTAGGGAAATCCTGTAAATCCTTTCCCACCTAATCTTGCTGAAGTCCTTGAAACCAAAATGTTGGAAGGCAAAGGTTTTGAAGTCTTAGAAAGACTGCCCTGCTGCTGACTCCTCCACACAGCATTTAAACAATTTGCTGCTGAGTGAATTACAGCCTGGCACTCTTCTCACTTGCTTCATTTCCCCTTCAGTCAGTCCTGCCCTGGGAGGGACCAGAAGACAAAAACACTGCTCAAGTGTCCCCCACTCTGACCAGTCAGGCCCTGCCCTCTACCTACCACAGGGGAGAACTGCCCCTGCACCAGCACCTGGATTCACTCTTAAAATATACTTAGTTTTGTACAAGTCTCAGAGGGAGGAGGAAAGAGTTTTCCCAGAGACTCCAGTGATGAAGAGCGGATGAGCAGGGCCACAATTTTCTTCTGGCCATCTAGCAAGACCCAGCATCAAAACTAAGAACTACCAAAGCAGTTTGGAGCCCAAAGCAGATCAGAAGCAAACAGGTCTGCTCCTATGGCAGCCGTGTACAGCCAGTCAAGAAAGAGGCTGAACATGGAGCAGCTGAGTGGGCGAAATGGTCCAGAGACCATGACCAGGGAATGAGGAGGGGGCAGGCAAACATGCCAGAATGGATAGCACAAGGATGTAATCACTCAAACTCACCCTCCTCTAGAGCAGAATCCAGAATTCCCACATCTCCCAACAGGAGTGAAGTGTCTCAATCTTCTCCTCCAGTGAAGTCCCAATAGAAAATGTCAGCAACTATACATTTCGTAATTCTTTTTTTTGCCACTGCATTTCTCATTAGTGAAAACATGTATAAACAACTGTCAGAAACACTGCAGCTTGCTGCTGAAATGCTAATCCTGCTACCTTAATTTAAATCAGCTTCTCTGAGCACATGTAAGCCTATGCGTGCTGTCACGCCTTTTTTTCCCACACAACACAGGATGGCCATGCTCTTACATACAAGAGTTGTGGAGTAAAGGAATCTATGACTCCAATTCACCTCTTAGAGAAGGTGCAAAATGGGGAGCAAACAGCCTTGGGACTGTAATAAGGGTAAGAAAAAAAATTAAGGAGAAAGGTGACTCAATCACTTAAAAGGAGTCAGATACAATCTATGTTCCAAGTACAGGGGTCGTAAAAGACCCTGGTAGTACGTACCTCAAAACATGCTGCAGGTCACCACCTATTTATTGAACTCATCTGCACAGTACTGGCAGTAAAACCAGACACACTCTCTGCCCAGGGTGATTTGCTCTTTTGCCACCATATACAGTACATACAACCTGAAATCAAGCATTACTGTGGTGGAAATACAGCTCAATTACAGCCCACTGGAATATAAAGACTAAAAATAAGAATGCAGTCACTGCTATCAAGGAGACAGTCAACACAGTTTATTTCAATAATTAGGATTTTCTTAATTCCGTGCAAGCTTGCCTGTGAGCACTTGCACTTGTAAACCAAAAAGCCACATTATTTAAAGCATTGCTAACAAGGCCTTTACGAAACAACTATATTTATATTCCTTACTGCAGCCAGCACATAAAGCAGTTTGACAGTACTGCAAAATACACCCATTTCTAACTACAGCACCATGTGGGAGCAGTTGGTGAGAAAAAACTATCTGCAGGGGGTTTTTTTTGGAGGGTTACATTAAATCTAACACTTTAAAGAAGTCCCCAAACTGGCAAAGAACAGGGCAGGCTACTGATACTGCACATTAAATGGAATCCACAGATAAATGGTAATATTGTGTTGTAAGACTGAAGTACAATCAAAAAACTGACACAGAAGGTCAGTGTAGTATCCAACAGGATTAAATACTGAGCACAAGTCCTTTGGGAAGGTCCTTGGACAGGCCAAGCTGAGCGTTCAGCTTTCTGCTTGCAGTTCATTCAGACTGTGTGTTAACCAGGCTCAAGTCTGGCAAGTTTTACTAGTTTGGAAAAGGTGCCTTGCAAACAGAGCTGCACATTTCCAGAGCCAGCTGTAAATCGCAGGCAGCGTAGCTGTGTTCACCTCCAGCTAATGAGCCTCCTCAGGTCTCAGCGAACTCCACAAATAACCACCTCAAGCCTCTTTGTACCACACCACCCGAACTGGGAGCAGGGTCAGCTTAACTGCATTAGGTCTTAGCAACATTGGTTGCCAGCCCTGATGAGCACTTAATGACTGATTAATTTTACACAGTCATTATGAGTTAACCAAAAATACAAACTGTATGTTTCATAGGCATACAATGCATCTCTGTTAAGCACACTGTGCTGTTCATGCTGCCTCTGCAATAGCGGCAACAGGGCAGGAGAGTCCTCATCCAGCACACAGCCTGCCAGTGCAACGTTTCTGAGGGAACTTGAATCACCTGTCAGCACTAGATCCGTGTTGAGTGTCATGTGGACACAGTACGTCTAATCTGAGATATCATGTGAAGTCTCAAAGCAGGACTCATCCTATCAAGTTACAGCCTTTGCCCTTGCTTTCCTCTTCAGGATAAATCTGTATGACAACACACTATTCATCCCTCTCAGGGAAGAAAATTGCTTTGGATTCTAAAAAATTGTCTCGATTTTTAACCACCACAGAAAAGAGCAAAACATTTTGCTTTGCTCTCCTGCCCTGTATAGCCCCCCTGCCTGTGCTTTACAGCCTCAAGCACCATAAAGCTGGTAGGAACACACAAATTATGTTTTAATAAAATGCCCAAACCACGACCTGTGTGACTTTCTACAGCCAGCACTGTCTCGCAAGCAGCTCCAACACAGACACTGAACACTGGACACTTGTCCTTGCACCTAAACTTAACGTTTCCTACATCTAGAGAATCATAGACCATCCTTTGCTACAGGTCTACACACATAAATAGATATACTGGCTTGGATCTCCCCACCTCAGCACAGAGCATTCCAGATGGGCTTAGGATTGGATTCCTAGGCAAAAGAAGAGGAAGAATAAACGAGAAGGTTCCCCCTCCATGCTCTCCAGCCATTTTCAGCTCAGGAGCTTCTCAGGTCAGATGTGGTTCCCATGAATTTGGTAACCTCAAATAGATTTCTCTTCCATGAGTTTGTCCAGACTCCCTTTGAACCCATGTAAACTTCCAGCACACACAACATCCTGTCGGAGGGAGTTCCCACAGCTTAATTACACATTGTATGTAAAGCCACTTCCTTCAAATTCAAGATTGTCCCCATTAGTTGCTTTTACTGCCTCCTAACTCCAAAAAGGAAAGAGTGAACACTTTACCTCACTCACCCTCTTTCTCCGGCTCACCTAACAGACTTTCTAGACTGTAACATTCTAACACAGAGCTGGTTATTTTTTTAAGTTACCTTTACCCCTGTGACAACAGCGACTGTCTCCTCCCAGCATAAGCAACAACACACTGGTAGAGGAGCCACGGTGAAGTGCTTCAGCCAGGAGTGCCCAGCAGCAGCACAGAACCGTGTACCTTCCCACCCCACACGGTCCATCCCAGCCCGAAACACCTCTGGGCTGCTGCAGGAGCGGGAGCCTGGAGGGACACCCTGGTTTAGGCGAGGGTGTGCTCTTAAATCCATTTATGCCGTATCAGAGAACCACACCCTGAGCTGCTTTTTCAAGTGCAAACAAGCCACAGCTTGGTCATTCCCTGGTACGTTTCGCTCGATGCATTAAGTGAGGACTGTCTTGACTTTAAAATAGCAGTAACAGAGAATTCCAGAACATGCTCCTTGATCCAGCAGTAAGTTACATTTGCTGCATTTTGTGCAGAGGTTTTACTTGTTATTTCCTCATTTCTTCGACCTCTGTTAATTTCCTATTACTAGAATTCGGAATTTCCTCCAGGTGACCACTAAGAAATACAGCCCAAGAGCCCAAATTCTTCATGTTCTCACTAGACAGAGACTTTACTTGAGCCTCCACTTGCCTTTTACAGCTGTCCTCTTTCTCCTAAATTTAATATGAACCGTATTGATTTTGTTCTGGCTTAGTTTCTCACTGAAAATGACGTGCAATTACTGTCAAGTGCTAACTGAAGGCTAAGATGAACACCTGCACTTAAGAACCAAACTAAAACAATTAACACCAATTGTTTCTATTTCCCCCACTCCAGGTTGAGTGACATCGCCTTAATTCTTTCCTGAATGCTTTGTTACTTATTCCATTATTGTGCCTAGGATTGATGACTTAGTCTGATGGGATTATAATCATTAAGACTGTCCTACTTCTCTTTATTATAACTGCATATTAACTGCTGCAGTATGTAAAGAGCTTTCTGGGAAGAAAAATTACATAAACCCCCTCCATTCTCAGGCCAGAACGCTTCAGAGCTGAGAAACAGCTCAAAACAGAGGTGTCAACTACCACCATTAGATGTGCAATATAATCCAACCTTTATTTTTAACTTAATGAGACAATCAAACTACATGATTGCAGGGAAGTTCCCTGTACATAGATAAATAACTGCCAAAAGACAGGAAACCAGACAGGAAGAAATGCTCAGTGCTCTCAGAAAATCACCTGTGGAACCTGCACTGCTCGACAATCATGAAGGACCTGAAAATGCGAAGAAAAATAGCAATACAAGAAAATTTACTGATGATGTCAATACTTACAGGTAGTAAAGGCAAGGGCTTAGTGTGATGAATTTCAGAACCTTAACATGCTCTACGCCTAAGCAGTAAAATTTGAAATAGATAAATGTGAAGTGATATGCAAAGTAAAAACCAGATCCAACTTCCTATATGAAATGATGGAGTGAGAGCTGATCACTAACTTGAGGGCAGTATTTTAAGATTATATCGTTAATTCCTTTAAAATATAACCTCAATATTCTGAATTGCTACAATTTTTGTGTAAGATTCCAGTGTTGAGAACCACAAGAAAATGACCTAAACAGAACTCATTAACGTGATGCAGGAATCCACGTCACGCCTGTATGTTCTCCCTGTGTGCAGCTGTGACCCTCCCTGGGTCAGAAGGCTGGAAAGGAACTGGAAATGACTCAGAGCAGGGCACACGGATGATTAAACTGTACAACAGTGACCAGATGAGGAGCAACTGCGGCAGAACTGGAAAAAGGACAAGCTGCAAGAGATACAACCAAGGAAGAAAACAACTAAACAACCGCGCTGGGATCCCGAGGAATGGCGAGCAAAGCTGGGCCTGAAACAAGGGCAAGGGCACAGGAGATGAGCCAAGCTGGAAGCAAAGGCAGGCCCGGCAGGACACATGGCAAGGCCTTGTTGTTTCTACCACAGCTCAAATTTTTAGATTCATAATTTCTTTGTCATTGGCTTCTCCTTGAGCTCCCTTTTCCTCCCAGTTACTTTCCATGATATTGAGCTTCTGTTTTCTATTTTCTGTGCTCAATTTCTACTTTCCTCCTCTTTCTTCTGTAGGGCTTTCTCACATTGCTTTTTAAGCGTGAACAAAACAGATGTCTTCACTTCCTTTCCAAGCCAGGTTATTTAATTCACATTCAACACTTGATGGAGGAAAAATACCACAAAAGAAGGTTCCTGAAAAACCTTTGCTAAGCATGTTTAAGCCAAAATTGTTAGAGACTAGAAGTGAAATATGGACAAGCAAAACTCTGTCTTAACATTGTCACCATGCACCATTTTGCCAACACCAAACTTACCAAAGCCCTCCTGATCTACCACAAGCTTCTTCTCAACTATCTGCAGTGTTCACCCCTACACTGTTCACCTCCCTATTGCTATATATGAAATTACCACACTAACACTGTTTCAGAACCCAAGGAAGAAGACTAATTTGAGCGCTCCTCCCCTGCCTTATTCTACGATGCCAAGTCCCTCTCCGAAGCTGAAGGGAAAGTTTTGGTGCAGAAAGCAGGATTCTGTCCTCAGGATCTGTGGCTGCCATTTCTCTCCTTCCACCCTCCCTTAATGCTCTCGCCACTTTGCCCCTGAGGACACCTTTGCTATCTGCAGGCACAACGACTCACGAGAGCACATCTCTTATGCAATACTGAGTCCCAAGATTACTTTGCACAAAATGAGATTAGGGCTTAATATTGAGGTAATTAGAGCAGACCTGTGGGTATCCACACGTGTGTAATCTGCATTTGGGCCAGTTTTTTTGTGGTCTCCTCTCTTCCCAGATACCTCTAGCATGCCGGACGGGACGTGGGACACTGAACAAGGCAGGCTCTGCTTGGGCAAGGTGGCTTTGTCTCCAGGCATTCACTGCTGGGACCAGAGCACATAGGGATAAGAAAAACTAATGCTAACTCTTCCAGACAACCATCTTCTTAAACGCACAGCTGCCACTCACCTGTGCTCCTTCCTCCTCTTCTCCCACCACAAGACATCTGCTGAAACTGCACAGTTTCAGATCAAACACCCAGCAAGCCCAGCACCCTGCCTGACACATGCAGGTACCTCAGATGGCCAAGATGGAGTAAAAGAAGGAACAAACGTGTTGATAGCTGTGCAAGTGTATTTTCTCAGTTTCCTGTCTGAGGGTGTTATTGTTTTTTTAATTCTTGGTGCGTAACAGCCCATTTGACAGCATTTTCTCCTGTGATTTCATCTGTTTCGTTGTCATTCAAGGCACTCGGTGGCACTGCATTCTGCGGTCTCAGTGCAGACGGAGGGAGAGGCACCATCAGTTTTGATCTGGACCAGACTGTGCATAGTCATGTCTTTGCCAAGCTGGAGAGTTCAAATCTTTGTAAGCATCCCTTGTATGCAATCCATTCCTTATCTCTGATCGTTCTTTTCAGCCTCATCTTCGCTTTTCCAGTTGCAATGTATCTCAAAGTGCATCTACCTTTGCACAAGCCCACTGTAATCAGTGTGTTGAGAACTGAGAGCCACAAGGCTATCCCTGTTTTCCTTTTTTATTCCTTTCCCAAAGCCCCTCACACATGCTCATATGATCACTGTTCAACATTAAACTTGCATTTCCACAGAATTAGGACAAACTCTTACTTTTAAGTGGCAAGAATTAACTTTCAACCCATTAGTGCATACACAAATTCAAATTACCCCCCCTTGTATTTATCTGGAACAAATTTCATCTGGCATTTTGCTGCCTGTAATTCAGTGCCAGAAGGACAAGCTGCAAATGTTCCTGGTTGGCTCTTGCCTTTTCTTCCCTCTCTTTTCAACACCTTGCTCACCAGAATGTTTATGAGTATACTGACCAGTAGAGGTGTAACACAGATCCTTACTCTTCTTTTGTCCCAAACTTCCCTTCTCTGTGCTTGTTGAGTCATTTAAAACCTGTTTCCTTTGCAAAAGCCACACCAGCTTTCTCCTACTGTAAGGTTTTAGTCCATTTGGTTACTTTATTAATTTTTTTTAAAGGCACTGAACTCTGAAATATCCTGCTGAACTATCTTTAAGAACAGCTACCATGTAAACCATCTTCATTTTTCTGGCTTCAAGGTGTTAAGTGAGAAGTTACAGAGCATAATTAATAATTTGGTCATTTCAGGCCTGAGTTGCCTCTGGAACCCTTGGGCAAACACCATCTGGTCTTGGCATCTTGTAACTGTATTTATCACTTCGTTCTAAAAATTACTTTGGTGACAATTCAAGCAGAGAAAGATCTTCCAAATTTTTGGCATAGGAACCTCTTTGGACTCCTGGACTCCTCTACCGGAAACAAGAATGCATCTAAGTCATCTAACTTTCTACTCGTGGCTTCATTATCAAATATTTCTTTCACTTCTTCATCATCTACCAGCCCTCCAGACTTCATCATCTTTTTGCTTCTTATATAGTTGGGAATTATTTTTTTTTTCTCTGAGTATGATGTTGCTCAGTCTCTCTCTGGCAGGTCATTGTATTTTTCATTTGACTTGCCAGAGTTCACGTTTTTATCCCTTTTCCTGGTCAACTTCGTAACTTAAACTTTCTGAAGGCTGTATTCTTATTTCTAATACTTTCTTTATCCCAAACTGCATGCTCATTCTCATCTGTCAACATGCCACGGTGTAATTTAAAATCTTCCCAACAGCACTTTCAATTTCAAACGCAGAAGCCTAGTTCTGCTGTGGTTTACATGGAACTCAGCCTTTCCAAACAGCCCTCGGACTGAGGTTTAAAAAATGAACCAATTCACTTGGTCAGTACCAAGCCAAGATCCCACTGTAGGACGGCCTCACCTCCCACAATTTCAAGGGAGCAGACAGGAGGTAAAGAATAAAGAGCCTCCAGGTGTAAAATATAAGAAAAATGAAATGTTAGCAAAGAATGCCAACAGAGATAACTGATGCTTGGAGAGCTGCTACTTCTTTCAAACCACTGACACACACAAAGACAACTTTCATTAAAACTGAAGATGAGGAGGAGGAATCACTTTGTACACATCCACACTAGTGACCTGCTCCAAATCACATGTGACAGTTCAGGCCAGGTGAGACAGGACTATTTTTGGTTGCAAAGCACTGCTAATTAATTGAGCAGAGAGATTGAATTGAGCCCTATTTCTGATTAAAACCAACAATAAAAAAGCAAGCAGAAAACCCACAACAGTAAGAGCCTGAGGAAAGCAAAACCTCGTATTTGTTGTGGGCACACTGCCCAATTTTACTGGGTATACTTGTGACTTTGCACCTGTTCCTTTTACCAGGGACCCTGGTCGTGAAGGGTGATCAGAGAAAGACAACAAACACTCTCCTGATTAATTAGATGGTTCACTGGCTGTTAGTTGTGTGGATGGCAAGTATGTAAATCGAAAGGTGGTCTATGGATATCTTAATTCTTCCAGTGTCTCAAATGTCCCTCCCAAGTGAAAACATGGTGATCGCGAAATGACATAGGAGAGGATGGACAGGGCAGTGTTGTTCTACCAACTCCAATCATGCTTTTGGTACTTTTATTCAGAGTTCAGAATGAGGGATAACAAGGGCCAGAAAGCACCCACACAGCTAACACTTGTGTAACAGCAACAGTAACTAAACCACTGTACCACAGACAGTTTTGGGATATTTGTGCTTATTTTTTCTATGATCTCAAAAGTAAAAAGCAACTACTTCTTTAGATTTAGCTACTCAACTCTTTACAGTAGGAGAAGAATCACACCAGAAGGGAAGGAGCAGAGAATTTCCACTGTGCAATCAGGTGTGTGCAGGTACCCCAGGAATGAAGGTCAGCTGCCATTTGGTACATTCATTTTGCATCACGCTGTCCTGTATTACAGGGTTTCACTCTTATTATGTGTTTACTAGGACAGATTCATGGATTAATTTAAGATTCCAAGGGCAGGCTGGCTCATCAACACGCTAACTGCCCCAAACTCACCCATTACACTTCTCCTCCACCTTAGATAAAACTGCATTTGGAGATAGATCGTAAGGCAACAGAGCAGAACATGTGAAAACACATCAGCCATATCAGAGTGCGGCGTGAAAGGTAAGAACAGACACTGTCCGATTGGAGACGTGGGGAGAACCTGATGATATCACAGGGTCAGGGAATGAAATGGTACAGAGAGACTGAATGAGAAGGCAGCAGAGACAAGGTCAGAAATGTCTCGGGCAGAGGAGACCACAGGCACAGTGGGAAGAGCCAACAGGGTTCTGGGCAACGTAAATACATTGACAGAAAAAGATTTAAGCGTAAAAATGAAGAAAAAAAGGAGTTACCGTTAAAAAACAGGAGGAAAGATAATGATAGTTCCAAGCTCCCTTCAAAATATATCATATTTTTTTTATTTGGAATTTGCTTATCTGAAGAGCCATCGCCAGTCCTACATCCTGGTGGCGGTTAAGATCATTTAGGATGTTTTTACTGTCAATTCCTGGCTCAGAGAACTCCCCGCCTCTGGCTGCTGTGGCACTCGGCCAGAGCGTGAGCTCGGAGGACCAGGAGGGATAACACGAGAGCTGCTCAGCTGAGCTCTGCTGGGACAGAAATCATTTTGCCCCTTGTGTGAAGGTGCATTTATGTCTTGAGAAATTATTTTTAAAAAACCACAACCATGTATTCTAGTGTTAAATGATACAAAACAGCCATTCAAATTAATTTATGTCAATCATTAATTCTGAATATGCTATTAAGCATTCCAGTGAACTAATTACAAGTGAAATATAGCTAATGGAACCTTTTTTTTTCTTTTAAACATTCAGCCTTGGTCCAAATCAGATCCAGAATTAGACTGCATATTTGAAAGAGAAATGCCAGCGCTGTGTGGCTGGAGACCTGGGTAAAGCCAGAGCAGGGCAGAAGGAAGGTACGGATCCATCAGAAGAACTTTCAACAGAAGGCAAGTATTTTCACAAACAATCTTTTCACAGAGAGAAAGGCCTCATGTTTCCATCCTGGGCCAAAATCCCCCATCAAAGCCACCGGAGAATCGAATGCTCTGAGTCACAAAAAACATTCATGGCACATGAAATTAACTTTTGGGACTTTTGAGATAAAAAGATTAATAAAAGTTTGCTTCTAGAAGAAGTAGGCCATCTCAAAGTCACACTTGTGACAAGTCTGCCTTGTCACCTAGCCTAAGATCTGGGCGGGGGGAAGCAACAACAAACTTAACATTCCCTGGGTAGGTCTCAGGGTTTCATTTTCTTCAAATCCTCGATCACACAGAGAAAGAGTGGGTGGGAACCACTGCTCATGAAGGGTTTCCTACAACAAACAGGTGAACGGTACCAGGAGAGAAACAAAAGGTGGATATGAGACAGCAACCAAAACCAAACAACTGCCCTTCCAGACACCTCACAGGGACAGACTTAAAGCGACACCGAAGTAGTTGTGGCGTTATTTGAGTGGGAACAATACTTTCTCCTGAGTCTTTCTAATAGCTTTAACTCCGCAGACCTCTACGAGAAGTTTTTGGGTAATATGTTCTTTAGACCCAAACGCAACTGCAGCGATCTGGAGGCTCCTCCCGCACCCGAAGGGATGTTTCCCGGCACACACGGTCCGGGCAGCTTTCGGTCCCCGTGTCAGACCCCGCCGGGCGCTTCCCCGCCCGTCCCGGCGAAGAACCGCTCCCCAACCTCGGCGGCGTCGCTCCGGAGGGCGATCCCTGCCCGGGCTCCGACTTCGGCCGCTCACGAACCCCGGC
>WEKX01013817.1:0-10827 GCA_013390025.1 Pitta sordida | reverse complement strand
GGGGAGTCGGCGCGCGGGGGCTGCCGGGAGGGGCCGCTATAAAAGCCCCGGTGCTATTTACGCCGCGCGGGAGGGCGGGGGAGTGTTTGGGGCTGGTGTGTGCGGGGCACCGGCACCGTACGAGTGTCCTGGTTGCCCGCAGGCCGGTCGGTTCTCTGTTTGTTCTGGTGGGTTCGCGTCTTGAGTGTTGTGTGTGGTTCTGGGTCCCTTGGCTCAGGGTGTTGGGGCGGTGGGTCTGGAGTGCATGTCCTGTGAGGAGCGGTGGGACAACAGGGGGTGTTCAGGCTGGAGAGCAGGAGGCTTGGGATCATCTTGTCACCCTACATGAGAGGAGGTTGTCCTCTCGTTAGAATTGACTCCTTTCTCTTGGCCAGCCAGTCCTAAGCTGTGCCTGGGGAAGTCTAGGTAGGAGACTAGGAAGAATTTTGTCACAGAAAGGGTGATTAAGTGTTGGAATGGGCTTCTGAGGGAGGTGGTGAAATCCCTGCCCCTGGTTTTAAGGGAAGACTGGATGTGCCCCTTAGTGCTATGGTCTAGTTAGTGTGGTGTTGAGCCATAGGTTGGGCTTGATGACCTCGTGGGTCTTTTCCAGCCTAATTGATTCTGTGGAAGGTGGCTGTGGTGAGGAGTTTTGTGTATTACTGTGCCCTGTTTGCCTATGTGGCTTTCAATTACCTGGTTTTTTTAATAGTGGAGCAGGTGAGCTGTTCTGTTTGGAGACACTGAGCAGAGCTGTTGGGGCTGGAGGAAGCCAAGGAGCTCCCAGGCAGTGTAGGAAGGGCCTGGAAGGGTTGGACTCACTGCCATCTCCTGAATATGTCAGTGGTGAACCTGGTGGTAAGGAGAAAAAATCCACTTTAGTACAGTGGGAAGTGTCCTCACCTGGCGTGTGGGAGACCCGGGTTCCATTCCCACCAGGGAGACAGTGTTAAGAGTTGGACTCGATGATCCTTGTGGGTCCCTTCCAACTCAGAATATTCTGTGAGGGAAACAGTGTTTCCCTCCTTGCCTACCTGAAAAGGTTGAACAGGTAGAAAGGGCCTTAGAGGACTGTGGGAGCATCATTGCAAAGGGAATGTGTGTGTGGAGGGAGATGATGACAAACAGCCTCTGCTGTCTCTCAGGGTTCCCTGTGCAGCAAACACAGTTGCCCTTAGGTAGCATTTGGGGATAATCTATTAAACCCAAATTTTCCTACAAAACTGGTGCTGTGCCAACCCTGGTATGTGTCTGAGGTGCTTCTCCCCATCCCCATTCCCTCCTCATTTGACAGCATTTTTGTTGCCAGTTGACTTCAGGGTGGCTGACCTTTTCATGGACCATGCTCCTCTGTGGAGGAAGGAGCTGTTCCCCTGTAACTGAGCATGTCCCTGCAGAGCATTGCAAGGAAGCTGACTTTTTTGGTCAAGGCAATGTTTGATATAAACTGGTAAATGCTTGGTACTGGTTCTTGACAGTCAGCTGGCAGTGTGCACAGTGAGAGGCTTGTGATAGTTTGTCTTGTGGCTGACCAGTACACCTCCACCTCTGACACCAAGACAGAAGATCATTCATCTGAAGGCTGTAGTGAAATTACCTGTGGCTTGGACACCGGCTTAGTGGGGCTTGAACCAGAAATCAGTTATTTCTAGGCCATAGGCTCTTTTCATAATTGTTCTTTTATTCTTAACTGTTTGGTAGAGGTCCTTGTGGCCTGCTACTTTTTTTCCCAATGGTCCATTGGGAAATTTTGGCCTTTGTTTACAAAACAGTGTTGGGTGTTTTGATCACAGCACACAGGAGGTGTGTGCTCCTTTTCCTGGGGCAGTAGCTCCTTGCCCAAGGCAGGGAGCTCTTTAGATTTGGATGAGTGTGTGGCCCCAGGTCCTGCTCTCCCAGGTGAGCATTACTTAAGTGGGCATCATGTTTATCAAAGTACTTCAGGAGCTGATTCTTCCCAGTTTAGTAATTACATAGACAGCTTTCCATCCATTAAAAGCTTTGATTTTAATCAAGATAGGCAACAAGTTCTACTGCCAGCAATAAGGATCCTCAGTGTAACACTCTGTAAACCACAACTTCCAAAGGTGTCTGTAGTGTGAACTTGCCACCTTCTGGTGTCTCTTGCGTGCCATTGTCCAAAACAGCCTTCATCCTGACTTTCAGCTTATGGCCAGGGTCACAGTAGGTTTTCAGCTTCAAGGATGAGAATGGGGTAGAGAAGTGCAGCTCGTCTCACATGACGTGTGGGAATTTCATTTATGAGTTAAAAGCAATGTATTCTGAAACAAGTAGTTTAGTCATAAGCATAAGTCTCTCCCCCACCATCTCCAGCCCCAAATTTATCTTTTGCTATGATAAGTGTCCATGCACAGAAAAAAAACCTTGTAAACTGATAGGAACACCCCAGAGTACCTTTTGCAAATATTTTTATTGCAAAGTTACTTCATGAATCAATTCAACTTATGTCAGGCAGTCCTCTGTGTTTACAGCTATCAGTAAAAAGCAGGAACTGGGAGGAAATAGTAGAAAGCTGTAGCTGAGGAGACTTTTTGCCCTTAGAGAATGTATGATCTCTTACATTTTTGCTGAGGCTGTACACTTGGTTCAAGAGTAAATGTCAGCTTACTGCTGACACCACAGCATTGATGGGATTTAGTAAAAGGCCTTTCATGACTTACCCAGGTCAAATGGTAGTTAATTGTATCATAATTTGCTTTTGAAAGTCTTGTCTGTAAACTGGGAGTAGTGTTAGAAACGCTTGCCAGCCAAACATGATGGTCTAGCAGCGTTGTCTTTGTTTTAGGGCTATATGTGGAGCAGCCTGAAGCACCTGTCTCCCCAGTAAAAATGGTGTGGTGTTTAAGAAAAAACACAAACCAGAAATCCCCAACATCTGACCCTTCCCAGATGATTTGGAAAAGTCAGTAACTTTCATCTGAACCCAGTCTGCTGACATTCATAAAGGAAGAAAATTAGCAGGGCAAGCCACTCCAAACATGCAAAGTCTTTTCCTGGGTTCCTTGTATGTGGCCTAATTAAGCAAATGGGAACTCTCCAAGTGGTGCCAGTGTAAAAAAAAAAAAAAGTGTAAAGCAGCAAAGTCCAAACCAAAAGGCAATCTATTTCTTCCATGTAGGACATCATTCTTTTTCTCTCCCCAGTCTACACTGGGTTTAAGGCCAAGCACAGGCTTTGATGAAGTTGGGTTTTGATCTGTCTCACAGATAAAGAATCCTGAAGGGCGAGTCACCTGTCTGAAGTCCTGAAGGAAGTGGCCACCTTGAAAGCAGTCCTTTAGCTGCCTCCCTCCCTCTTGCTGTAGCAATTAACTCACCTGTGTCTGTCCATGGGGGTTGGCTTGCAGCTGGGCCCATGGCTGCTGTGTCACTGTGTTGCTGTTGTGACAGCCCCAATGAAAGGGAGAATTCCAGTGCTCTGGGCATTGGGTTTTCATAGAAAAAAGGGCTGCCCTTTCACAGGGATAGGGGAAATCTGGAGCATCTGATATGCAGAGGTGGACCAGAAGCTCCAAAATCTTGCAAGCCTCTAGTGCAACACAGGCTCTTAAGCTATGGCTGGAGAAATGAAACCTGTGAGCTCCAGCTCAGCGCAGTTGAAGCGTCTGATGCAAGCACCTCCAAGGTGGCTTTGGTCAGGCTTCCCTGTGGCAGGACTGCAGGAGGAGAAAGCAGCATTCCATTCCTACTGAGAGAACCCCTGGTATGGAAACCCTTGAGGGTCAGAGGAGCACAGGCCTTCTAAGGACAGTGTGGGTCTCCAAGCTTATCCCTTGTCCCTCCCTGCCCCTGGATGCAGCAAGCACTCTTTAAAATCCTACAGCAAAGCCACCATTTGCATTCTGTATTCCCTGCCCAGATGTGGGATCCTCCAAATCTCCTCAGGTGAGGATTTATTAACTGGACTGGAAGTTCATCTCATGTCCCTACCTGAGATTGTGTATCCAGGAGGCTCTACCTCTTAGAGGCCCTGGCTGGCTCTTGGGCATGATAGCTCCAGACAACAGTCAATTGCACAAGCTCATCCCTTAATCCTAGTGTGACCCACCTTCCTCTCTCCTGCAAGTAGGGCATGAGCAGTTCCTCTTGCAGTAATGAAAACCTTTCCCATATTTCACTATAAGTTTTGTTGCAAGTAATTTTTTTTGGCACAGTTCTTTCAGTTTGTGTTTCAATTGAAAGCTGAACAATTATTTATTTCACACTAGCACAGGAGCTTTGCTTCAAGCACACAGTAGCAAAAACCAGCAAAAAAGCCCTCAGCCTTAAGCATGAGGCACAAACATTTGACACATGCAACACTCCACTTATATCCCAGGCTGGCTTGTCAGCAATGGAATCCCATCGGGGTAACATCCCCCTGGGACTAAATGTTTTTGTGTGATTTCAACCTGCCATTAAATTCTCAGTAAATCCAATCTTCTTCTCGTAGGCAGAAGGGAAGGACTAGCAGGTATTGCCTCAGTGTGAAACAGGCTGTCAGCTGAGCAGGAAGGACAGACAGACCTACCAGTGGCCTACAGGAATCTCCAGTCCTGCCTGAGCAGGGCAGTGCCTGTGCTCTGCTCCCTTCCTGCCATCTGCTGCTGCTCTCTGGAGAAGATGAACCGCAGAAGGACCAGTGCAGGACACCTTACACAGCTGGAAGGGGAAGGAGATCCTGCTGCTGTGTGAGGCTCACCCACATCAGCTGCAGCAGGGCAGGATGAGAACTGAAGCTTTAGCAGCACTCAGTGCATTTAGCAGGGGGTCCTGTACTACCAGGAAACTGTCCTGGAGGCTCCCCCTGCCTGCATGCAAAAAGTGAGAGAAAATGCATAATACATATTCTCGATGGTAAATGCGCATATACCTGCTCCAATTTACTCTTGGACAGACTTTTAGGCAGCTTTTAGCCCTTTCTAACAGAGGAGGGAGCTGTCAGCTCAGCTTTGAGTTGCTCAGCAGGCAGAGCTGCCCACCTGTGAGCTGACTAGGCTGGCCGGGCAGCCCACCGAAGGGAGATGTTAAGCCTGACTTGCAGGAGGTGGACATTAACCTGAAAGTGCTTAAATCTTTTGCTTTGAGTGCATATATGGGGTGTTTTGTGTCCCTGTACAACGAAAACCACAGTCACTAGCCCGCAGGGACAGGAGAAGCAGCAGGCTTGACCTGTTTGGAGGTGAAACATTTGGTAATGGGGTCTGGCACGTTTTGTTGCTGTAGCCGTGTCCCCCTCTGTTGTATCAAGAGTCCCTGTAAAACTGGAGACTGTGCAAGACCTTCCTGACAATGTCCAGAGCCAGAGCAGCCTCCTCTGTGCCTGAGTGAGGGAAGCAGCCCTTGTATCTGGGACACCTCCCAGGTAGCAGAAACAAGCAAGGAAACGGGTCTGAGGCTGGCTCAAGCCAACGTGGACTGGTCTGAAGTGGAATAACAACCAGATCCTATCAGCCATTTCTCCTGGTACGACCTGTCCGTAGCATTCCTGCCTCAGCCAGTGCCAGTGTCTCAAGGTATGACTTAATTACAACCCTGAAATAAAAAGAAATTCCTCATTAGATGTTGCTTTACAGCTGCATCAGTCATCTTCTGTCCAGCTGCTCATGGCAGAGCTCCAATGGCCTGAATGGGGCTGGTTTGGCAGGTAGGTGGGGTGGTGGTGGTTGGAGCACGCAGCTGGGCAGAACAGGGCTGAGTCAGAAGCTCCTGGTGACGTTGCTAAACTCAGTTTGCCACAAAGATCTTTTTCTCCTTCATACTGGAGCTGCCTTTATGCAGTCTTTCCGCCTTCAGGAATGTGGCTCAGACCCAGTTCCTGCGAGTCATAAGCATTCATTCCTTAGCCCTCTGAAAAAGGCAAGTAAGAAAACCTGGTGTCTGTGTTACATGTCTGGGGACTGGTTTCCACCATGCGTGTGTTCTGATAGCAGTTAGTGACAAAGATGGAAAGCCTGTCTTCCCACCCAGGGTATTGTGCTTTATTTCTCAAGCCACAGGGATAATCCCTGGCAGATGACTTTGTTTTAAAGCGTAGTGAGACCCTGAACGGATGATTTAGGAGCACATGCTGTCTGTTGTGGTTCTGATTTTGGTGTGCTGTTTTGTGCCCCAGAAAGATGGATTGTTCCTTGGCTAAGGCTAAATGGTAATACCAACTGCTGTTCCCAGCTCCAGTTAGTCCCCCAAATCCTGTTGTTTCCCCCAAGTACTGGTGCTAGAAACCATCAGCCTTTCGCCCACCTTGGTCAATGCTTAGTGCTAATGTTCTGGACTGGTTTGAATTAATGGTAGATCTTGTGTGTCTCGTACTACAGAGCCTGACTCACATCAGCTCTCTTGATCACTTATTCCAGGAAAATAACACTCAAATTTGCCAGAGAACTGCTCCCGACACGCTGAAATATTTGTGAATTCATACCTTTTGTAACTCAGAATGGCAATTTATGGACGTTTTCCTCTGAAATTGTTCATATTGAAGTATGGGGATTGTACATAGAGCCTTGACAGACTCTTCAGTCTGAGAAGAGTTTAAAATTGATCACTTGGACCAACAAGCACCATTGTTTGAGGCAACTCATCTCAGACTATAATGTAGAGTTGCACAAAAACCTCCCTAAGAAAAACCTAGGCATAGACTTGGGACTTAATCTCTCAAATTCATGCAGAGTTGTTGGGGTTTGGGGTTTTTTTAAGAACATTTTAGTCTCTGTAACCCAGGAAAGGACTGTATTTTGGAAAAATGTCTTTTCTCAGTGATGGACTAAGTTCAGTCTTTTTATATTTGTTTGGGGTTTTTTTTTTTTTTTTTTTTTTGGACAAGAGGTAAAAGGTGCAGGAGCAAATACTGCAGAAGCATGAAACATCTCCTCTTGTATGAGAGGAGCAGAGGTTTAAATGGGAAAAAGGCTTGCTTTTAGGCTTCTGAGTTTTGGCACAAGTCCCAGTGGGATGTGTGTGCCTGGCCCTCCCCAGCCTCTGCACAGTGTTGCGTTTCTTCACAAAAATAGGATCTTTGCTGTTACAGAAGTAAATAGGGGAAAACATAGGGGAAATGCTCTGGGCAACAGGGAGCAAACTGAGTGTGACGTGTGGTGGGACTGCTACTGCTGAGTACCTTTATCATTTACAGTGAATGCTTATTAAAGCTGTATCCCAGGGCTGCAGATCCTCCTGCTCTCTCAAAACTTCCGATGGATGCTCTAATTGTAGCACAGACGTGGCTGTCTGACTGATCCTTGACTGGCAGCAGGACCAGTTACATCTCAGAACTACCTCATAAACTTCTAAAATCTTGAAAAATTATTTCCTTGCAAAAGCCAAGACAAAACATGCAATGTTGAGCCAAAATAGCATTTTGTTATTTGGAGATTCACCTCAACAGGATTTCTGACCCTGGGTTCAGGCTCACCTGCCACTTAAGAGGAGGCCAGAGAAATTGTGTGTGTGCACTTCTACCTACTGGAAGTGAAGGTGCTGAGGTAAGGTCTGACCAAGCCACAGAGGGTGAAACTCTTAAATAGAGGAGGGCAATGTAATTTCTAGTGGTCACTGCTGCTCTGGTGCAGTGCAAGGGTTTCTCGCATGTTATCTACTCCTCCACAGGGGCAACAAAAAGTGCAATAAAAAGACAAGAACAGTGCAGTGCTTTACTGTGACACTGTTTGCTCTCCTCCCCCATGCTGATAGTAAGGCTCTGCACTCAAAATTCAGATGCAGTTCATATTTGGTGTGATAGCAGAATAACCTGTAAGATTAAAATATTCCTGGATCTCCTGTTAAATGCTTTCCTTTCTCGCTATGACATCCTTGGCATCCCTGGGAACGGGATTTGCACTTCTGTGCTGTTACTGCAAAGCCTGTGGCGGTGACACTTGGAGGAGGGAAGAGGGGTCACGTTGAGGTGGGTTAATGTCAGAAATCACTTGTGTTTAATAGCTTTTATTATGAATAATATGCCCCCTCCAACATGAGGTAGTAGGAAAAGAAAGGGAAATATGAGAGTATATATAATCAGTGTTTCTGAAAGTCCTTTGGGAAGTGCTCCCCCTTCTCAGATTTATAGCAGCTCCCTGCAGATGTTCTTTAGCTGGAAGAGGTCCAGGAAGTATTTTTTTCAGGACAATTTTTTTGCCAGAAAGAGATGAAAATCTTAAACCAAAAATGTCTTTCAACTTCAAATTTGGAGTTGTTGTAATGTAATTCTTTGCAGAGCTGCCAGGGAGGTTTTTAAAAGTGCTATTTATAAGTGTGCATTAAAAACAGAAGCACACCATGGCTATAAGAAATTAATTTTCTGGGTTTGAAGCAAGCAATTAAGGTTGGGACAAATGTTCCTGCTTGTTGTTCTTCCTGTAGTCACTCTTGTAAAATAAAGGAGAACCACTGACATGAAAGCTCTGTTGGTGTCATTACTGCTGGGCTGCTTTGCTTTGTAGAGAGTCAGCTTGTCTCTGGTTAGTGACATTGTGTAAGGCTCTTAAAATCCTGCTGGAATCCCTGAAGCCTGTTAGGGGATCCCTCATTAAAAATGCTGGAAGACAGTCTAAAGTGTCACTTGCTGTACAGAATGAGCTTGTTGACAAGACCACATTCAACCCAGCACTTTTCTCAAGCACAGTTTGCAAACCCAGAGAGACGGAGTGGCATATTCCTGCTTCCTTTGTTTCTGTCAGGATGGAAAACAGAAAAACACTCTGGCTAAACTACATATGTTTTCAGCAAGGAGAAAACCCTAAACTTAACCTAGATGTGATGTACAAGAGAGGAGGTTAAAATAAAAGACATAAAGACCTTCAGTGCACCCCCTCTTCTACAATAGCAGGGGCACCAAAAATGAAGCGTTGAAGTTTTCCCAGCTGTAGCACTTTGATAAATGAAAAATGTTTTAGAATATGTATCGATTGGTACAAGAAGATCTCAGCACTTAACCCTGCCAGTGACATTAACCTTGTGCTTCATGAGGCCAGTGGCCAAAAACTTACTGGCTTACTGGACCAAGCAGCATCCAAATAGCCCTCTGTGCCCTCCCCCTGTGCACACAGCTCAGTCCTGCCAGCACAGTCCCTGTGCTCCACTGTGTCTTTCCTCTGGAGATGACCAGATGAGCATTTCCTTGTGCCTCTGCTACCCTCCTTCAAGTTATTCCTTCAACTGATGGCTGTAAGGGACCTTGTGCCTCCATTGGTTGTTGAGGCCGAGTGCTGGTTTTGGCTCATCAACAGTAATGTGGAGTTGACGTGTTATGGGCAGCCAGGAAGGATTTCGGAGTGGAGCCCATCTGTGTCAGTGCGGATGGAAATTCCCCAGAGCTGTGTGCTCTGTTCTGGCCTCGCCTGCCCCTCTAGGGAGGGTATTTCCATGTGGAGTTAGTCAGAGCTGTTTGTGTTTTGCCATGTTCCCAAGGCAGTCAGCATTCTTATCACTTCTGTTTGCTTACGGGGCACCCAAAGTGAACTTCACTAAGTACAGCTCACCTTGTCCAGCAGGTAAAGGCAACTGAGAGAGGAAGGACAACAAAGTACCTTGTTGGGTCACTGGAGCAGATGAGAGCAGAACTGGGAGGCCAAGGTCTGGGCCACAGGCACAGGTACCACGTAACCTGCTGAGATGCTGTGGAGCACTGAGGATGTGAGATGTGATGATTGCCCTGTTAAACATTAATTCTGACTGTTACTGCTGGTATTAAGCTGGAGTCCCTCCCTACAAGTGCCTAAGTTGAGTGGAGAAATGTTGTCTGGAGCCTGAGAGGTGGGACTGTACAAGGCCAGCTCCTGCTCAAAACCCACCTCAGTTTCTGACTGCTGCTAAGAGAGAATTTAAATAAGAATGGACTGATCTGCATCAGGTCAGGTGAGGGGCCCAAAAAAGTCTGCTGGACCAAGTGTGTGCCATAACCCAACACCCAGAACTCTGCTGGAGAATATGTTTTACACCCATCTGCTCCACTTCTTCCTGATGTACTGGTTCAGAGTGAAGGCATGAAGCTGTTAAATGAGACACAAATTTTAGTGTTTAGTGTTGTAATGGGAAAACCTATGTGTTAAGTATTAAATGTGTGCCGAGTTAAATAATTTTAAAGCTGGAGGAAGAAGCATCTGATGGCCAGAGCTGGCAGTTACAGGAATTTTGAGTTCTGTTCCTCTTCCTGCCAGTGATTCACTGCATGGCTCCAGGCGACACATGTACCCAAGCTGGAATATTTTCTTCCAGCTGCAAAAGAGCTGTAATGCAAATAGGTATGAGGAGGGCCTCTGAGGTTTAACTAATTCCCGTTTATGGAAAGCCTCGAGATCCTGACAAGGAAGTTGCTGGAGAAAGGCAAGTATGACAGTATTTCATGCTGCTGTTCATAAACAATCTGAATATCAGTGAAAAGCACCAATTGGTGCTGGACTCCCTCTTTAAACAGCCCTGCTGGAGGCTGCTCAGCACCCTCACTGGGGTAGGTGGGAAGGGCTCGGGTGATTCAGAGCAGTTCTGCCCAGTGTCCCGACCGGCCAGTCCGTGTGGTCAGTGCCCGGTGGCACCTGCTTGGCCAGTGGCCCAGGGAAGGGCCCATTCACCGGAGGCTCTAGTCGTTACAGAGACTGAGGCTCAGGGGTCACCCAGCCGGGGATGGAGCCGCAGCACAGGGAGGAGCTGTAGCACACAGCGTTATCCTCCACGACCAGCAGCGCCCTGGGGCAGAGCACTGGGCTGGGGGGGGAGAGGAGAACCCGCCTTGCCCCAGGGCCTTGGGGGTCCTGCACACACAGCAGTGCAGGGAGGGGCTCCTGGGCTGTGGGCCGCAGGGCTGGGCGGGCGGGGAGGTGCTGGGAAGGGCTGGGCAGCAGACGGGACGTGTGCG
>WEKX01013815.1:0-12664 GCA_013390025.1 Pitta sordida | reverse complement strand
ATTAATTGGACTGCTCTGTTAGCTCCTGCCCCACTGAACACACCTGAACAGTGCTAGATCTGACGAGTCCTTGTTTCTGTGCATCAGCATAGGATATTATGAAACACAGTCCTCATTGTTACTGTTCAAGAGCAAAACTCACCCAATCTCACAGCGCTACAACTGTTAGACCAGGACTGACAAACCAGAGGATGACACCCCCCCAAAAAAAAACCCCAAAACAACCAACTAATCAACAACAAAAAACCCAGAGGCATAATTCATTTCTTCAGGGCAAAAGATAGCTACAGCAAACTTTACATGCTCTATAAGGATACCAAATCTCAACACCTCCGACAACGTTAAGGTAAGTATACATATCTAGATAAAACACCTACATGCTTTCCCTTGTCTTAGTTTCCTCAGCAGTTTGAAGCGCTTCTTTGATCTCAGATTAGAGTCCCCTAGGGTGTTTTTGATCTCTGCCCCTGCAGCTCATGATTCCTGATCTAATCCTGTCTCACTTGTGTATCCAGTTTTCTGCTTCTGGTACTTTCCCCTTCTTTTCTCTTAAGCATATCTTGGTCACTGAAAGATTACTTCACAGTAATTACTTCTCACTACAATCTTAATCAATTTCCAAAACTGTACCTGTTTCTTAGCCAACTTCCTTTGCAGCAGGATCTTTAAAATTAGCCATTGTCAAATGTCAAGAGGATTATGCAAGCAGATGCCTTCTTCTGAAGGCAGTGGCCAAGATTGAAATCCAAGACAAAAGAGAAAAAAGAACATAAATAGACCCTAGGCAAAACAACTTGATATTGTGTCCAGCTTGGAAGTTTCTGTACCTTATTCAGTCCATAGAAGTGATTAGTTAGAGAGTCATAGGCAGGCATTTGAGTTATAAAATAACTTAAATTTGAGTGATTTCAAAGAGTTCACTTTCTTGATGAAAAGCTGCAAATTTCTAGAAATAGCAAAGTATGTTTTATATTTAGGGGTTTTTTAGACAAAATTGTATTTCTATCAAACCCCTCTTCCAATTAAATGTCCTAATTACTTACATAGACTTTTCTTGACATAGTTGTAAAGTTACTTTTAAAGATATAGACAAGCATATTATGTTAAAGATTTGGATAATCCTTGGCGTGCAGCACGACAACATAACTTTCTGAGAAACCGTGGAGCAATTATTAAGAAATTGAGGTAAAATGAGCAACAAAGAGTCAGAGTTCTAATGCTTGCAGAGTAGTGTGTCTCGGAGATATGAAGAGATGTAAGATTTATTATTTAAGATGAAAATTTTGATGAGTAGTTGAAATAAGATTGGTGATCTTACTCCTGATGCTATACAATACAATGAGTTGATAATGTTACTCACTCAAAGAATTAAAATAGTAAGCTTTGAGAATAACATTAACATGTAATGTTTTTAACAGATTTATGTAAGGCCAAGAGACAATTGCAGTGATTACAGCAGAATAAGAGTCAATCAGTTAGACATTATAAATTTAGACACTGGAAATAAATTTTTGAAAAATTCACTAAATTTTCTATCAAGTTTGTATACTTAGGTGTATAGTAAAGAAAGAAACACACCTTAAAAATATTGATGAATCCAAGAACAGTAGTATTGTCAACAAATACAGCCAAAAATTAATGAAACAGGGCTTAGAAAGAAATACAAACATCTACCTTTGGTTATCTTTAAATCTGAGCAAGTTGACATTTGAAAAGCATTATCACTGATAGATCAGAGACCACAGGACAACAAAGAGGAATCCAAGAGTGTTCTTGTACTGAACTAGAAGGTAAAAATGGGGAGAGAGGAAATCTGACCAATTAAAAATACACTCAGAGGTTTAGGTTTTGGTTGATCTGAATTTTATTCCTTCCCCTCAAATCCTTACAACACTTTAGTGATGCTTTAAGTGATTCTTCATTAGATAAGGTAAGTTATAAAATGAAAACCACTATTTAACACAGATACATAGGTTTTCTGTTTGTGGATTTCATATCAGACTTGTGTTTTCTCTTGCTATGTGTTAGACTTGGGTGTTATTCTGTTTTCTTAATGAGGCCAAAATAAGTACAATACACCCTTTCTTTGTTGGGCTAGATATAGCTAAAATGAAAATTGGTACAATTGCCACAATAATAAAAAAATGATGATAAAGTTCTTAATACTGAAGAAGAAGAAAGAATTTCCTTCCTAGTTACATCTGGCATGCCACACTATATTTATAAAATACTTTTTTTAAAGTTATGTAAGAATTTTGTACTTTCTATTTGTCTATGTAAATGCATTTCAAAAAGCCAGCGACAGATATTGCCTAGATAAGTACAATACCTTCTTTGTTAAATTTTAGAAGTATTCACTACCTCTTAAGTTTTTTGTCTGTATTCACTTCACAGATATATAAACTCACATTTGTACTAGCTGATGGCTGCACTTGTTAGCAGCAGATGCCTCCATACTAGGGCCTAAGGATGGGATGCCTGTTGAAGTAGATGGAATAAGAATTGTTACTTGCACAACATAAAATAATTTAAAGGAAGAGGTTTGAAAAATGCTTTCTAAGGCAGCTTGCAAAGTGCATTGGCAGAAAAAATCCACTTTAGTACAGTGGTAAGTGTCCCTACCTGGCGTGTGGGAGACCTGGGTTCGATTCCTGCCAGGGACACAGTGTTAAGAGTTGGACTCGATGATCCTTGTGGGTCCCTTCCAACTCAGAATATTCTGTGATTCTGTGAAATGTGCACATGGATCTAATAGTATCTAAGGCAAATAAGAGCACTGCTCCATGGGAATGTAATGACACTGCTATGTGTGGGAATACAGACACAGGACTATTTGCTAAGAAGTGTATTTTAATGTTCTTTGATAAAAATGAAAAAGAATTAAATAAATTTTGAATTTAAAATACTAATAAAGCTAAAGTATAACAAAGACATGGGGTGAGAATTCTCTATGTTACAAAATGGATTACCTTATTATCCATAATCATAAGCAACTGTTCATTACTTTGCCAGTCTGAACTCTTCATTTGGTTGAAAGAGTCTGAGATTTTGCATTTATACCCTAGAGAGCTAATTTTCTCTCCAGGATGCCCCAAATGTTTTGGCAGTTGTTAGTGCTTTTCCTGCCCCTCCAGAAAATACATAAGATGATGAGGACTGATAAGAGGCACTATTTGCTGTTCCCTTCAAGACTGACTGGGCTGAAAGCTAGTTGTTTTCCTGGATGGGACAGGGAGATGAACCATTTTATGGGGTCAGTGTCTTTCCCACAACTGTATAATTAAACCTCAGCAGCAAAATCTTTTATGAAAAGTTTTCTGATTTCACATCCAGGCCAGAACTAACATGGCTCCTTTAAAGTGACGAACTGTCCTCAGGTACAGCAGTCATTTCTCTTCAATTCTTTCCTTAAGTTTCTACAATCCAGACATCTCTTCTTACAAGCAAACAAAATGTAATTTGTTTACAAATTGTAAACTTGCTTTACTGGCTCAATCCTGTGAGACAGATTTAGCAGTTGAGTGAGTGAGTCACTGAGAGAGGACATCTCTGTTCAGCCATTATTATCCCTGCTACAGTTATCTAAAGGTCAGTTCATTTCCCATTGCTATATTAGAAAAAATACTGCTTACATACTGGTGCCAACAGTATTAGACTATTTGCATTTGAAACACTTGAAAATTAACATCATCAAAGAAGCTTAGATCCTTTTAAACATCTGAACAATTAACACTAAAGGACTAACATCAGCAAACAGAATTGTTACCCAAATGCAAAAAAACGGCAAATTAAAAAGTAAAGAAAAAGTAGACAATATACATTTTGGCAAGTGAAGTTTTAGACTACATTACTGGAAATTATTTTCAACTATAATATTTCTAAAATAGTCCATAAGAGCATGACATATACTTCTTTTTATTTCATAATGAAAGAAGCTAGGCTTGGGTTGCTTTGACTAACCAAATATTCTGTTTCAGATCACGTAACATATTCTCAGTGGCTTTAAAAAGCCCTCCTGCTGATTTGAAACAGTTGCTAAAATCACAGGTTACTTTCATTCCTTGCCTATAAATAGCAATTCAAATGCCCACAGAACACTTTATCATACAATAAGTTGTAAAAAAATTAACAATTAGATAGTTATTTCTAACACAGTATGAAGTTATACAAATTATTAAAGCAAAGCATCTTCATAAAGTGGATTTCCAAATCTGTTCATCAGAGCCTTCACAAAACCTGTGGTCTCTCTTGAACCAATAAAATAATAAACATTTTTTCCCCTACCTCTTTACAAACTAGAAAGAAAGCTTGTAAAGAGATCCATGAGCTCCCAACTCTTGCAACATCTGTAGAATTTTTCCAGAAATTTTGTTGTTTGAAAGGTTACACCAAAAATTACACAAAAATTACACCAAAAGGTCATAGAAATATGTTTTTCCAACTTAGACATTTGCTTTACATCTTCTCAACACTGTTGAAATTCCCTTAGCACTAATTATAACAACAGTATTGTTGTATTATGCTGAAAACGGTGAGATCAATGTGGAGTTAAAAAATCAGTTTTAAAAAGTCGTGTTTTCTAAATTATTAATGCCTAAAGCCCCTAAGCTATAAGGCTGTGCAAGTGAATACATCAGGGATCATAATTTTAGAGATAAAAATTCTACAGAAGACAAGACTGGAATGATCATCTCCTGGACACTAATTAATGAAAATACTGAAATGAATGATATAAGCATCTTCAGTGAAGACATTAATGTTACCTAAAGGCACAATCACGAACAAATACCAGCTACTCCTTTAAAGTAAAGATTCACTTAACATCCTGAATCTGTAGCACTTAAATCCATTAAAAGGGGAAAAAGCCTGAAGGCTTAAAAGAAGGCCATAAAAGAAGGATGCAAGGTACTCTAGCTCAAAAAATCACAAATCAAAAGGAGTTAATTAAGGAGATGAACGAAATACAATAATCCTCGGAATATGGTGGCAGGTTGGTTCCAGAAAGATGCCACAATAGCTGAATTCTGTGAAGCAGCTACTCATAAATATGTAAATGCCGCTTGCCCATCGCCCCACCCCCTCAGCCCCAGTGAGGACCAGAGGGCATTCCCAGTCCCTCTCCGCACCATGTGCAGGAACAGGGGAGAGAAGGGGATATTCTTGCTCCTTCCCACCACCAGGAAGAGACAGGGGAGCAGAGGGAACTGTCCCTGCCACTTCTGCACTGTAAAGAGGCTCCTGTTCCTCTGTGCTGTCCCCCGGTGTGGTGGGTATGCCCTCCCGGGGTCTTGGGGTAAGCAGTTGTAATAAACCATTGACACTGTGTTATAAAGCTTCCTCACCACTTTATTAATCTTTCCAACACCCTCATAAGAGAACGAATTCTGGGTGGCCCCCAAGAGTGCAGGAGGCATGACCCTCCCACCTCACGGGATGGGCTCGTCCTGCGTCCTGGCTTGGCAGAGGCATGCACTATGAATCCATGACTGTCTGGTGCTCATGTGACCTGGAAAGAAACCACAAAGTGGAGAATAAGTGGCGAAAACTTCTTTGAGGATAAAAACCCCACAGTGTATTGAAGCCGTGAAAAGTGAACTGCAAAGTAGTAAGGGATTACTCTATATGAACTGAGTAGTTCAGGTTCCCAAACAGGATGCATTTCTCAAAAGCAAGAAACATCAAGGAAATTTACATTACTCTGATTTCAAGATGAATAGCTAATTATTAGTTCCACATCAATGAAACACTCAAGATATAATAACTAGAAATTAAGGCACTTCTGTTTGCCAGAAGCACCACAGGATCAACAAGAGGTTGAAGAGCAAATCTGGCTCTCATATCTGCTTTTGCATTGATTATGAGAATTAAATGGTGATAAGGAGAAAGTTTCTTTTTCTTTTTTGTTTTACAAAAAAAGGATACCATAACATACTGTTATTTTATCAGAAATATTTTTCATATTATTTATCCTCTTTTAATTCACAGAAGTGTAGTAGCCATTATACTGCTTGTGAACAAGGGTATTTGAAAGCATTCCTGAAATTAGAAAATTAAAGACATGAGTAAACCAAGAAGTTATTCCAAGGCACACCAATGTTTGAGTCTTTGCCACATTGGTTTCTATTCAGGATCTACCCATATGCAGTGTTCTTACCCTGAGGCACTTGTAGATAAATGATAGGGAATTTATTCTTCTCTCCAAAGCATAAGCTCTCTCATGCTTTCACAGAGTGAGAATATGCAGACTGTTCCTCTGGAAAGGCCCTGTTGTAAATTGGAACATAGCTTCACTTGGGGAAAAAAAAAGTGAAGGTAGCCCATGCAGAGCTTTGGCCGGCATTTGGACCTTCTTTTATGTCATATTAACAACCATCTATCAATATGATGTAGGAGAAGAAGACTATAAAATGTAGAGGCAGAAAATACAAATACAATCAAAATAGTTAGTAAAATATTCCTCACATTTGTTTAGAGCAAAAAAATGGTTCCACAAAGACCAATCTGGGAGAAGACAGGATGATAGAAAGACTTTCAAAGGGGAATACACAGTAGTGTCAATGGGCAGTGCAAAAGTGAGTTGTTGGCCTTTTTCCAGTTTCTCATTCCATGGCTGCAAAACATCCAGAATCTCAAACTTCTTTCAGCAACACTTTCATATTTTCACAGAAAAAGGTCAACTGGATAGGTGCAGAGTAAGCGCTGTGACTCTCTGACTAGACGAAGTTTTGGAATGCTAATAGCAAGTTTGAGCTACATGCTATGTGCTATCTCCTCTCCAAAGTTATTAAGCCTTTAATTTACAAGGTTATTAAGCTTTCAAACACTTAATATCCAAAGGTGAAAAGAAGTTTTATTCTGAATAATAAAAATAAAACTAGACATCCTGCAAGGTAATTAATACCTTCCCATTTGGCCTCCCACCTACAGAGAGAATATTATTGCCCAGAAGGTGGATTTGTATGTTTAACTCATTATTTTCATGAGGAAGACTTATGGCAGACCCTTCATTGCTTAGATTGTTAAGTACACAAAGATTTATAATTTTGATTAAGTTCAAATAGGCAAGACAACTATGCAAATTATACTCTTCAAATACAAGAGATATTTTCGCTTTAGTTTTTCTGTTAAAATACTTTTGATCCACTGCATTAAAATCACAATGGAAACAAGTTGAGATATATTGTATACTTCATGTAGCTAAGTCTACAACAAAGTCTCTAGGTTTAGTTTAATGAATTTCTGCTGTAAAAGAATTTTCAGTATTGTACTTACTGGCTAAAAGAAATTAATTGCATTTTTATAATGTATTAGTTATTAGCACATTATATAGGTACTGTATATTGCTTAAAACTGTGCTATATTTACTTGCGTAGTGATTTCTCTAACTTATTTGTTTTTTAAACTTACATTTAATTGTGCTCTCCTCATGAATTCAGGACAGCCTAGAGCCTTAGAAGGCAGGAGATAATCTCAGATATAAATTTGACAAGGTACTTAGATTTCCCTTGCGGCTAAACAGAAATACAATTTTCTACAGATATGAGAATCTGGCAGGAACTAATGGATTTCAAAATTGACTGGGTCATTTGTTCTCTCCATTTAAAGAATTGAATACAGGGCTAAACATTTAGTGAGAGGAAACCATTAAAATGAATGTGAAATCTTATTTTATAAAAACAATAAGGAGATGATTTCCCTATTCCTATTGCAATTAATTTAATTTCATTCTAAAACAAAACTTTTAATAATTTATTTAATTATTAATCTCAGCATTTACTTTTCTGGGCAGCATTGGTTTGGGTTTGCCTCTTTTTGTTTAGGTCTTTAAATACTTTCATGCAATTGACCTACTAGAAAAGAACATACCAAAAAACGTATCAGATATTTTAGAATTTTTTTCTGCAAGAGAATATTTCTAATCTGTGTCATTTGAATAAAAAAAATGAAAGGGGTTGAACTAGTGTTTAGATTTTAAACAAGAAATGCATTTCCTGTTTCCTTTTAAATATCAAATTACCCATAGACAGAAAATGCAATTCACTGAACATCTGCTGTTCTTCTCTTAGATCAAATTGTTTAAATAGAGAAAATTATTCTGTATGTGGCAAAGCATGGGGAGCACATGCTGATCAGCAGGAGTGGCTTTTCAAGAAAGATATATTTCAACCCTTGTCTCATTCTCCTCCATTTGCCATCTTTGGCATCTTTGCTGTACTCAACCTTCTACAAGTTTTGGGTTGGACTTAGTAGTGGTCAGGACTTTGCACTTCAGAAATTTCTTGCTTAAGGACTATGTCAGTGTTCTGTACTCAGTTATACAATTGGAAGCTCATTCAACATATTTTAAACCAAATACATTGAAATTATACTTTATGTACACTCATTGACAAGTATGAAAAACTAATATTGTAGGGCTGTCTGTTCTTCATTCTTAAAGGAGCTTCAAGTGGAGATACTTACATTGCTGACCTTTAAATATTTCACCCTAATATCTAATTTCAGAGGCTCATTTTCCTGAGCTATTTGTCTAGCAAACCAAAAGACTATATGGAAGCTTTGGTTTAAAGATCACAGGATCACAGAATATGTTGAGTTTGAAGGGACCTACAAGGGTCAAGTTCAACTCTTAACCATACACAGGACCAACCCCAAGAGTCGCACCATGCACCTGAGAATATCATCCAAATGCTTCTTAAACTCTGGCATGTTTGGTGCTGTAACTGCTTTTCTGGGGAGCCTGTTCAAGTGCCCAACCACACCCAGTGTAAAGAACTCTTTTCTAACATCCAGCCTAAACCTCCCAAAAGACAACTGGCCATTCTCTCAGGTCCTTTCACTGGTCACAACACAGAAGAGATCATTACCTGCCCCTCCTCTTCCTCTCATGAGCAAGACTACCATGAGGTTCCCCTCAGTCTCCTCTGTCCAGGCTGGACAGACCAAAACCACCCACAATATTCAAGATGACACTAGATCAGTGCAGAGCAGAGCAGGACAATCCTCTCCCTCATGCAACTGGTGATGCTTTGCCTGATGTCTCCCAGGACACAGCTGGCCCTCCTGGCTGCCAGGGCACTGCTGACTCGTATTCAATTTGTTGACCCAAACTTAATCCAGCCACAGTGTCTACTTTGGGAAGATTACTATAGTCCAGACATACTGTGGAAGATGAAGAGAGTGGAACCCCTGGCCAATATCATTGCTCTACAGTGTTCAATGTGACATGAGAAAGCAGCTGGATGTACCACAATTTCAAGGTCATTCTGTCTCCAGGTCTTTCTTACTGTTCATATTTAGAGTGTTCTGATTTACTTCGTTTTTAGCAGAAAGAGAATCTGCTACTTTCCATTATGGTAATATTCCTTTGCAGAGTAGTAGATAACACATTGTTTTGCACATTAATATTTATGTTTGAGGGTCTTATTTAAAGTATATTTTTGTGAAAGCTGTTAAGACTTGTATCCAGAAAATATTTTTAATTTAAATCCAGTTCTTTCTTATAGTATACTCTTCTTTGTACAATGTATATAAAATGCATAAATAAAAGGCCTTTTTCACCTCTGATGTTTCTTGTTATGATATATTTTTCATCATTATGAAAAAAATTAAATATGGCTTACCATATGCTAGCTGTCAGCTATAGGCTGAGAGATGCCTTTATATGTCATAGAGACATATTTTTAAAAATTATGTAAGGGAGAACCTTGCAGGTTGTAAAGTTGAGAAGCTTACAATGTTCATGACTGCAGTTTCCAGCAGAAAGTTAGATCCATCTTTGCTTAATACCGTGAATGAGGCCCTGATTTGCTTTAAATCTTCTTCTTCCAATTCACAGAACTGTATTCCTGATTTTAAAGACAGGCTTCTTCTCATCAAATAAGTAAGAATTACTTAAAAATGAAAGTAGGGCTGCTGCAGGTCAAGCTAGAAACTGTTGTATTAAACAAGGAACATGAAGCTTTTTAGCTGCATCTGTGCATATCATACCTCTATGAAACTTAAGTTACAAGTTTTCTACTTCTTCAGATATTAAAGCCAAAGAACTTGAAAAATGATTTTTCAAATAAAAATGCCTATTAGTTTATGTGCTCCTTACTCCAGATGGTATTTATACAGGCTAATAAACGCTGTTATTTTTAAATATTTTCTTCTTGGGTAAGTGCTAGATATATGATAACAGTAATAGCCTAGTATCAAAAGTATGCACTAAATAAACACAGAGTTGATTTTCAAACTCATAAAAGTACTTTCAATGTTTTGTCCCTCATTAGGCATTTCTTTTTTTTTTCGTTTAGCTAATTGCAGATGTCCAGAGGCTTATTGACTTCTTTCTTTATCAAAGGTTCTGTAAGAACTTGTTTTAAAAGGGTGTTGGTATTATATACTTGAAAGCTTTTTCTCATTTCATAATTCAGAACATGCCAGCCAGTTTTAATTATGCAAATAAAACACTGAGTTTTTCTTCACAATATTTTCCTCTAGTTATTATTGATAGCAAATAACAACTACTTCTCAATTTTTCTACCTTTATTTTCCAATGTGTTTCAGTACTAAATTATTCTACTAAGTTTTACCTCTTTTTGTATTGCTATCACATAAGGATTTGGTTGGAAGTTGGTCTGGAAGGAGTGAGTGTTTTTGGCTGCCCCTGATAGTACTTGTAAATAACACTTGATAGCCGTTTAAATAAAATAATGCTAAAATAAAACCAAGACGATGTTGTTTCTTGCAAATAGGTCAGCAGATATCAAAGTAAGAAGAGAAAGGAACCCTGAAGTACCTTCTAATTCTGTCCACTGTCCCATGGCCAAATCAACCATTCTTAAAAACAATTGTGATGTTGTGGTGGTTTGACCCTGGCTAGATGCCAGAGATTCACCCACAGCCACTCTCTCACTTCATTTCCCCCGCGCCCCCCCCCCCCCCGCTGCCAATATTGCTACGGCAGGAATGAGGACTGTTAGAAGTCTTTTACTGTCACAGGCAAAACAAACTCCAAAGTGGGGATGTAAAGAATTTATTTCTAACAAGATCAGAGCTTAAAGTGAGAAGTATCATCTGAAAGGCAACCTTCTTCCCCACCCCTCCGTCTCTTACAACAGATGCCACATTCCCCCTTTCCTCCAGGAGGCAGGGGAGGACAGGAGTAGGAGAAAACNACCAGGTAGAGTTCTGCTCCGGTGTGGAGCCATGGGCCTCAGATCTCTCCCAGGACCCTGCTCCAATGTGGGGCTCTAATGGACTCAGCCTCCCTTCAGCATCCACCTGCTCCATCATGGATTCCTCTCTCCATGGGCTACAGGTGGATTTCTGCATCCCTGTGATCTTTCCATGGGCTGCAGGGACATGCCTGGAACACCTCCTCCCCCTCCTTTGGCCCTGGCCTTGGTACCTGCATTTGCTGTTACAGCTTCTCACTACTCTTCTCTGGCAGCCACGATTGTCTTCTTACTCTATTTTTTTTCCCTTCTTAAATATGTTATCACAGAAGTGTCTCTATCTCTCCTAATTGGCTTGGCCTTGGCCACCGGCCAGTCCAGCCATGAGCTGGCTGGTATTAGCTCTGCCATCTATGAGGGAGGCTTCCAGCAACTTCTCAAAGAAACGCCTCCCTCATGACCCCCTGCTACAAGAAACCCAGCCACAAAAAAACCAAATGCAGATATATATTATTCTAACACATTTTAGGGAATTGTCAACGACATAAATTTTCCCTTTGCTAGTAAAAAGTCACATTTTTTGATATTTATATAAATTAACAAAATCTTCCTGCTTCCCCATATTCTACTCTTTAATTCATGTACTCTAGTATCTGGGATTGAGTAAGGACTGTGATCTGTTTGCAGTGGAAGTGTAGATGAAGTAAGGAACTTCACATGTTTTTTAGAAAACAAAAGACATAAGCCTCCAACAGATTTGATGCCCCTACTTTCATGGAGGCAGTCCCCAACAACATACCTGCCTTTTTTCCTGACAATTGACTGTAATCCTAATTTGTCCTCCCCCCATCCATACACTCCACAGCAAGAACACTA
Source organism: Pitta sordida (assembly GCA_013390025.1). Taxonomy (NCBI): domain Eukaryota; kingdom Metazoa; phylum Chordata; class Aves; order Passeriformes; family Pittidae; genus Pitta; species Pitta sordida. The sequence goes on along the minus strand of WEKX01013815.1, from coordinate 629 downwards.
GATACGACATACGAAGAATTGAGGACGCTGGTGATGGGCTTTCTTTACTACCTGCAGACTGATGACTGGAAGTCCACAATATGGCCACATTCTCCTCAGGATGGATGTAGGGTAAGTAGGGTGGTGTTGATCTATGAGACTCTTGCAAAATGAGTTGTGGTGGGCGCATGGCAATATATGTTCTTGTACTGGGCAAAAAAGGTATTGGAAGATGAAGAAGCTAATGGTGTATAAACTTGGCTGCAGGGACAACCACTAAGTAGGTCTTTGAATAGGATTTTCAGTCAGAGCCTGTAAAGCAGCAACATCCTGTCAGAAGGAGACTTTATGTTCCTGCGTTCTCTTTTGTCTCTCCACATCACTCCCCTCTCTCTGTTGGCTCCAAACGGGAAATCCAGGCCCAGACTGAGAGGGCCTGGGGCATAGGGATGAGAGCCCGGCACGCATTTGAATCAGAGAGGAGGCGGATCAGGGACAGGTGCTACCAAATCGGGAGGCTTTTGCGCTTTCAGGCTTCCGGGTTCTGCCTATATAAAGGCACTAAACTCCTGGGAGCGCGGCGACCTCGAAGCGCGACGAACAGGAGTAGGCAAACAAAGTCATTGAAAAACTTAGAGGCAGTTAGCACG
>WEKX01013814.1:58898-138598 GCA_013390025.1 Pitta sordida | reverse complement strand
TTTTCACTCTTTTGTTCTGTCATTTGTTTTAATAAAAACTTCTGGGAAAATAAGGAACTCACCCTTTGGACTAATAGCACTCTAGGGCTTAAGTCAGGCTGTAAGGCTCTATGGGCATCAGCTTGAGATTTCGCTAGCTTTCTCATTCTGTCTTGTTTTGTGGTTGTTTGGGTTTTTTAAAGCAGAATTATGAAAAATGCTGTCTAGCTCCAATCTCTCAAGCTGTTTTTCATGAACATATGAGCTGGGTTTTCCTGTGACTTTTACTGTTGATTGGCATAACAGTCTCTTGTTGTCTGCAGTGAGCTACTAATGAACCAACAAGGGATTAGAAGGAAAAGTCTGGCGAACATCCACATGCTGCATCAGCTGAACTGCAGGAACTCTTCTGTCGGTTTCTAACTTTGAGACTGTACATAAGTTTCCTATCAGATTTATAATAAAGTCAACTTAATAAAATGTTCACAGCTAAAGTCTGCAGGAAGTTTGACAGTTTGCCAAAAATATATAGCAAAAAAAAAAAAAAGTAGCAAAACACAGAATGTATTTCTAATCATTAATGATATTTCTAATTACGTATTAACAATGTGTCTTCTCTGTTTGCTGTCTGGATGAAAATTTTTCCACGTTGTGTAATAAATTTCTCACCCTCCATCCATAGCTGTGTCTTCAGAAATGTCGGTGTAGGGGTAGAGGAATTCAGAAGACTTTATTTCGAGGAGTTTAAGGCATGTTCCCTCAGAGGGAATTTTCCCACAGGAGAGAGTGCCATCCTTTCCAGAAATGCTTTTTTGTTTTTCTCTCCTGCATTCCACAGGGATTGGCTCTGTGCCATGGGAAGAAGATAAAGTTTTCAGACTTTTCAGAAGGCCCCCATAGCAGGTGGAGAAATAATAATAAAAAAACCCCAAAAAGCCTTAAGGAGAACAGAAGTGTGTCTTTTCCCAAAGTCTGGTGTGTGTAACACTGTTAGGTTTAGTGTTCTTTTTTTAGTGTTCTCACCTTCAGAAATAAATGTTCCTAAATCCGTCCGCTCAGGGCATTTTTGGGGGTACCTGTCCTAGCTTTCCTTCACAATCAGCATCCACCTGTGGTGTATCCCTGAAACTGAAGTACAGGGATTGCAGTTATGTTTCTGAATATTATGGAGGGGTATTAAAGCTAGCAACATTTTGTATGAATAAGGTCTAATTAATGAATAAGTAAGGCTAGCAATATTTCTTCAGGGGTTAACAGCACAATATTCTCTGTAAGTCAACAGTGGCAGTAGTATGTTAGGACTGGCCTCAAAGGTTATGGCAGATATTTTGCACATAATGAAGTGGATCCATTAGAAATGTAAAGGACTTACTGAAATAGTTGGAGTGGTAAGCCAGAATGGTGATCTCTGTGGCAGTGTCCTAAGTGGATACAGAGGAGCAAGACAGCACTTGACGAAGGCAGAAATGACAAGGTCACAGTAGCTGAGGAGCAAAACCATGGAAGTCTGAATTAAAGGTTTAGGTGCCTGACAGGGAAAACCTACTGAATCTTAGTCTTGATGCACTGAAGCCATTAGATATACACTAGGTTTTTAAGTATAAAGGGAGAAATAAGTACGAGGTGATACTGAGGTTAAAAGGCTTCAGGACTGACAAGGCTAGGAGTCTTCATTGAAACTACTCATGTCGTGAGTGTTAGCTCACACAATTACACCTTGGCAGAACAACCCAATCTCTTAAACAGTATTGAATGTACAGGAGGTGTAGGTCATGCTTGTACCAACAGGCCTCATGAACCACAGTGAAATAAGCCACAGGAGGTCTGCTACCACCTGTTGTGTCCCACAGCTCTGTGAGGCATTGAACACAAGCTGTTTGAATATGTGTGTCATACAGAGAAAATTTAATCAAGTATCACAAAGCACTATCTCTTGACATGCTGTGACTACCTCAAAAATTGAAATTAAACTTGCTATATTAGTTCTTCATTGCGGAAGATGCCTAGGAGTTTTACAAATGACAGTTAATGATTTTCTTGTAATGCTATGTGACAGGACTTTCTCTGTTGTTTGGAATATGATCAGTATGTTCTCTCAAGTGCAAACACTTGAAAAGACATCAAGTTTCTTTGGAGAAAAATCCTTGCTAATAAAGAGGTAGCACAAACAAGTCATGAGAAAGAGTTGAGCTTCAACTGTGGAATTACAGCAGTCGGCCAAGTATTTTTCATCTTCAGTTTCCACAGAAAATTTTAAAATATAGTTGTCTGACATTTTTAAGACATTGAACATTTTGGAAGTTTTTTCTTTTTAATGAGGTTTAAGGACCTCTAGAAAAGATGGAGCTATCAGAATGGTATGTGATGAGAAAATGTCTGTCTTCTAATGACATAGAGTTCATGGTTATAATGTGATAGTTTCCAAAAATATACACTACTAGACTCAGGGAGCCATAATTTCACTTCACGGAGAGGAATAAACTTGAAATATAATTCCATTTTAAGAGCTCCAGAATACATACATATTATTCAGAAGTTTAATAAGAATTACTGGTATATTGACACATTATGTGCTGCTTCTGACAGTTAAAGCAACCCAAAACCTCTGAAGAGTGATGTTATGTTATTATCCAGATCTTTGTAAAAGCACAGGATTTGTGTTTTGCCATCTAAGTATACACCAAGTGTGAAGAGCCAGAACTTCTTTTTCATGACCACACCTTGGCCTGCTTCCACAGTGGGAGAAAATTTGGGTGAGATACAGCCTCCATGCCATCCTATGAAATTATTGCTGCCTACTGACATGGGGTTGAACTGCTGGTTTAGGGAGTCATCGTGCACATCAGTAACAGTCTTCCGACATGACATAAGTGTCATCATGACCGATTGTGGGAGCTGCTTGAGTTGTGACAAGTGAAATATATTGGACACAGTTTAGAATGTAAGTTTAGATAATAGTTGTGAAAAGGTATAAATAAGACACTGTGATGTTGAAATATTCTAACATTCCTTATCACTTTTTTTACCATGTTCCATCTGGGAAAGCTATGGAAGTCAAGCCGTGCTGGCTCAATGCCTATAGGAAAGTTGCAAAGTGTGGGCCATTGTAAGATTTAACATTTATAGTGGCTGATACAAAGCATTTTGTATCTTTTCATTAAATATTTACTAAGAAAGATGGTTAAATTAAAAGAGAGGTTTGTGCCTTTTTGCTGGCTTTCTCTTACCTCTCTTAAGATTAAAAAGCCCCACAAATTTCTAAATATCTACATAGAATACTTATTTTTAGGGATTTTATTGGATGTTGGAATATTTATTCAAAGCTGTTCTTATTAAAATAGAAGAAAATATGTTGGAGGGACATCACTTCTGAAGCAATTATTAGATGGCTCTGGCTTTAAATCATGATTGTTACCCTTGAAAGACAATATAATTGAAGTTATTCTCTGTCAAAATCAAGAAATTGTATCTTGTTCTAGAGGTTTTTTCCTCAGACTTTATATATGATGTGAGTCCCACTAGTGTTATTTTATTCCATCTTGCAGTGCACAGACCTGTTTGCACCCAGCTCTGCTAGTTAACTCTACCACTAGCTGCCTCTTGCTAACGATAGCCTTCCCCAAATCTCTTAGTGCACATGTGCATCCCACATTGCTTTATGCAAAGCTGTCAAGGTTAGCTCAGATCACTAATCTGAACATTTTAAACAAAATCCAATGGACTTTGACTTCTGCAGGCCAGACTCCCATAAACTATTTTGATGGGTGTTAAAGAATATCAGAGGACAGTGATTGTTCTCATGGAAGCCATGATGAAAATCTGGGAGTGGCTTAATGGCATCCAGATGAATATAAGAGCATAAGACAATGAAATGCAAAGAAGAAATATAACTATTACTGGGACTCACATCAGTAGACCAACTCTTCATTTTTCAGTTTGATTGGGTCTTTTTTTAACATTAACATTTCATGATATATAACATTAAGCAATCGCAGTAAGATTAATGGTATCAAAGATCTTAGTCATAGTAATGTGAATGGAGTCATTGTGTTGTAAGATGTGAAGTGACCATTTAGATATGTTCCTACCTCAAAGTGTTACCAGTGACTTCAGTTTAACATATTTACTCTCACGATAAAAATAATGCTGAAAAATGCTTTGATGGAAAGGAGACAGTATTTATAACACTTTCTAGACTGAAACCTTTTATTTGCAGTTACACATAAGAGAAACAAAAGCTACATGCTCCCTTGTATAAAACACCTATATGACATGTAGTTTATTATTTAATATCTTTCCTCCCATTCCTATTTCCTGTATTTATACCTGTTATTTCCTGTATTTCTACCTGTACACCTTTTTCAGGATTTATTCTACAATATATTCAGGCTTGGGTAGTTAGGCAAGAGAAAAAAATAGGGTTTCAATAGTTGCAATTGTTAGGTTCAGTCTTCCTGTCATGTTTTGATAAAACTGTATAGGTAGATGAAGATAATTTTAAAATTTTTTTTAAATGTCTTAATTTTTTAACGGAAAGCAGAGAATAAAAGAACAGGCCAAAAGGCGATCTCACTGGTTTTGCAAGGCATGTGGAGAGAGAAATAATGTTAGGCAGTTTGTAACCCTACCTGTCAATAGTGTCAGATCCATTTTTAAGCAGGTAGGAATGTGAAGATCAGAGACAGATTTATGCTATTTTATGTTCTTACAGGGGAAATATTGTAAGGTTTTATGAATTTTTGCTAAAAAGCAATGACCTAATGAGGGAAGGTATATTAAACTGCATATTAAATTACTTATATGTAATATCAAAAGGAGGGAAAAAAGGGATTCTCATGGCTGCTTCACAGCACTTGAGAAACACAAGTTTAGTCACAGCTTTCTTGCAAACTCCTGGCCTTCTCTGGAGATTATCACTCTTACTTTGCTTTGTCATGTGCTTTGTCATCCATCTATAAAACTGTAGTAATGTTAATTCTTCCTTCAGTACTTCTCTGCTGTGTCTTGGAAGAAGAGTCATAATTAGCCGTAGGTGCAGCTGACCTACACCTCTGGGAAAACTGTTCACTCTGCTGATCCTCAAGGAGGCAGATCCCTGACACTCCATGTGTGTGTTTGTCTAGTCACTTAACGTGGGATTCTTTAAAAAACTGGCACCACAAACTCTGCTTGTGCACTTTTCTGCTCTCATCCCTGAATAAGTTTGACTGTCACAAGAGTAGTAAATATTGTGGGTTTTAAAAGAAGAGTTTTCATTTTAACATTTTCAGCAGATCAGTATTAATGAAAGCTTTTAATGAAAATGAGTGTGTCCACTGAGGTGGTGATGTTGCCTGAACCCAAACACAACTTGCATCAACCTTTTGGGTAAAGGCATACAGATTGCAGATATCATGTTGCTGAGGCTGATAAACGAGTCTGATTTAGTCCCACATTGATGGAAAGCTGGACTTACTTTCCTTAGCGACATTGATGAGATGGCTTAGAGGGAAAAGACATGCCTTGTTTGGAACAAAGATTGAATGAGAGAAATAGGAATGTTAGGAGACAGTTTGCAGCAAATAAAGGCAGAGACACCCCAGGAAAATCTGCCTGCAGAAATTAATATTTGAGTGTTAAACCATAGATTTTATGACAGAAGAAGTTTAAGCAGCTTTAGGGAGTCCAATTTGGAGCAAAAATAACAGAATAGTGACATGTCAATATTACACTGTATGGATTTATCTATCCACTGTACAAAAAAAAGTACACATATTGGATTTGTTAGCCCCCTTACTCCCACTTCATTCCACTGTTTTCAGTGATGACAACACCCACTATAATGAAAGTATACCTGGGGGACTTAGAAGTTGCTGCCAGTTCTCACATGATACAATGATTTTCTTTTTTAATCTTACCTAAGAAAAGGAAGAAAACTGAGCCCTTGGCAGTAATTGATTTCAACTGTGTGGGGGACAGTACTTTACCAGACAGGATTAAATTTGTTGCAATTGTTCCCCTGCTCATTTTTCCTGCCATAGAGGCACTGCTTTTCTATTGTAAATTTCTTCTTAGATGCTAAATTATTAAGGGATTTAAAGAGTAAATCCTTAACCTTGAACATACTGCATGTGACAATGCCAGTACCGCACTGTTGTAGACAGGCCAGTGGCTGTCACTGGTGTAAGATATCGGTTGGGTCCTGTGGTCAGTATTCCTGTATTTCATTGCTAATGTTTTCCATGGAAAATACTTTGTTTAGCAACTATTATTGAAGTGAGAAGCAATCAAAATAATGAGCTTGCTTTTCCTTTTCCTTGCCCTGTCCTGGATGTGTTCATGGCCAGGTTGGATGGGGCTTTGAACAAACTGGTCTGGTGGAAGGAGTCACTGCCTGTGGTGAGGGGTTTAGAACTAGGTGATCTTTGAGATCCCTTCCAAAGCAAACCATTTGGTGATTCAGTCTGTGATTGTCAATCTGTTCTTTCCAATTTTTGTTTTCCAAATCAGCCCACAGAATAAGAATTTGAGACAGCTTGGGGTTTTGTTTGTTTTAATTACAATGACAACAACAACAACAACACAACAAAACCAACAACAACAAAGGATTCCTAATGTGCTGCTATTACTTGCCACACGCAACAGGTGCAATCTCGTCGTACTGAGGAAGAAGCCGCTATACCCGAAGTTCAAGTTGGCAAATCCCGCACCCACCGACACATCCTTCCCTGCAGCCCGGCTGGGTGGGGTGCGGGGACTCTCTCCCCGGCTGCCTGTCAGTGCACCTTCCCGAGGGCAGCGGTTCCATCCCGATCCTCCCTCGGGCAGTGTCCCCATGTCCCNCCGTTGCCGCGGTAACGGGCTCCGCGCGGGCGATGCTGCCTCCGCCGGGCGGCGCGGGAGCGGCTCCCGCCCGCTGGGATGAGCCGCCGGCGCTCCCACCCAACACTTTGTTTTGCCCGGGGCCATTGCCTGGGTGACCTCGTGGGTGGATCCCGGGCGGCCGAACCCCCGCTGCCCCCATGGCTGCGCGGCTGTGCCGGAGCCGGGCAGTGCCGGCGGGCCGGAGCTGAGACCCCTGCCTCTCCTGGCCTCTGCTGGGGTAGCCGGGATGTATTCCCTGCCGCTCCCCTCCCACTCGTCCCCGTCCCTCGCAGGAGCCTTCCGCGCCTAGTTTAATGGCTTTGCAAAGAAAGCCGGGCAGAAGAGCACTTTCCTCAGTGGCGCTGGTCAGACCATGACCTAACTCACCATGAACTTGGAAGGGCTTGAAATGATCGCGGTGTTGGTCGTGATTGTGCTTTTTGTAAAAGTGTTGGAACAGTTTGGGCTGATTGAAGCAGGTTTAGAAGGTAAGGTAGTAGCGCTTTTACAGTGGCTTGTCGTTTTTCTGTTCTGGTTGTTCTCGCAGCAGGGCAAGAGGCACCTGTAAAGTGGGTGTGAGGCACTACCTGAGTCACCCCGAGAGCGACGTGCACATCAGTGGCTGGCTGTTGTGGATGTTGGAGTTGTGGTGGTTTGATTGCCAGGAAAAAATAAACTGCCATCCTGAAAACTGCCAGGGTAAACTTAGATGTTAAACGAAGAGAATTGCCTTAAACGCTGGATCTCTTATTCCCGTTTTAAATCTGTGAATTTAAAGCAGTCGGAGCCGAAGCAGATTTCAGGATGTTAACAGGCAAATGCAGTCACATTGCCTTAAAACTGGTTTATAATCTGGGCAACAATTCTTTGTAATTTATGTTGACATCGTCTGTAGTGGGATTTTTATAAGACCGAGGTACATGTTTTATGATAATTTAAAACCTGTTGAATATTAAATTTGCTGTTAACATTTTAAAATGTGCTTGAGGAAGAACTGTGGTATTCATTCAAAATAAGGAACTTTATCATTCAGTCAGAGCAATCAAGTTTTGTTTCTTGATACTTGGTTTTGCTTAGACCCCATCCTTTATTAACAATATTGTTTCTTTTAAAAGCGGTGAAAATGTAAACCAAGAAGCTTACTTTGTTTTAAATGTGCTTTTTATATGTAAAAGCTGGTGTAATATTGATCATTTTTACCTTGTTTTGAAGACTTCTGTTATTCTTAACAGATGAAGGGTTAATCCAGAAAGAGCCACTGCTGCATGATAATCATTGCATCTCAGTGTTTTATTAGGTTCCAGTCTGAAAAGGTCTGTTTCACCAATACTGAAGGAATACCATATTCTCAAATCTTCCTGTAAGCTAGCATTTGAGTACAGTGTGTATACTTAAATGTACCTAGAAAAGGAGAACTTTGTTGGCTAAGAGAGTGTGATTTCATGTGTTAACGTGTAAGAACCTGAGGGAAACTTGCTCCTATGAAAAGATCTAAAGTAATTGTGTATATGTAACCCTTTCAAGAAACGGTACACAGTCTTTTCTTCAAGTGATTTTAAATAAGGAAGTCAACTCAATTGGTTCTCTGTTGCTGTCTTGCATGGACTTGCTAGTATTGATTACAGAATCTTAAAGCTCTGAAGGGATAACAAAAATGTTTTGTCAAGCGCATTTTTAGAAAGAATTTATGTTTGCATTAGAGTGCATTATATTGAGTTTAAATCACGTCAGAGAGATTCTCTTCAAATGTATGAACTTTTGCTTTTCTTTTTGTGCTGTGTTCACTTGTAGATAGAAATGTTAATCAGCTTGAGAAATATGATGATAAAAGTTATTTCCAGCATTAGAGGCTGCAGCGTCTGGAAAAAAAAAAAAATCTGTGTATTACTTTTTGGATTTGGATGTGCTCTGTCAAGTTTGATTTCCACGTCTGGTTGGGTTCCCTGGTAAAATACATCACTTGATTGTTTGTACTAGTTTTGGTAGCTGGAGCAGCTAATAATTGAAAGGCAATTCGAAACATAGTGAAGCTGCCTGTAAGTGGCTGTAGTATTGTAATATGTAAGAAATTAATTTCTTGTGCAGCTGCCTGTTTTGTCTGCGTCACTGACCGAGAGTGTGGCAGTGTGTGTTTGCTGGGAGTCTTAAAGTTTGTTGCCTAGTGCAGGACACGTTTCCTGCATATCAGCTAGAGGAAACCACAGGAAGACGCATGTCCCATTTCTCTGTGAAGATCAACTTTTGTGATTGACCTAAAAAGCATGTTACATGGGAATCAAGTAATAGACATAAACAATGATGTGTGTTAATGGACCTTAGCTAAATCCCACAGATTGATTAATTTTCTCCTCTGAGTTCAGAAGCAGTTCAGATTTATTCCCCATTTTTTCCTTAAACTTGAAATTTAAAGGTCTGAACTCATTATAATAGAAAAAAAAAGAAAATATTTACACTTTTACAAGGAAATTGAAAAAATTATGTTATGTTAGTAAGTATCAAGGCTATTAATTTCCACTCTTGAATAAAAGGCAGAAGCAATGTAAAATTGTGCAAATGTCAGGGAAGCTTTTAGGTATAATGTTAAGAACAAAAGAATTTTACAAGTACTTAGACTATCCATGCTATCCATGTGGTTTTCTAGAAATCAGTGAGGAAGTTGGTTACACCTTTCTGAAAATGTTGGGTTTTATAAGGACACTTGTAGTTTTCTGGGTTTTGCTGGGCTATATTCCTTTTTTTTTTTTCCCCACAAAGGTTAACATATCCCAATGAAATCTCTTTGCATGTTTCACACAAATTAATGGTTTACAGAATGTAAAACACATCCTACATCTACCTGAAAATAAGAGCTACTAATAATCCGTAACACAATGCACTCAATGCTGTACCTGAACTCTCTAAATCTTTCTGAAGCTTTGGCATAGTTTGAGGTTTAAGAATCCTATCGTGTCCCTATCATGGTAGCAAAAGCCTGAAGATTACTTATCTTTGTTTCCACACTGAGTTGTCATAGTTCTGAACTTTGTGAAACGCTTCCACATTAATTTGGAAGAATCAGGTGCAACTGCTGTAAAGCAAGAGCAAAATCTCATTTTCCTCTGTTCAGTGTCATAACTAAGTATCATAATTGGAAGCAATATTCTGCTTTCTCCAGACTCTTCAATACATCTTATGTGTATAATAATGATAGCATGCAATGATTTTAATTCTTTATGAGAATAGTAAAGTATTTTCAGAATAAATATTGTACATACTTGCTTATACTTGTGCTGCACTCACTTTGATAATAGTGTGCTTTCGGTGGTTTTGCCCAATTGACTTCATCTGCTGAGTGATTGCGTTGTAGGAGAAAAATTTTCAAATAGATGTTTTTAATATTGTATGACAGCCCTGAAAGTGATAAGTAGCAGAATAGATTCATGCACTTTTGTAGGTTGTGGGTTGCAGAGACTTTATCTCTCGTTTAAATATTATTTTATGATGTATTGCACTCACTTAGACTGCAGTATGCTTTCTGTGGTTTTGCCTAGTTGCGTTTAACTGCTGAGTGGTTTTACTGTTGTTACAAAAGTATGTTCAAATAGATGTTTTTAATATTGTATGACAGCTCCTAATGTGATAAGTAGTAGAACATATTTATTCACTCTCAGCGGTTTTGGACTGCACAGGCTTTGTCTCTAGGTTAAATATTTAACTTTACATAAATTGGATTGTATCCTCCTTGATAAACTTTACTTATTATCTGGGATTTTTTTTAAAAACAGTGCATTTATTAGGTGTAAAGTGTAATACACTGATACCTAATCAGGAAAGTTTATTCCTAGACATACCTAGATATCAATTCAAAATTATTTCTTCTTGTGTGGCAAGTTTTTGCAGAAGTCATTCATAAGGAAAAGGAGATGCTAGAACCGAGTAAGCTGTATGTACAGTATGTTACTATATTAAGATTATGCAATATAGATGATATCAATTTACAAGATTTCATTATACTTTTAAGAAAAGATTATGATGTTCATATATGATGATGATTGCTTTGTAATATCAAAGCAACTTCTAATCCCAGTTTAATAATCTTGGCTATTAACAACTTCTCCTTCATCAATGGGAAAGCAGAACAAACCCACCAGCACATAGGTAGTTGCCCGTGATATTTACAACTGCTTTTGACAAGGACTGGATATGACTGGAAACACGCTGGAAGTTACTTGTGATTGCTCTGAAACTAACAGCCGCTGAAACTTTCTTGTCATCCAGGATATATGATCTCTTGGGAATGTCAACATTTCCCTAGTGATGTCCCTCTTCACAGTCCTCTTCATGGATGGAAATGGAGTAATACCACAAAAGCACAGAATGGTTTGGTTGGAAGGGACCTCTGGAGGCTGGCTTGTTTGGACCCATAGTCCAATGCCCCTGCTAAAGCAGGTTTGCCTAAAGTAAATTGCATGGAATCACATCCAGGCAGGCTTTGAATAACTCAGTGAGAAAGACTCCATAAACTCTGTGGACAGCTTGTTCCAGTGCTCTGTCAAGCTTTTCCTCAATATTAATTTCAGAAGATTCGCTATGACTAGCACTTCATCCTAGAAATAGCTTTTAATAAACATAGGGGCTTTTATGCCATTTTTGTTAAGATTAGTCTGGACGTCAGAAAGAGTTATGCACAGAATTAAGAAGTAGGAAAGCAAATGTGAACCAATATGTGAAATGATTAGGCAGTATGCAAAAGAAAGAGATACTATAGATATTTTAATACAGTAATCCCTTGCTACTTTGCAGTTCACCATTTGTGGCTTCAATACATTGCAGTTTCTTTCCCCCGCCTTTACCGTATTTACAACTATGTTGCGAATTTCGCTTGTCGCGGCATCTTTCTGCAACCCACGACTTTCAAGGGATTACTGTGTTTGTAATTTCAGGCATTCCTTAGAAATAGTTTTTTCAATTAAGTCTTCATACATTACCAGATAAATTGATTTAAAACAGCTGTTGAAACAACTACTCATATTTAGGTGAGTGAGCAGTAGATAGAAATCTTTAACACAGAACTCTAGTGAACTTTCTCTTGTTTAAGTATTTAGCTCAAAGAGCACTATCAAATAATTTGTAGACAGCGACATGTAGTTGATTTGGAATTATGCACATGTGAGCATCTGGGCAGGTTGTACATCTTGCATGACTGGTCAGCAGGCTGCTACTGGGCAGAATGAATTGGAGGAAAGCTCTTCTCATTTTTCATACTGGAAGCTTCTATGAATTCAATTAATGAGTACAGTTTTAAAAACCAAAAATAATGAAGTAAGAGAAGAAACTTACTAGCCATGGGATTTTGTAATAGCTTCCTTCAGCCCTTAGATGCTTTCTTTAAACAGTCCATCATCTCTGAATCACCTTCTGAAGGCTTGTGCATTGGTGCTGAATAACCTTCTGGTGTTCTCAGGTCAGTGTCCAGTGAAGAGTGTAATTTCTCAACTTGTGTTGTCACATTCAATGACAATATATGTGTGTTTAGTGCTTTACATCCACAGAGAGTAGGTAAATACTGTAACTGAAGGGATGCCCAAGAAATAGATGGATAGAGTCCTACCCTCTGAGTTATCAATGCAATGTCTTTTGCAGATTTACTAGTTTATAATTAACCTTTTTCTTTCTTTTAAAAAGAAGTATTAGTTTCCTGGGTAAGTTTTATGTGTAGTGTAATTCATTTGGATATTTCCCTCTTTTCCATGTGTTCATTATTACTCTCAAATTTGTAACTAGTTTGGCTATTTTACCACAGAAGGAAAATGAGATTTTAACTAAAGCTTCTCTCTTTATTGCAGACATTCAGCATTTTGGCTATCTAATGCACCTTCCTAGAGAATCCTTAATTTTTTTATTATATTTTCTGGGTAATTTTTTGATCAGTCTCCTTCACTCAAAATATTCCTCGGCTTCAGAAAATCATTCTTTTTTGGCACACCAGGGGTATATGGATTTACATGTGCACACACTTTGAATTCAGACTGACTGCATTTATTTTGCTCACAAACAATGTGAAAAGATGCTCAGCTTTGGCCCTTATGCCCTTCTGTTAATTTTCAGTCCACTGTTGTGCTCATGTCTTTCTAGTTTAAGGATATTTTACATATGACTTATATTTCGTTCAATGTCTCTTTTACTAGAAAGGAGTCACTCCAAATTTTAAGAACTTTATTTCATGTGGTTTCAAGCTGGTGTCTTCCTAACATTATAGTTGATATACAGTCGGGTCTCCTGTACCACAGGATCATGGTCTTATTCAGGTCCCGCGAAGCCTGCCTTCCACGTTGATTGGCAGCTCATTAATATGTAAATTTGCCCCACACTCTCAGACGGCTCCCTGGCGCTATTTTGGCACTGTGCATTGGTTGCCATGGTGGCCATGCTATGCTGGGATGGGGCAAGCGGCTGGGACTGGGAAAGTGGCGGAGCTGCCCCTGCTGCCGCTGTGGCTGTGCAGGTTGATTTGCATATTCATGACTGCGTCATTGAATATTCATGAGTGCCAGGTTGCGCATGCGCAGTTGTGAGTAGGGGCCTCCTTAATCACTCAAAAATCATGCTGCTAAGATGTGAAGCCACAATATGGGGGATGCGAAGAGGGCCGACTGTATATCATTGCATTCCTCTGAAAACCTTTTCTAGGCTTCAATATGTCCTCACATGGTCACAATTATGAGCTTTGTGCTATTTTTAACTTACTCTATTTGATGCTTTAGCTATTCTCTGACCAATATTCTGTCTTCTACACTCTGCTGTAAGATTCCATGATCTGACTCAGGTAGACCTACAAGTATCAACATCAGAGTAATCACATGAAAAGTGGCTTATTTCCATTTCTTTTACCTTCTCATGCTCTCACTCACAGAATAAGAAAGATTAGTTGAATTTTCCTATGTTTCTTCATTCGCTTGATTAGGTCGGGTAGATTTGCTTAATCATTTTAGTCCTATGTGTTCTTATATAAAAGGCAAAAGATTAAACAGTATCACTGAAAGTGTGTTACATGGCCTTATTATTTTGGATTATAATTTGCCCTTTCGCCTTGCCCTGTGGCCCCTTCCAGATTTATATATATAATGACAAATGTTTGTATGTCTTCTTAAGCCTATAAAGAAGATCATGGGTTTTATCTATTGTTTTGTTTATTTCTTTTAATAGGAGAGTTCTTTTAGTTTTCTGACCTATTTCTCTGGTGATTAATTGTTCAGCACCTGGTAGAAATTTCAGTCCAGCCAGACTGAATACTGCCTAATTTTAATGAAGCAGATGATTTAATCTGATACACCATCGTTGTTTTTCCTTTCAGTTTCCCCAGAGATATCTCCAGAAGTATTTTCTGACTGTAGTTTCCAATCTTCATTTCTGATAGCCCATACTGTCATTTTGTGATAACACTACAGAAGCGTTAATATATATGGTTCTCTAGGCACATTTTATTTTTGGAGCAGTAGTCCAAAAAACATTCTTCTGCAGACAGACAAAACTTCGATCATCCAAAGCAGGGTGCAACAGCTGTTTTGTTTTTGATGATGAGAGATAATGAAAGAAAAGAAGATTGGATCAGATTAATAGATGTTTATTCACAGCTTCACAGAATATGTTGAGTTGGAAGGGACCCACAAGGATCATCGAGTCCAAGTCTTAAATGGCACCTAATCAGATATTTGTTTCCCAGTATCAAAATTATGGTAGGAAATACTATGTACTTTTATATAGAAGAAGTAAAATTATAAATTTAGCACTCAATACTAAAAACAAATTCCAATGCAGAAAACTCCAACAAAATAAATGCATACATCTGAAGTAGAAAAGAAAAGGGTTACCAGAGGAGTGAGTAGTTTGAGACATTAAGGAGGATCTTTTTAATGGACATGAGCATTATGCTATTATGGTAATATATAGCACTCACCAAATGTAGATACATCAGAAGACACTCTTGTACTCCAGAGTCTACTCTTATATTGGGAAGGTTTGATAGGGAGTTATCCACAAAGACCTTATTAATCTTTCCTCTTTGCCTGTAGTTTGAGTAAGTCTCATTTGGTTTTGCCTTTATTGACAAACTTAAATTATGTTTAGTTTAAGTAGCTTTATTTAAATATCACTTATGATGGAAAATAGGATTGAGTTACATGAAATAAATTTGATACTGGATTTTTTAGTCTCCTTGTTAGTCTTTTTCATCAAGCTGACAACTTTTAGTGTTCAGTGATGCTGTTATGAAGGCAATTATGCTATTACATACGCGGCTAAGGAATTGCATAAGCTTGTGTTGAAATAATTGGTAGAATTGACCAGATATAAAAATAGGAGTTTCTGTGGACACGTGTGATGAGAGTAAAGGAGAAAAGATCTAGAGAATGTCCTAATGACCCACAACCCAAAACTATAAAACACATTACAGTCGTCCTTTGATTATTGTGGTGCCGCGAGTCCGGTCCTCTCCCTGAAGCCCTCTGTCCGCGATGATAAGAAACTCATTAATATGCAAATTTGCCCTGCCCACCGTGTCACCCTCTTCAGTCGCGGAACCCTGAGAGGTGGTCCCGGCACCTTCCCATGCTCTCTGACAGGTCAGGGGAGCCAAGGAAATCTCTTCTGACCTCTCCCTGAGCCTAGGAAATTTCTGGGCTTTCCTTCAGCAGGGACTGGGGCATGGGGATTCCTGGCTTTCCCTAAGGCTCTGGATGGCCAACCCCAGAGTTGCTCCCAGAGGGGCCAGGGGAGGAGGTGGAGTATGTCCCCCGTCCCTGAGGGACCGAGGCCAGCACTGGGGTCAGTGCCTGCATTTTCTGAGCATGGGGGGGGGGACGATGTGGGGCTGGCATCTGCTGCTTGTTCCCCCAGGCCAGTGGCAGGGCCAGCCTGTGCAGTTTCTGAGCACAGGTGGGTGGTGCAGGGCCGGCAGCTGCTGACACACCACTGGAGAGTGCCGAGGCTGAGTGGAGTGGTGCTTCAGGCGCAGTTAATTTACATATTCGTGAGTGTCGGTTTGGCACAGGTGCAGTTGCGAGTACACCAGGAAACTTCGGTTTTTGTGGAGAAAACAGACCAGGAAGAAGTGAACCCGTGGGAGAGGAACTGTGGTGTAGTGAGCGTTCACTGTACTTGCAAGAAGAGGAAAAAGATGAGATATGTACCATGTGTAAGGTGTGAAACACCTTGCAATTGCATGAGTGTTTCCTGGGACACATAGAAAGAGATGCCTGTTGCAGCCTTTACATTACTTATGCTCACTGTCTCTTCAGCTTATCACAAATGAATAATTAATAAGAAACCTGGTAGAAACCAGTCATCCACCTGAGCCCTCAAGAACACCATTTTTGTGCCTAAAGTATCCAATTTATTTAAGTAGTTGTAAGCAATACCTTTATTTTTTAATCCTTCAACTCATGCATTAATGTTGTGCTTATATTATGGTATTGCCAAACCCTATTGTTGCCAAGGTGAACATTTTCTTGATAGTCTGAATCCCCTGATGCATTGTGAGGATACATATTAAAACAAATATCCTAGTTTACAAATATTTCAAAGCTAATGTAATACATTTCAAAGTTAATTGATACTGTTATCTCAATTTAGAAAACATCATGCCCTCTCTCATATTAAAGATAATTATACAATTCTGTGTGCTTATCTGCCATATGCATTAGGGGTATTGGAGTAGTCAAAAACTTCCTGTAATAGATTGACAAGGTGAGACTGCATGTCAGGTCAGTAAGGCCCAGAAATGAGCTATTCTTTCTTCCCACTCTGCTTTCCAAAGTCTTTTCAGAAGATCAGACAGTAATCTTCGTGCTCACATGGTATTTGTTGCTTATCTCACCCATTTTGTTGGCAAATACCTGTTTGAGGACTTCAAATGGCATCTACAATTTGATCTGTTCTTTTATTAGTAGAAACTCATCATACTCTATCAGTGTTTTTTCTAACTGCATCTATACCAAGTGATGGGGTGACTGTAGGTCACCAGAAAAGAGTTTCTGCTAGTGGAAAAAATAATCTATATACAGCCACTTCTTACCTTTGTCTGAGGAACTTTCAGGAACAATAGAATCAAGACACAGTCTGCATAAGTTTCTCTGATGGTGACAGCCCATGCTTAACGGTTGCACTCATAAAGCAGGCAGATATTTATCTTGTAGTGCTTGTATAGTGAACCTGATGTTTCTGGAATGCCCAGATTTCTTCAGATAATCCATAATACTCAAGTGCAGTGGGTGTTATATCCCTCAGAGAATATAACCATGTTCTGCTCTATAGGAGGCTGTAGTCTGTCCACTTGGAAAGTAATCCATTTGAGTAAAGTCCTTGACTATTTTTTCATTAGACTTTTTTTTTTTTCCACAGTGAGTCAAATTTTATTTAGTCTTAGGATATACATGTTAAATTTTGGAATTATATTAACATTATTATATTGTTGTATTATTAATATTATATTATTAATATTATATATTAGCTTATTTGGAGTCTGAGATGTAAATTTATATTTGCAAGACATGAAGAGTACCTGTACCTTCACATCCAGTTTGCCACTGTACACCTAGCAGAATTCCAAGGGTAGGAGGTCCATCAGAGTTCTGCCTTGTTTCAGTTGTAACTCGCAGCTGGTGTTATAACACAGTTGGGTTTTATAAATTTTTAATACATTCAGACAGAAATTAATATGTTCATTCATGATGTATATTTTATTCAACATCAATCTAAATTGCCCTGATTTCCCTTTTACTCATCATCACACTGCTCAAAGTTTACATTCCGGTCAACTTTAGGGCCAAACAAGTTATCAGCGATGGATCAGGTTACCAGAAGAGGAGTAATTGTTTTCAGAACTAGAAATGTATAACTGCAGGAAGAATAGGGTGCTGAAATTGTGGTCTAGCAAATTGTCAATTAACAAAAAGTAGTTCATTTGCTTACAATCAAAATTGCTTTAATAGTTCAGTAATAATAAAAATGTCATTATGATGGGAAGGTATTCTCAATCAGCTCAGATGTTGACCCATCAATGAGAACCTGACTCACCGTTGAGTTACCAATTTGTTAGGAGTTATACTTTAAATGCTACTTTTTTTCTATTTCCTTCCTTACCATTCTCTTACAATGAGCTTATGAGAAGCTTACTTTCTTAATACTAGAATTGACTGAGTCAAAAATTGATAGACCCCAAACGTTCCTATTTAAAAAGTAATCTCACTGTAAAATCCCATCATAACATAATTTCAAGCTGGCCTTGAAGTTAATTACTTTTGGTGCCAGAGAAGTAACTGGTTTTGGCTTTTATTGCTATTTAGCCATAGAGCTACCTATATAATGCCTTTGGCCTATTCTTTACAACATTTGATATACTATGTAGCATCTGATATCTTTAATCTTTGTAGGTTTTAATCTGTGTTTAGGAACTTCACCTTTTTCTTTAAGTAACTAAGTAAAATCTTTAGCACTTGTACCATTAGTTTTCCACATTCTAAGTTGGTTTTGTGGTTCTTTTCTAAACCTGTTTCAGTTTTAATAAACTTCTTAGAGAATCAGTATTAAAACTTTTCCCTTTTCCCTTTTCCTTTTCCTTTTACTTTTCCCTTTCCCTTTCCTTTACCTTTTCCCTTTCCTTTTCCTTATTGAAGAACAATAATGAAACTATGTCACGGTCCAGTTGATTTAAATGTCACAGTCCAGTCGGCTAGGCTGGACACGTGATGGTTCGTTTGCTAGTTTTGATCAAACAGTGAAACTTTATTAAGTGCCCATAAAGCGGCAACGGGATAGAAAGAGTGAAAGTGAGGAGAAAAGTAGAAAAGAGAGGAAAAAGAGGTTATAGCTACCACCACGAACAGATCCTCAAGGTGTCTCTATAGACCGTTGTCAATGCAGGGTGTGGAAGGCTTTCAGAGTTTCGTTACTAGGGGGCCATCTTTTATACTGGCTGTCACACCTTGCCCCCTTATCTGTCCCATGGTCTTTTGCCAGGCTCTGCCATTCTTTGCCATGCACGCCCAAGGAGGAGTGTCCGAGGCGTGGTCAGGGTCAGAAGCGAGTGGCCTTCTGCCAGGGGTTGTGTTTTTGTGTTGTAATGAACAAATCCATCTTCCTGGACAGTAGATTGTTATGGTTCCTTGGTTCTTGAAGAATAGGTACAGGATGGGGCGTTCCATCCTCCCATATCAGAGAAGGGTGCAGCACCTGGGCACTACACTATTCATTGCTCTGGGGTACCTGTACCTTGGTTTCCATAGGAACCGCACTCCAGTCACAGTCCAGGGAGCAACAACTTGGCAGCTGCTACTTTCAGGCAGATAGGCTGCTGCAAACTCTTGTCAAGATCTTAGCCTAAGTTTTCGGTGTACTATACATTGTCCAAGTCCCTGGTAACAATGTTGAGACAATACTCTTCTTCTGACCAACTCTTACAAACTATAGTTATTTTTTTGTTATCATGGTATCAGATATTTTCAGTTGTTTAGAATATGATGATCTCAGTAACCAAATACATCATTATTTGGATCCAGTTGAAGCTAGATACAGTCTTTACCTCAGCCTATTTCTTGGAAGGGAACTGTAATTGGCAAGTAATTCAAGACCTTGAGCACTGTTCTTGCCTAGAAGATACAGGGTTAAAAACATCCCCACTCATCCACCAGACAGCTTGTCAGTATCAGGTGTTGTCTCAAATAATCACTGAAGGGAATTATTATCTCTCTATGAGTCAACCACTGGTTCAGCCTGACCTTGTTTGGGCTCATCTATTTTTCAACAGCAGATGTGGCTGTAAGTGACTATCCTAGTGAATGGCAAAATTCAACAAGTAGTGAGTCAGTCTCATCTGTAGCTCTTTTGTAGTGCCACAATTTTAAGGACAGATCACTGTTATTGAGGCCTTGTCCTCATGGAAGAAATACATCTTTTCTAGTCCTGTAACATCTTGCTTCAAAGGTTAAGGGAAGTGGGTGTAATAGTGCCACAGAAATAAAAGTGTATGATTTGGTATTCCTCCATGCTGTGATCTGTTAGGATTTAAATCCTCCTGTACACGGACACCTTCAGCATCTGTAGATGTCCTGGAATTCTCCTGACTTGAGAGAAGCTGAGAGCGTACCCTTCTAATTGAAAAAGGCCTTACAGAATCATAGAATGTTAAGGGTTGGAAGGGACCTTAAACATCATCTAGTCTCAACTCCTACTGTAATGGGCAGGGACACTTCCCACTAGACCAGACTTTGTTTTGTGGTTTATCATCTACTGCAATTTGTAGTTGTTTTGTTTATATCTATGGGCATTGATGTTTTTCCTGTGCTTTTCTTTGAGATCCTAGCTCTACAGTGTAAATCTTGATGGTTTTGACCTTATATC
This sequence comes from Pitta sordida, assembly GCA_013390025.1. Taxonomy (NCBI): domain Eukaryota; kingdom Metazoa; phylum Chordata; class Aves; order Passeriformes; family Pittidae; genus Pitta; species Pitta sordida. The sequence continues at coordinate 118,402 of WEKX01013814.1, read as the reverse complement.
ACATCTATACTGGCTGCCCAGTTTAAACACTTCCGTAGCCTGACTTAACAGTTTTCAAATCCAGCAGTCCCCAGTTCAGCTGACATTGGCTACAGTCTTTTACAACGCCGATATAGTTCAAGTACAAATCACTCTCTAATACAGGGTTTAATTAGTTTTATTCTGGGATGACCTAGGTAATTATCTGCTGTGTTTTTGCAATCACAGTCACATGAATATGATCACTTGATAGAGAGGTAACAGCCTTTTTTGTTGATTCACCTTGTTTTTACCTATAACATTTATTTTGGGCAATGATTGACAAGAATTTGGCAATAATTGCTTAGTAACAGGAATATAACCTATAGTTTGTCATCTGAGAGCAAATGTCTGTAAAACATTCACTGGTGTTAGAGTGCACAGGCAGAACAAGTTTCCTTTCCACAGGCTGCTTATCAGAATTGATTGGAGAAAACATAACCTTCAAGCTATTCCAAGCAAGTATTCGGAAGGAGATACTTTGAATTCACTGGGCTTTCAATGAGCAAACCAATTATAGTAAAAATTTATAGATATTTGGTTCCCTCCAAAGGACTATCTTGGCTGAAAGCCTGTCTCTGGCAATGGTGTACAGAGCTCGGAGAAGCAATACAGTTATACCTCCTCCATCGCGAGGAAAGGGACAGTCCAAAGGCCTCGCAAAATATTAATCTCGGAAAGAACTGCAGGTCGTTAATATGCATGCGGGCCATGCCCATTGCTCCACCCCCCGGAACTCCAAAGCGCTGTGGACAATTCTTTGCTCCTTCCTGTAGTCTGTCTTGGCACAGGCAGGCAAAGGGAACCATTTCTGAGCGGCTGCTGTGACCGCAGCCCAAACCCCACGCCGCTCCCCCTGCAGCCCCCCGGCCCGTCCCCGGTGCTCACGCCAACCCCTGGGGACCCGCGCCAGCCCGCATGTGCTCGCCCCGCCTCCGCAGTGGGTAAGGGGCTCTGTTCAGCATTCTTGGAGCCTGGAAAAACCTTAACTTTGAAACACTGCAACACCCCGTGCACTTATGGCAGGGGGGAGGTGTTGGTATGGGAGTTTCTTTCCCATTAACATCCACCAGACCCGGCAGAGGCAGCGCTGCCCAGGCTTTGACTGGGCTTTGCGTAACAAGGAATGGCATGTCTGGAGGTGGTGCTACGCTGGGTCTCAGCGGAGCACACAGGACAGGGGCAGGGCCCGGGGCAGGGACCGAGTCAGGGCTGTAAACGCTATTGCGAGCAGTGGTAAATCACACGCGCCGGGAGAGCCCGCCGCGGACGCGCGCCGGGGAAGCCCACCAGCGCGGGACTGCCGCCCTCCCAGCACACAGCTTGCCTCACTTTCGTGAGGCAGGCTCCCCGCTCAGGGACTGGGGGCACGGTGCTGCCATTGCAAGCCCTCCTCCCCGGAGGGCGGGGTGAGTCCCGCCCCACAGGCACTATGGCACTGCCCCTCGGCAGAGCAGAGTCAAACTGCGCATGCGTCAGGCAGCTGGGCTCGCAGACGGCAGAATCATATTTGCGAAAAAATTGCTTCGCAAATGGGCGAGGTTGTGAAGGAGAAGTCGCGATACAGAGAGGATTCACTGTATATGCTAGCCTTGTGCTAGCCTTACTAATTCTCCAGGCTTGTCTTAAATGTTGGTGTGACATTTGCTGCCTTCCATTTGTCTGGCAAAAGAAACATGCTATAAACAATATAGATTTTCTAATTCTGTACAAGAGCTCCCACTAAATCATCAACTAAAGGAATATAATATGTAATCCTACTTGCTATAATTTGATAAATCTGTTTTATTGTTATGGTACCTTTTTTACGGATGCTTCATCTGAATTCAGACTGCCTTCCTTGAATATGCAATCTCTGTCTCATCATTAAGTAGCTACTTCAGCATAGGATATTTTTTAACCTCTTCTGTTCTAAATTATTCTAACTCTTTGTAATAATGCTCTCTTTCAAATTTGTTATGTGTCCTTTCCCATCAGTACAAATGAACAGTGCAGCAGGAAAGCATGATGCTGAAGTGACAAAACAAAAGGGGAGATGAAATGTACTGACAGGTCAATCCATGCCATGGGCTTTCTGTGTTCCATTTCTGACAAAAGTCCTTTGCCATCCAGCAACAGTGCTGCAATAGCACAATCATTTTATCTACATGTGGCTAGCAAGTATCATTTACTCCCTTCGTTGGATTAGATTTTCTTTAGTCATATTTTTGTAGAGTTTCACAGCAGCAGCAGTAGTGTTATTCATCCCCAATATTTACACTGGGATTAATTATTTTTCGTTAGAACAGCTCAGAACTGTTCTCCAGAGCAGAATCTGTGAGGAATTTATAACTGCCCACACTTTTCTAGTGTAGAAATGTATGCAGTTCTCATGTTGGCTTTTTGGAGTTTTCAGGTGTCACCTGGGACAGGGGGACTAAAGCATTACAATTGTCAATTATTTCTGATAGGAAGCATTTTCTTTATGATGGGAGAAAATAATGGTAGGTTTGTCCCCAAAGGATTTCTATCAGCAAATTCTGACTCTGTGATTTCCCAACAAATTTTATGCACTGTAACAGGACCTGCTGTGCTATTGTATGTAACAGTCATACACATGGAAACACTTTGGAAAACAACTTATTTTTCATCAGATTACAACCCTTTAAGCTAGTTAGCTGCTTTCTTTAAAGGTGTTCAAAGGCAGGGCTTTGAATTAAACATATTAAAACTGTCGGGTCTCCTATATCACAGACCCGCAGTCTTATTGGGTGACACAAAGCCCTACTTCCACATTGAATGGCAGCTCATTAATATGCAAATTTGCCCTGCAAGCTCACGTGGCCCCCCGGCGCTGTTTTGGCACTGTGTTGTGTATCAGTGTTTGTATCGGCCCTTCCCAGCACCCACAGCCACCCCATGCTGGGAAAAATTCCTTTTTGACTCAGCCAGAGGCACAGGTGCAGGGAGCTGCCCATGCACTGTCCCGGTGTCTCTCGGGGTCGGTAGACCTGGTCTGTCCATAGTCAGGGTAAACGAGTATGTCTTGGAGAGTCACTCAAGAAAGTCTTGGACACCTGAGAGTGTGTAAGTCTTTTGTAACTGCACGGTGGCGGCTCCAGGAGAGAGGCCGCACTGCGGCCGCTGCGGGGTGGGAGAGCAGCCCCACTACGGCTGCCGTTGCTGGGGGCAGAGCAGCCCCACCGCGGCCACTGCCGTCCCGGGGCCGGGGAAAGCAGCAGGGCCGGTGCCGTGGCTGTACGGATTGATTTGCATATTCATGACTGCCTCATTGAATATTCCTGCGTGCCAGGTTGCGCATGCGCAGTTGCGAAAAGGGGCCTCCTTCTTTGCTAAAAAATCATGCCGCTAAGATGTGAAGCTGCAATATGGGGGTTGCGAAGTGCAAGAGGGCCGACTGTAGAGCCAAACTGGAGATTCTGGGAATACTATCTGTGGAATAGGATGGTCTTAGGAGCAGCAGATATTCAGCAGCTCTGACTTTAGTACCATCAATAAAATAAAAAAGGCCAGGGCTTCCCCTAGAGTTCCATAGCTCTAAGGAGCCTTTTTGACAAATACATCTCCACTGATGTTCTGTCACTGGCAGGAAAAAGGAATGTATACTGTAAATATGAGAAGGCTACTGAAAAGTAAGCAGAAACTTTGGAGTTGCTAGTGTATCTTCAGACTTCAGCATTCTAATTACAATCCGAACACATGATTGTTATTTAAAGCTAATGAAGTTTTCATAGATTTCATAGTAAATTATGACTTACTGCAAAAATACTCAGAAGGGCTCCATTGTGTGCAACAGTACTTTAGTTCTAATATATCTATATAGAAGTAATTGCTCAGTTATTGCAAAAAAAAGGAGAGCTTTTTCCTGGTGTGCCTTGCAAGAGATGTATAATGTGTGATAAAGAGATTGCTTTATAAAGGAATTTCCTTTAGAGCCTAACGTGTAATTACCCATTACAGAAATTGAAGTGCAGTTTCTGGACTGCATGTGTCAGTCCTCTTCTGTTACCCAACAATCACATTTGGTTTTTAATTGCTACTTTTCTTCTGTCTTCTCTTAGAACAGCCATTATATTTCCTGTTCTCGTCATCTCATTTTGAGCTATTTTCTACCTTAAAGCACAGATAATTTTTTTCAGCAGTATAGTCTAACTGATAATTAGCATTTTTCTCATTTATACAACTTTATATGAAAATTCAGCAAGCTTGTACAGCAAAACAGGTTGTAACCTGTCTCTTATTTTCATTGCCATTGTAACTGCAAAGATACCTCTGGCTTTCTAGCCAGATTTTAGTTCCATGTGTCATGCAAATTGGCCCCTTCCAAAAGTGATTTCTAAAGTTCAGCGCAATTTGAGTTCTATTATTACCTTTGGATAAAAATTTGTGGTTTGGACTTACTGTATGTAATTAAAACAAGCATAGCATTTTTTCTTCTTTCTTAAGTGTTTCTATTGTAGCCTACAGGAAATGTCACTGTGTTCTCAGGAGCATTTATAGCACTGTTCTGAAGTTGGGAATTCCTTCAGTATTTCTTCTTCTCAACCTGGAATTACTTTACGTATCTGGGCAGGACAGTATGAAGAGAAAAACTAAAAAACTGGGAAGCAGACATTTCATTTCACTGTCTAATTTTCTGTGACTAAATGTGTTATTTTCTAACTAAAAAGCAAAATTAGGCAAAATCCTTTGGTAAATTTTGCCTAATTGTCCCCACTGTGCTTTAACAGTGACTCAAAATTTAAAACTAAAAGCAATATAACTGGCTTGAGATTGCATCTGAAAGGAGAAAAGCATGTAATTTAACATGACAGCATGATACACTGGAATGTCAAAATGTATCCTAGGGAGAAATCATACCTTGGTAAGAACAAGTGTTTGTACCTGTATTGTCAGAACAGAAGAAAACTAGACAGATCATATAAAAGAATTGCATCTAACAGTCCATATTTTAAATGGATACATGCTAATTGTTTATGCAGTAGGTTACTTTTTTCAACACAGAATGATTTCTAGATGTTATAGGTAATATTTTCCTTTGTTTGTTAATCTTACGCATTCAACACTGATTTATAGACAAATATTTCAGTGCATATAAAAGAAAAATTTCTACCTATAAAGCTTCAGAGAATCCTTTTCTTTATACAGCCTTTCAATATTTACTTGAGGAAAGAAGTCATGTTCCAAATATTACAGACAATTTGTAGTTGTTCGGCAGGAGGTACATATTACTGGCTGTTAAAATTGTTCAATAAAGTATTTGTCAAATTGAGATCTTCGTACATCGACTCAAGATGTGTATTTACTGTTGTACTGTATAATGTATTTCCTAAATCAAGTATATTTCATTAAAAGACAGAGTAAAGCATGATTATCGTTTACATCATTTGGAAATTTTGGGTTTTATTCCAGAACTAATGCAGGTTACTATTTTGGAGCTATAGTCTGCATCAGAAACTATTTTACTGAGTCTAGAAAAAATACAGTCTCAGGGGCCACTGAGTCATATAAAGAAAAACTTGTATCATTTAGTTGGTGGTATGCAGTTCTCCATAGGTTTTTTTATGTGAGATATTTTACTCAATAATTCAGAAAGTGCAGCTTAAGGCTTAAGTCAGTGTATCTTTCATATGGGTTTGGATAAAGCTGAAGGAAATTGTTAGTGAAAACTGGAAACATGCAAAGAAATTGAAGGTGCTCCTTTTGAGGGAAGTTGCTGGTTTGGAAAGGATTGTCAACACTCACTTGGAGGGAAAAGGAGGAAAAGAGAAGGTGACTAGAGGAACACAGTGCTTGTGTCCTTTTCAATTCAAGAGTTATAAATTTTAAAAGAGGTGAGCAAGACTTAATAATGCCTTGCTGACAGGCTGTCTGCTTTGCTATTTTTAGGTAGTTTGGCAGGGAGCTCTGTATGCATATGTACGTGGATAGTCCAAAAAAAGAGCTACCCTTAGTGTTTCCAAGAATGTTTTGAGAAAACTAAATATTACCTCAGAAGGTGAGACTTTGTTATGTTTATTGTGTTTTCCTGAGGTTTTTTTCTAATTTAGATTTGGTTTTGGCGAAAAGTTGTCCAGAGGTCCACTTTATTTTGTAGTAATGTCATTATTATGAAGATATGTGTTTAGTCATCTGTCGTGGTTTGACCCTGGCTGGATGCCAGAGACCCACCCCAACTTCTCCTGAAGGAGAAAACTAAAAAAAACCAACTGGAAAATAAAACTGGAAAATAAAATAAAACTGGTCACAGGCAAAAGAAGCAAGGCAAAACTATAAATAAAGAACATAAAGGGTTTATTTTCTAACTAACAAGCTCAGAACTGCAAGGGAAGCATCATTTNAAGTATGTTATTTGCAGAGACGCCTGCCTTTATCTCTAACTTTGAAGGCCATGGCAGCACGGACAGCTCAGGCAAGAGCTGAGCTGTTAACCCCCTCGCTACCAGAGCAGCAGAAAAAACCCCTAAACCATAACATCATCCTAATATGGAATCTGCAATACAGTGCAGTAACAGTATGCATAACTATTTGTTGTTCACTTTTTTTATTTATTGTTTTGAAGATTTAAGTATGGAGTTGAAGACTTTAACTTGGTGGTGAAGTCAACTTTGTTTAATACTACATAATGAGTGTAATACAAAACAAAATACGTACAGCAAGGTATTGAAGGAAAAAACATACACTATTCAAATTCCTGCATAGATTAATAACTAAGGCTTTAAAGGAAACATAAATGGTTTCAAATTCAGTTTATTGTAAAGTGAATGTTTTACTTTATATTATTTTCTCTCCTTATTAAAAAGTGTGTGAAACCATGCAGGCGTGTTTTTACCTCTCTTTAAGGTTAGCAATAGATAAAGCATGTTCCACATGACTTATCTAGGTTTTAATTTGGTAAGGTTTTTCTGCGGTGTACCGATTTTCTGATACACAATTTTCCATTAAAGGTTTTAAATATATGCTCTGTTATTTGAATGTTGAACTCACTTTAAAGAGGCTGTACCAAATACGACATCTGTATGCACAATATATAAATCACAGCATTTGCTCTTGTAGTATCTAGAGTCCAGTGACAGGAGCGAACATTCAGCTCTGCGCATACAGCTTTGGATTTGTCCCAAATGTTGATTATCTGTTAATCAATTCAAATAAACCTGAAGTTGAGTATCACATAGTGCATGAAAAGGGCTCTTTTTAGATTCAGAGACAGTCAATCTTAGAGTAGAATAAAAATTTGAGAGATGAGCTGCTAGAATATTGGAAGAATATTTTCATAGCATACTTTTAAAATATGGAGATACATATTTAGATTTTGCTGTTTATAGTGAACATTGTTTTACTATTGTTTCTATTCTTTTACCTTTACTCCTAATAGAATCAATGCAGTATCAAGTATGATCGATGACTCAGGAAAATGTAGACAAATATACAATATTGTGCTGGAAAAACTGATTACTTTTCACAGAGTGGATGGATGACTCAGATTTCCTTTTGCTTCTTTGAAAACCGATCTCACCTAATATCCCTTCAGACCAACAGACTGACATAATTTTTTTTTTCGCTTTTGTGATAATTGTGAAAATGATGATTCACTCCCTAATGTAAGGTGGTTTTCACTAACAAAATGAAAACAGTGTTTAACTGGAAAAGTCATATTTTGTACCAATTTAATGAAAGGCAGTCTAAACTTTTCTAGGTTGAATAACAAACTGAGAGCTGTGCAAGAAAAAAAATTCTTAGAGATTAAACTGAAATAATGCTTCTTAATTCTCCTTAATATCAACCACAAAGTTAAAAAATAGTCATCAGGAAAAAAAGAGGAGAAAGCTCTCGATTTTTCATAAATCAGTATCTTGGCTCTTGTCAATCAGTACCTCTTGTCTCGTCTATCCATTGAAGTTACACTGTATCTTTGACCATGAACTTTTCCTCATGGTGTATTTTCTCTAAAAGAACTTTGGAATTGCTAAATTTCTTGCAAATGGTAGAGTACTGTGGACCGTGTAATAATTTTGCACTGGAAAGATGGTGTGTGTCTATTTTACTTGTGCTTGTGTTTGGTCTACATCAAGAATTTCAGTTAGCTTCCAAGTGAAAAGAATGGAGAAGGCAAAGGATCCTGAGCCATGAAGTTTCAGCACCAGTCCAGGTAATACTGCCAAACTGGCAGGATATGTGCAATCTGTCGTCTGTCAAGCTGTTACATTTTGTGACCAGCAATTCCTTGTTAGCCATCTGTTTAAATCTTTTTCACATCCTGTGGTTATATTCGTTTCATAGTTAATTTTAAAATATGTTAACAAAATGTTACTAACCTAATGCACATTAGAGTAAATGAACAGATGAATCCATATGGTTCTAGGCTGGGAAGTTTTTACAACTGTGTCCTTGACTCACAGCGTATTTGACAGTGGCTAATTAAGCAGATCGATTAGCTGGAGAATCTCTGTACAGAAAATCAATGGAACTGAAATGATCAGCTTCTGCAACTGTGTACCTAATAACTTTTTAGTATATCTGGGTCAAATCCTAAAGAAATATTTGGGTTATATCTGCATCACTGTGAACAGTTTAGGTATCATGTTATTTAAACTTCATCTGAGTCAAAGTTTCTCAAAGCTCAAGAAAATTTGCCTCTGTTGGGACTTTCTCTACCTAGTCTTTGGAATTAGGATGTTCAGAGATTTGATCTGCTTTTAGAAATGTGGTTATAACTGTAAGCCTAATTTTAAAGTAGCTAGTTACATTTTAAAAAATATTTGTGGTGAATATAGTAATAGAAACCATTTCCTTTCCAGCTGTTGATCTGGTACATGCACTGAGACTAGTGGTCAGCTGTGCAACATATATGTCTGTAGACAGCAACTGAAGAAGCTCATGAGTAAACAAGAAAACAAGCAAATAGTGCAAAATCCTTTATGAACATCTGACTGCTGCCTTAAAACAAGTGTTTGAAGTGTGCTTATTGACCAACAGGAGGAAGAGAAAATTCATGACTTGCACTTCATCTCTGGTTTAGACTTTGCATTTCAATATAGTATTGTACGTTTAAAAAAAAAAAAACAAACAAAACCAAACCCCACTCAGCAGTTAATGTTTATACAGTGTGTTCCTTACGGTGTACAGGACCTAAAACTTGCTTCAAATATTAAAATGTCTGACAGAAATCCATGTGACATTTAAAAGCTAAACTTATTTCCAGATAATTTGAAGATCCTATAGCTAAAGTAGATTATTGATTTATGAAATGAAAACAAGGTCATAAACCCTTACTGGTAATTGTGAGGTCACATACATAATTTATTGAAAAAAGTTGATTATAAACTGATAATTGTATTAGTTTTGAGGAGTAAGATTTTACAAAGAGTTAGGATCTATAAGTTTTAGTGAGTTTTTATGTTTTACTGCTTCTGTGTATGCACATGGCTCATATTAGCCATTAACTTACATTTTTTTCCTGTGTCTGGTATACCAACCACAAGTCAGTTATGAGTATTCTCTTTTGACAATAGAAATCACAGCACAGAAAGCCTTGAGGAATAGGGACCAGCTCTAACATCCTGCCATCTCATGTTTTTCACAGAATCACAGAATCACAGAAAATTATGAGTTGGAAGGGACCCACAAGGATCATCTAGTCCAACTCACCATCTAATACCCGTACAGTGACCAAGAGCACATCCTAGAGCGTAATACCAACCTAGATGCCTCACAGTCTAGCAGGCCACTCCGAACCAGAAGGGGCCCAGGGTCATCCAGCCCTACACCCCCCAGCTAGACCATGTCACTAAGCTCCTCGTCCAGTCTTCTCTTAAACACTTCCAGGGATGGCGACTCCACCACCTCCCTGGGCAGCCCATTCCAATATGCAATTACTCTCTCCGTGAAAAACCGCTTCCTAACGTTAAGATTAAACCTCCCCTGGCGTAGCTTGAGGCTGTGCCCTCTCGTTCTGGTGTCGTCAGCCTGGAAGAAGAGGTCTACACCCATCTGGCTGCAACCCCCCCGCAGGTAGCTGTAAACAGCAATGAGGTCCCCTCTGAGCCTCCTCTTCTCCAGACTGAACAGTCCCAGTTCCTGTAGTCGCTCCTCGTAGGGCCTACCCTCCAGTCCCTTCACCATCCTCGTTGCCCTTCTCTGCACCCTCTCAAGCAGCTCAACATCCCTTTTAAACTGGGGAGCCCAGAACTGCACGCAGTATTCAAGATGGGGTCTGACCAGCGCTGTGTACAGGGGGAGGACAACCTCCCTGGATCGACTGACCACACTGTTCCTGATGCAGGCCAGGATGCCATTGGCCTTCTTAGCCACCTGGGCACACTGCTGGCTCATATTGAGTTTCCTATCAATCAGTACACCTAAGTCTCTCTCCACTTCACTAGTCTTTAATTGTAAATTGCACACTTTTCCCATTAATATAGTTTACCAGAGGAAAATAATACTATTAAAAGTCCATAGTATTTTCTTAGTCATGCTTTAAAATGAAAACAGTAAGTTGTATTTCACGATTTTTTTTTGTTTTGTTCTTTTATTATTTATTTGCAATATTAGTATGATACTGAAGATGAAGATTAAGCATAAATAGTAAAACTTCAAGAAGTCCGAGTTAGGACTATAATTTTCTTTCTTGACCCATTCCTGGTCCTTATGTATTTGTTGGGTCTGGGTAAGAAATGTAACTCTGTAATATTCTTACCAGTGACTTTCCTTTTATAAGCAACTTTAGACACAGTGATCATTAAGCTGGAGAAGCAAAAAAAAGCAGCACTCGCAGGAGACTCACCTGTCTGTTCCAGAGCCTGTGAACGGTCACATATCTGGCAAGTGTGTGAATTATTTCTTCTGATGAGTCTGTCAGAAGAAAGAAAATCACATGGAGGAGTACCAATTGACTGTATTTATGTAAATAAAGAAAACGTAGTCTTGGCAAGATAGATTGGCTGAATGCAGATGGGTTTGGTTGTGCTTAATGGCCATGTCAAGTGTCATTCTCTCGCGTATATTCTGAAACAGTAAGTCGTACATTGAAACTGTCTTGCTACTGCTTTGTCTGAAAAATTTGTACAGCTTTCTTTCCCTGAAGGCATTAGTATGGGAATTTATCCCTGAATGTGTCTGTGTTCTGAGACCAAAACAGAAACAGTGTGATTTACTTCCTTGTTTTTCACTTCATACTTGAAGATTTGGCTGTGACATCTGTATGGAAAACTGCTGTTCCTCAATTAGCTATAAGCAAGTTACTATTTCTGCTCTTTTGAAAAGAAGTTTACTTGACTTTTTCAGATATTATAATTTTTTTCCTGCTTTGTTCTCTTAAAGTTATCTTTCTGTTCTATAAAGTTATCTTCTGTTCCATATTGCAGCTGCATACTTTACTTGTCTTATCTTTTCTCTTCTCTGTTTATTCTGTATTGCTGTTTCTCCTCACTACTTCTTTTGTTTCATTCTCCAATCTTTAAAATTGCCCATATATTTTCAGCGTCAAGTATTTTCACACCAAGCATTTTCTTTAGTTCAACGTGGTATATATTCAAACTTTTAAATTCTGCTTGTTATATGTAGCTGGATATACCACTGGCCTTATTTCTCATATTCATATTATTTATGTTCACCTGTAACCTATAGAATTACTGTTCTTAATGGAGGATTATTTTCATTCCATGCAGTCCCTACACCCACAATAGTTTCCGTCACTTGGACTTTCAGTTGTCAAGGTTGTCTTACAGTTGGCAAAGGCAGACTTTGGTTTAAAGCATGTTACGTGTTGCAAACACTATCCTAATGGCAAATATAGATAAATTAAATTAGCTAGCTAAGTGGCTGAGCTCCAGTAGATGAGCTATTGTTAATCAATTGAAATTGGTTGTGACTGGGGGATTTTTCAATAGAGTCTAAATCCGGGATGTTGCTCCATTTATTCAGACCTTGACCTCTACTTCTTTCTTATTTTTTTTTTACTGGACATTAACTCCAAGTTAACATTCATTTGTCCTTCTTCATACTGTTAAAGAATTCTTTCAATTCTCATGGAGTATAGATAAAATGACCCATTTATCTATCGAGAAGTCAAAACCACACATGTACTCTATACTGACTTATGTATAGACACCAGTGCATTTCTGAGTGCTTTGAAACCCCTCTGAAATGTAATCACTTCACAATGTTCAAATGTGACACCATAATGTCCAGCACATACTACGTCATTGCAGAGTCATTACAGGATTTTATGTTATTCTGGCACTCTTATTTTTCAGTTCAAGCTCCAAGAGGCTTGAACTTTCTGAGCATTAATTTCCTTTTCACACACTTGTGGAATTGTTAATGCTTTAACTCTGAAAATAAGGTGCTGTTTTAAGTGTAGATTAGTGATTGATTTGTGTCTTTTTTTGTACAATATCAGTTGTAATTAGATTTTAATATTCTTGTTAACATTATTCATAGTTACTTGGACATGGAATTTCTGTTGGATGAGGAAGCCAGAGATTTTTTATATCAAATACTGTTAGCCTGTCTCCTCCTTTCAAGGAGCTTCTTTTGCACTTAAACATTGGTGCAATTATTTGATCTAAGAGATCTGGACTTAATTTGGTGAATAGCAGCCTGGATTGATTCAGCTTTCTTTTGAGACCTTTTCAAATGATTTTATTCTTACTAACTAGTTATTTAAGTCCTAGCGTGTGTTTTTCATGCTTTTTATTACTAGAGTGATTGATCAGTTCAAAGTATGTTTTCACCCTCTTGGAAGTTGTGTGAGCTGCTGGAATACCTCATGCAAAGGTAAGCTTAGTGAAGCTGCAATGCCTGTATTTCTTTCTGAGGTCTTCCAGAAAGAAGTTAACATGCATGTTTTGTATCATCCACATTTTTATAAAACACTGAATTAACTCTGAGTGTTGTGCCAAGCAGACACAAGTCTGTGCAGTGACTGCCTGCAGGACTGTGAGGTGTCCAACACTCCTAAATGAACAGATCCACTTTTCCTGCTCCACCTGGCTTACCTGTCTTTCTAAAACATAGAACATTATCCTGAATATGTGCAAGGATAAATATTCTTCCCAGAGAAAAAAAGACAGTATTTTACATAGAAATACAGGCCAGGCCCCTTTGCCTTCTTTACGCCACTGGTAAGAATACCATCATAGTTATTTCGTTTGTTTTACTACAGGTTACAGATTAAATAGATTTAGGGCTGTCCCTGCTGAACACAGAGGTGCCAAATTGGCATGGACTGTTCAATAGATGTAAATTGAGTGACTTTGAGATCTCCAAAGTAATGAAATTGCGACATTATTGTAGCCCTCTGAGTTAATTACAGACACAATCCATTTCCACTGCTGCACCATCTCTTGGTCCTTAAGATGTCAGGGCTCACTTCAGCTGCCAACTGAAGTATCCAAAGGCTTTAATTAGAGATGCTATACAGTTACCAGATGTTATTTTCCTCTTCCTACTATGAACAGGCACATTGTGACAGCTTGCTCTTTTATATTTTTTCAATTTATTGACTGTTTCTTGTTTTCATCAGATCTTTTGTTTGTCCCTACCAGACCTTGGTTTCCTCTCTTTATTTATATATGTACACTTTGGGAAAAGGCAATATGAATAATAACATGGGCTGAAGTGATAACATTTCTTTGAATACTGAAACAACTGACCACATATGCAGTGCTTCAGGAACTTTCTGACTTACAGCTTTAGAATAGAAACTCTCTACCAGAAGAATTAAAAGTTTCACAAACTAAAAATTTGCATAAGAGCTTTTTTATGCAGAAGATACAACTGTTATTCAACTGAAACCAATATATCCTAGTAAAAAAAAAATACTGAATTTTTATATAACTTTTTGTCCTAGAAAATTAGGTCTGTAGCTAGACTCACATTTCATAAAGTCAGGGAATTATAGGAACAGTTTTGGTTGGAAAGAACCTCTGGAAATGATCTTGTCCAACCTGCTCCTCGAAACTGCGCCAACATCTTGAAGTTGTTCTGGGCCTTGTTCAGTTAAGGTCTGAATAGGTGCAAAACGATCTGGGCAGCCTGTCTCAGTGTCAGAACAGCCTCATAACTGACAATTCTTTTCTTCCATCTAATCAGAATCCTTTGTTGCAACTTGTTTCTTGTCATTTTTCCTTTCTCACTTTCTCTCCAGTCGCCTGCTAGGTATCGGTTACACTCTCCTTTACCTTTTCTGCTTCAGGCTGAAAAAAAGCAGTGCTTTCAGCTTCTTTAGCTTAGTTTTGGAAATGACCCACCAAGTTCCATGAACTGGTGCATATCCAGTTTGCATTCTGTGGTCATTAGGACTACACATCTTCTGCCTTGAGCTTTAGCCCTGGCCCCAGGGACCAGACAGGCCATGGAGCAGATGTGATTGGGAAAGGCTAAGATGAAAAAGGTATTGAGTAGTTCATGCTTTCATCTCACAAGGTTTTGAGATTATGGCAAAGATCAATTTTATGGTCAGAAATTATGAAAATGTAGTCAGTTTCCTTTTTGGGCATTAAATATTCTTTAACAGCACTTGTAGAGTTGAAGCAGAGTTGATGACTTTAATCAGAACACAGAAAGCACAGAGATATAAAATATTTTGAATCAAGGTCTCTAAATGAAGAAAATATTTAGAAACCCAGTCTTCTTATTTTATAATCAGTCTTGTTAATCAGTAAATTTCTCTTCAGCTTAATGGAGGAAGAATCTATACTTGTGTTTCTAATGTGAAGATTTGTGAATTTTGACATAGGTAAAAAAGCTACCGTATTTTTGTGTCTATCTACCCCATGCATTGTGCACTTATCTCTTCACTGCAGAAAGAGATGAGTTCCCACAAATACTGGAGTATTGCAAATTGATTTCTTGAAGCTAGTATCAAAAGGGTGAATCCACACTGCATAATGAGTTCTCCTGTACTACATTTGCCTTAAAGGTCAGGTTTTCAACATACTTAAATTTGTGGGAACAGTTCTTTGTCAAGAAGTCATCAATTAGTTGTGTTACCATAGCTTTACTGCACTGATTTGTGCCACTTGTGGGTCTGACTCACAAAACTCAAAAGGATTTTAATTTCAAAAAGAAATTGTTTTAGCAACTGTTGCTTTTTGACAAAATTACTCTGATTTTACTTGCAGTCCATTCTTTATAGAGATACTATAATCCTTCTAAAAGGCTGTGATAGGTATTATTACAGTGGATTCTTGAATAGTTTTCTGATAGGTATTGATTACTAGTTTGCCTACTATTTGATCCCCACTCTGCCATTATTTGGCATCTATTATCTTTGTGGTTTTGAAACATTTTTAGTGTGTGTAATCTATTGACCTCAGAGATGATGTTGCTGAAGTCTGACATTTTCTCCAGGACAAAATAAGAGTAGCCACAAGCTAATTGGGTTTCAAAAGGTTCAGTTTGCAGTATTAAAGATCTCTCTTAAATCTTCCAAGCTCCTCTAGTTAAAGAAAAATAACAAGAGAAATGAGATGAGAAATTAATAGAGATGATTTTGACAACTAAGAAATTCCTACATTTTTGTGTCTGTTTAAATATACTTTGCAGAAAATAATTCATTTTCCAACCATTTAAAAAATACTGTAATCCCTTTGTTAAAAGATGCTTTCTAATATGTATCCTGTAGGAAGAAGTTTACTGACAAATTTTTAATGGTGACTTTACAATGTGCTTACTAAGCTGTATCTGCTGTGTGAAATCACAGTGCTATGTTTGCTAAGCTGAACATCAAACAATTTTATGGATAATTTTCTATTAGTTACTCCAACTAGATGTGATCCAGGTATTCAATAACAATGAGCTACAGTAATATGTTTTGGATCAACAAAACTTGGTTGATATTAGTAAAAATGGGCAGTAAATCAGGTTGGGTTGCTGCTTACTGAGTTGTTTATTGAAAATTTTATTATTCTTAACACTGACTGAAGTTCTTACAGGTGAAATTTCACAAATTTTAGAGAGTTATCTTGTGTTACCAGTCAAATCATTAGCAGTTATTACATGCAAAGCTTTTCTTCTCTTTTTGGCATGTCCACTATCAAAACCAACATGAATCCAAAGTGCTGAAAAGATCATGAAGCTATTTAAAGGTTGCTCTCCCACACGTTTCATAAAGTATTACTTAATGTATATGTATATTAAGTAGGGTCTCCTATATCACGGAGCCGTGGTCTTAATGGGATGCCGCGAAGCCCTACTTGCACGTTGATTGGCAGCTCATTAATATGCTGTTTCAGCACTGTGTTACTGTGTATCAGTGTTTGCATTGGCCCTTTCCACCACCCGCAGCCACCCCACGCTGGGAGAAATCCCTTTCTGACTCAGCCAGGGACGCAGCTGCAGGGAGTTGCCCGCGCTGGTGTCCCAATGTCTCTTGGGGTGGGTTGAGTTGCATATTCATGACTGCCTAATTGAATATTCATGTGTGCCAGGTTGCGCATGTGCAGTTGCGAAAAGGGGCCTCCTAATCACCAAAAAATCATGCCGCTAAGATGTGAAGCCTCAATATGGGGGGTGCAAAGTGCAAGAGGGCTGACTGTATATAATATACCTAATATATAATATAATATAATATAATATAATATAATATAAGTATTACACCTATACCTGCAATGCACAGGACAGTATATGTGAGGATCTTTGCATGCATTCTAGTAGCAGGAAAACTGTGTAGTGGTTATTAGCTCAGCCTGAGGACAGCCAACATTGAATGATTATGCCTGTCAAAATCTAATCATCTACAAGAATTGTGATGGCTTCTGTGACTTCTTTGGTAGCCTTTGTCCAACTGCATATAAATATTACTTAGAGACAATGTCATTCAAATCATGCTACTGACAAGGTCATTAGATCCTTCATATTATATTGTTTAGAAATTTCAGAGCAATCTTTCTTGGCTTATGATTCCAGCTGTGCTACACCAGAAAAAAAAAAAAGGGTTAGAAAAGAAATAAAACAAAGATAGCAGAGGGAGGGGGGAAAAAGGACAACCTTTAAAACACTCTAATAACAAGCTGTTAGAAAATGGATTTATAAAAGAATTGGATTGCACTAGTGTATCATTCTAGAATAAACATCTATATCTGATCTTTTTTAACCTAAAGATCAATGATAGTGTCAGCCAGAGCAATTATTTTTAACCCAAGTTTTTCACTTGCATCTTTTTGCAGACTTCTGTTAATATTATTTGAAAATTCAATGACATGTTCATGTATATCTGCAAAATAGTTTCCTTGATACACCTTAATACACACTGTAATAGCCCTGCGGCCCTAATTGCAATTGTACTGCTAAATATTATGTAACAAAACTAGTTAAGTTAGAGAATAGAGGGAAGGATAAGAAACCATCCTTGCCTATTTCCAGGGAAAAGTTTGACTAAAGCTTCAGGTGTCCTAGTGCCTTACTATGTTTGACTTTAGAAAAAATACTCTATTATGAAAACTGAGCTTTTACACCTTCAGTTTTAATGTGAGTGTTTCTTGCCCTAGGTGCTATGGGTTTATAAGGCAGGGTTTTTTATCATACCCACCCACTATCCCTTCAATCTCTTTTCTAGGTTAAATAATCTCAGTAATTTCAATCTTCCCTGCTAGGTCAAGCTACCGAATCTTTAAATCTCTAGTGTTAAATCTTGCTGTCTTCCAATCTTTCTCCAAGTTGTCAACAACTTTTTGGAACTATTACAGCTAAAATTGTATTAAAACTTAAGAGATTAATTAATTATTGTAATTTGCACACAGACTATCCACTCCACTGCTTAAAGGGGATTTTAGAGAAACAATGAGAGTCAGTAATTACCAAACTGTAAATTGATTTTTTTCCTTCATTAAATGAAAGTTTCTCTGATCCATTGAATTATCTTTCAGCTATATTTTTTATGATTCTGTTAACAGATTTGGTACTTTCATTAACCACAATTCCACACATAACTGTGGCAATTATTGTGTACAATAATTTCTAATTATAAAGTGTATTAGTAATTCCTTTTCATCTAATAGTATGTGTAGGGACATTAAATAGAAGATCAGTAGAGTAAAAAATGAAGAATTTGCTACCTTGTTCTATTAAACTATTATCCTTCTCTGAGAACTCTGTTAGAAAGGAGAATGAAGTGGTACTATGAGTACTTTCCATGACCTTCCACATTTCCATACCCTTTCACATAACCAAGCACCAGACCCACATTTCCATTCTGCTGGCATCAGATGTATATTGTGAAAACAAGTAATCTGTGTCAATTAACTGGAATCTTTTCAATATCAAGAACTCTTGCTGATGGTCACCCATTTCAATGCTTGAAATCAAATACTAACTTAATTATCAGTGACCTATCACTCTTTGAATAACATCTGACAAGAAAAAAAAGATATTTAACAAGGAAATAAGTCCAATCAGATCATGTGTTTGACTTCAATGTGTTTTACACAGATATAAAATGCTTCTGTCACCCTGAGCACCTATTTGTAACCACTTCCAGCTTTAACAGAGACTGGTATTTATGTCGTATATTTGTCCATATTTATGTCATATATTTGTCCAGGTATTTGATCCCTGCTGAAGCTGGGGAATAGAGAGTGTTGAGAGAGGAATTAAATCTCACTTAAGGAAAAAAAAAAGGCATTTTTCCTTTGCATTACAAAGCCAGGTAAAATTGATTTGAAGTCACAGTTACACAAACTCCTAAACTTCACCTGAAAAGAATAACTCATAAATATTCTACTCCCATATCAGCACACTGCATTGTAGATTTCTCATTATATAAGGCTAACCTCTTGTTTTGTAATGTTTCCTGTAGAGCAGTTTTGCTTTTGAGTATATTAAATGACAAAAAAAGGAATTCATGCAGGGATAACATGCATTACCAGCCTTTGAAGAATGAACAGCTGTGTATTTTGCTACATTCATAAACACTAATTCTTTTATATACCCATATTTAACTTTTTTTTTTCCCTGTACAGGGAAGGATTTCTTGTAAGAAACCTCAGAACTGTCTTTCCAAATATTTATATTTTCATTCACAGATCTCATATAAAGAATTTCAATTGAAGCTGAATTTAGTCGAAAGAACAACACTTTAATTATATTTTTAATAGCATAGATTTTGTGTGGGTGGAAAAGAATATTAACAAATGTCTGCCTTGCTAAAAGTCATTAACCTCTATATTTTAAAATACCTACACTTTATTAAAAATAGTACACTTCCTATATTTTATTTTTAGCTTCTACTATGTAGAGGTAGTAATAGTAAAAGATAATAGTATGAGGCAGGTGCCTAATACTATAATCAAACAAAATAATGCGAAAACATCTTTCAAAGGAAGAAATTGTTCATATAATTAAATTTAAAATTCATCCTTAATAAAGATTGCAAATAAATACAGTCAGGTCTCCTATATCATGGCTGCGTTGGCTTATTTGGACCCTGCGCAGCCCGCCTTCTGCGTTGATTGGCAGCTCATTAATATGCAAATTTGCCCCACACCCTTATACGCCCTCCAGGCGCTCCAGCGCTGTTTCGGCACTGCCCTGCTGTGTGTCGGTGTTTATGTCAGTGTTTCCCAGTGTCCACAGCCAGCCCACACCGGGAAAAAACCCTTTTCCACTTGGCTAGGAGCACTGGTGTGGGGGAGCCGTCCACGCCACTGTCCCAGTGTCTTTCCACGTGGGTAGACATGGTCTCTCCATACTCAGGGTAGACAGGATACACGCAGTCGCTGTGCTCCCAGGGGAGCAGGCCCGGCCGGGCACCATTCGGGGCAGACCTGCCGCAGCCACTGCATTCCTAGGGGAGTGGGATGGGGTGTGAAGCCCTAGGGAGGGCTTGTGCGGCGCGGGCATGCCAGCAGGGGAACTTCTCCAAGCCTTCTTGCTCAGAGCGGAGGGGAGGGGGTTTATTTGAATATTCATGACTGCCTAGTTGAATATTCATGCGTGCCAGGTCACACATGCGCAGTTGTGAAAAGGGGTCTCCTTCATTGCTGAAAAATCACAGCGCTAAGATGTGAGGCCACAATATGGGGGGTGCGAAGTGGAAGAGGGCTGACTGTATTTGGTCATATTTTTCTAGTGCACTAGAATATGTGCATTTCCAGATTGCACCCATTCTCTCTAGAGAATGTCCTTTTGATATTCAACCCAGTGCTGAACAGCAGAATATTTAACATGTCAAGTATTTGTACAGGTAATCTGAATGAGGTATCACTTTTGTAGCAGTTCTAAGAGATAGCTCATGGCCAGAAAACAGTACATGGTTCATCACTGATTGCAAGACAAGGACACATTCCAGTTAAAGCGAATCATCAAGTCACTGACTTTGAATGAGTGCAGGTTTTCCTAAGAAATTAAAAAGTTTGAAGAGTAATTTCTCTTAAACATTACTCTTTATATGCTCTCCAGTGCCTTTGTTGTCTTAACTTTTCTGTCACGTATTTCCTTCCTGAAGTTGAATTCAGTTTGAAAGCTCTGAATTTTGATAAATTGTTTTATCTTTTCATACAACTTTGGTGTTTTGATGGAGAGCAAAATGTTCTGGTTTTGTGCTTAGAATGGATTTTATGAGACCATGACTTATAGGAACCCTAAGGCACATTTTAAAATGAGTCTTAGTCATTTCTGTGCAATTAGAGCACTAAAATTTTTATTCTTTAGGCTATACGTATATTAATTCATATCCCTCTTCAGTAGGGTGAGGACTTTGTAACCATGGCAATTTTGTCACATTATAATTTTAATTCTTTAGGGAAAAAACCAAACAAGTTAGCTAGCAAGTATTGGACCAGTTTTCTCTGTACAGCCATGGGTTGAAAGTCAGAAGCTTTATTATGTTCTTAGATTTCTCATTCTTCTAATTAGAGGAAAACTTTCAGGGTGTAGTAGAATGTGTTTTCAGTATACAATCATTAATTTATGGCACTGCAAGGGCTGCAATATAGACAATATTTATAGAAAAAACATGTTAACTGTAAGTATACTCTTTATTGGTCTTGGCAGATCTGTCCCTTGGAGCTTCAGCAAAATAAATGAGTTACTGTTTGCCATCTTGCAGACAGAAAGCTGAAACATAAGAAAATGTACATATTGCCCTAAGCTAAACATATGGAGCCAAAGAATGTTACAGAAAGTTATATACCTTTAAATACGTAGTTTGGTAGGGGCTTCTTTTGTAAGATTTTATATTTAGTCATGCTAGTACAACATTTTCTGCTGACCTTCATAGTTAGGTAGGAACAATTAAAGCACCACAATAAAGAGTTGAATGAAAATGAACCCTTCACCTAGCCAGAAGAAGAGAACTGCAGCTCTCTGTGATTGTTTTATAGCAGAGCAGCTGGATCTGATCCAGCTTTTACTTTGCTCAGGTTAGTGCAATACAAAGGATTTGCGTAAAACCAACATGATTTTTTTCGACTTAAAGGGATGCTTACCTGCTCCTAGGTGTAAGAGGAAAGGTTGTCTGAGCTCTGGCTGGGTACCTGGCTCCCATCACAGGTGTGAGAGAGGCTGGGAACCAGCAGAAGTACAGGAGTAGTGCAGGCACCTGTCAGGCTCATCTGTCTCAGAAGCTCAGGCAGCTACAAACAGCAAGAGCAAGCTCTTCATCTCCAATGGTTAGCTGCTGAATGCCTCTCAAAATACACACACTTATCATTCTAGCAGCCATTAAAGACAAAAGCCTTGCAAATGAGGTGGGTTAGTTGCAATCTTAAATTTTAGAAACATTTGTAGGAAGATACTTAAAATACTTGGAATTGCCCATGTGAAAGTAGGTGACACTGTCATCCAACACTAAATGGAGTCCGTAGCTTGTCATGTTCAACACAGAAGCCAAGAACTGGATGGAAATGAAAGCTGAGCACTTTACAATAGCTCTATGTATACTGTTGTCTGTGGCAATAGTTTAACTTTTCTCTCTCCTGTGTAGTCAACTCAGGATTCTTTTTCTGAGGCAGTAATTTTACTGTTTCTTATTAATTATATTTGTTTGAAGTGTCCATTGTTAAAGCTCGAGACTCAGGGAAACTACTAGAGTTATTTCTGGAAAAGTTAGTAGAAAATGAAATAAAAAGTAATCAATGCTGAAAGCACATGCTCAAAATGAGATATTCCCACCTAATTATATAAAAGCACTTATACATAAGTGGAGCATGAAGTTTTCTTTTGATTTCAAATCATGTGGAGTGCTGGAGACCATTGTGGAAGTGATTATCTCTGCTTTAATAAAATTTTATTTTATAAGTAGAATTTTGAGAACCTTACATACTGCAGAAGTTAGTACTTTTCAGAACACAACTTCCTTATTTTACAAATGTATGCAATAAAATGAATGCTAAGATAGTAAAGGACAGGACTAAATGTGTTATAAGTGCTGAATTGCTACACAATCAGATAAAAAGGATTAAAACAAACGCTCTTGGGGAAGAGTTTCTCATTGTTTATGCCTTTTAGACTTGAAGACTTGGCAAACTGCTGTGTAACTATGCCTGCTGCCTGGAAAATAGCTTTTTCTTTTTTATTAGTCTAACTCAGGTTCTGATTTATTGAGCCAGGGAGGCATAAGGCAACTTTAGCTCTTCCATTAACACCAGCTGGGACCTACATCACATAATGCTGTGTGAATGCACAGCTTCATCCCATCACATCTGAGCTGCAACAACCTCCAGTCTTTGCCAGTAGTACTGTAACTTCCTAAAAGTTATTTATGCCAGATATGTCCTTAATTATTTGGTTTTCTGTTTGTTTCTTTTCTCTGTGATGTTTTTGGTTTAATGTTACACTATCAAAAAGGCTAAAATCAAGGAAAGTACCAGTAACATTAGCAAGAAACAATACAAATAACCTAATTATCTGTGACATGCTAAGGATTCTCAGAGAACAGATATGGGAAAAATGCTTTACTTGCTTAGCTAAATATTAAAAAGTCCACTATGAAAACATAAATAAACAAATAAGTAGTCAGTTCAATGGCAAATTTCTTTAA
The DNA here is from genome assembly GCA_013390025.1 of Pitta sordida. Taxonomy (NCBI): domain Eukaryota; kingdom Metazoa; phylum Chordata; class Aves; order Passeriformes; family Pittidae; genus Pitta; species Pitta sordida. Next base: position 95,403 of record WEKX01013814.1, on the reverse strand, counting down.
ACATCTCTTTCTGTATCAGAATAAATACAATTCAAAACCTCTGTAGTTACTAACGTTAGTATAATCCATCTCTACATGACTCTTACATTAATACACTTTGATAGTTTTTCAGGTTTTTGGCATACTAAGATAACACGCTGACTTCCATGTACTAACCAACAGCTCTTACATTTCTCAGTCAGCTTTTTGTTTCTTGAGCTTTTTCTGTAAAATGGAAAACAGTTTTGTATCTTTTAGGAAGCAGATATGCACTTTCCTCCCACTCAGTCTTCAGGGCTTCTCTGGTCATTCCTTTTTCACCAGCAGAATGAAGAACTGCTGTTATAGGCCACTGTTGAAGGGTTTTTTCCTGAGTGGAAGGGATAATGTGTAATTTGCTTTTTTGGCTTAAAATAATGCAGTGGGAATAAAAGCCACTCCATCCAAATGTTTTTCTTATCTGCAATGTTAGAAGTCCATGTTTATCAGGATATTAACCAAAGAACCCAGCTGGTTTGTCTTTGAAGATGAAGTAGAAAAAAGCTCCTACTTTGAGCTCAGTGTTTTCCCTAGTTTAAATTTTTAAAAGTATTAAATCAAGTTAGTGTTGAAAGATGGGAGGTGTAAGAGAAAACTTAATGTCTGCATTGTAGTGAGGGCAGAGGTGTAGAGCAAATCTGTAGCATGTTATTTCTTCACTTGTGATAACACCTGTTAAAGAAATTGTGCTGTAGAGTTGCAGGCTGTTAGAGCACTTCCAGGCTTTTCAGCCCAAACCTGTGCTAGTTCTACAGTTCTGTTTGTTATCTTGCAGATAAGAAGCCAGAAACAAATGCAGACGTGAATAAAATGGTATTTAATGTTTTGAGGGTTTTTTCCTTGCATTGCCAGCACATAAGATTAAGTGAGCTTTACCCTGTGGGAGCATATCTCGAGTGACAGAATGCTTTCCATCTGACACACTATTATGAGTCTCACATTATGTATTGCGAGCCTTTCCACTTTCTCCTCTTTGGTTTCTTTAAGCACTACACTTGACATTTAATTTACAAAATTGGTAGTCTGTGAAGTTAGCCGAGGTAGCACGATTTGACATAATGGCATATAATAAAACAGTTCAGAAGTTTCAGGCTGTGTCTAGACCATCGTGATTGCCTCAGCAATGAGGTCAAGTGGTATGAAATGGTTTGTATTCATATTTTTACAGATTGTAAGGGACAATTCACATCCATAATATCAATCATATTCACAGGGTTGCCGTGCATATGAACTGTTTGATTACTTTTTGAATCTTCTCTTCTTTTCTCTGAGGACACTGGCTTCCTGTCCAAGGGTCACAAGCACTGGGGAGATAAGTGTAGTTGGGAACCCTTGACACTTTTGTGCTTGGTCATGAGGCAATCTACTCAGATCCCTTGGCTGCCGGCAGTGGATTCCTTCATGGCGTACTCTGAGTGTACATGTACAAGCGACCACAAGTTCACAGTCTCAGTGTGGTCTTCTAAGCCCTTCAAACTTGTGCAAAACCTCAAATGAGCCTTACATCACTAGTGAGTGCCGGGGGATAGGAAATTCCAGGGTGCTCCTTTATGCAGCATTACAGTGAGTCCGTTTCCCTGGGGAGGTGCTTGGCTTCTAGAAATGCATGAGGAAAGCTCATCCTCAGTCACTATCACTTTGATCTCACCTTGAGCAATGTCCTAAGTGTCAAGGAGCAGACAGGATCTAAAAGATATCTAGGATCCCTGCTGAAGCTTCAGTTCCTCAATGTTTCAGTTCCAGAACCCTGGAAATTTTAAGCTTTTGTTTTTAATGGTTGTACGAACTGAATTTCCAATGAGAAGTTTGTGCTTTTATCCCAAAGGCACTCTGAGAACATATGATAAGTAACACTCAACAGCATGATAGCAAGCTTTACCTCTTCTTTTTTCAAATTCCTTTAGTTACATTTCTCTTGTCTCAGCATACTTTCATTCTCTCCACACAAAAATTTGAAATGGTTGCCATATCTCGTAATAAGATGGAGCTAATCAGTCACAACAAAAATCATTACAGAAAATGGTAATGACAAAAGCATTTATTTCTTTCATTATGTCTGCTGGAGAACTCATTTAAAACCACGAAGTCTAACCTAGAGCACAGTAGAAATCATGCCTCCTCCTGCTTTGTGCTGAGATCACACTTCAGTGACACAAAATGATGTATCAGCTTGAGGTGAAAGGTAGAATAATAAATGTCACAAGGAGTGAAGATTGGTATGAAATTATTATCACATGTTTATTGGTTGGATGTTAAGTTAACTTTATGCATGGGTAATGTAGCTGAAATAACCTGTCTCTGGTTATTTACAGCTGTGAGACAATAAAGATTGTTTATGTCTTTAGAGACGTCGTTAGTAAGTCATGACTTCTTTGCTCTCTGCTGGTGAACAGGGAAAACTTACTTTGTCAGATATGCACTATACTTTTTTTATTGTACATAATCTACCATTTCTACCACATCCAGGTGTTTGGCTTTGTGCCGTTGCTCTGAATGAGCACATAGTGATTAAAAAAAAAAATCAAGTCAAATAAAACCTGTGGAAAGAAGATGCAGCTCTTTGACCATCATGTTGCAGAGATGGTGAAGTAGAGTTGAGGCAAACTTGTCACTGCTTAGGAATCTGGTAGCGTTGGATTCAGAAAGAACCCAGTAGAAGAGATGAATCTTCGTGGTTTTCATAAAAAAGTGATCTAGTGCTTTTTCCCATTTAGATTTTAAGTCCTAGTTTCTTGCATTATGAAATTAAAATAGCCACAAAGTTTGGAGGTTTATACTTTGATATCCCATGATTGTCCTTGAAGAATGTAATCATATAAATGTTTGATTAAATTTTAGTATTAACAAATAAAATATCTTGATAACTTGCAATGTCAACATAAAAGTGAAGCATTAAAAATTATGGAAAATGTAATTTTGTATTTATTCTCTTTGTATACAATTTTTTTGCCGTTAATGATGTTTTAAAATAAATAAGTTTTTATATTATATACATATATTTGTACAAAAAAGCCCAGAGATTTCTACAGCAATGTATTGGACAATTCCTTCAGTATGTTTAGTAAGGTACTTAATCCGAAGTAGAGTTTCAGAAAGCTGGCACAGAACTCACAAAATGTTTTTCTTCATCTTATTTATGTTGTCATAAAATGAAGTGCATTGACCTCAAGTAAAGCTCTCTAAACTGCCTGGAGATATATTCTTTAGCTAGAAATTTATTTTAATGTTCTGTGCTCAAAGCCGATTCAATTTCTGTAATCCCAGACACATCTCCATGTACAACTGCCAAGATGCTTCATTGTGAAAAACACGAGTTTGCAATCAAAACAAATAAATTATTCATATTTCTACACTTGGCTAAGTAAATTGTTTGATAAACTGAACAAACTGAGTTGTGTTTCTTGCTAGGTACAGAGATATTATTTGATATGATTTGGGGAAAGGTTCTTACTTTTTTGTATGCTGGTTTGGTATGATTCTCATCTCATAGTTGAGCAAATTTTAAAATTAGTTTAGCTTACCATATAATACTTCTTTATGAAAAGCGAAAATTATTTTCACACTATGGTAAATTGATGTTGTTTATTTTGGAGCTGCTTTTGAAACCTCAATTTATACTGAGCAATAGCTGCCCAGGGGGACCACTTAATTAAGGACTACCTGGCTCAGAGCTCCAAAAGTGAGACTTTTATTTATATCATAATTCAAATAGAAATTAAGCGGTCCAGTAAGGTCTTACAGTTGCTTGAAACTAGAAATGGTAGGAAACTTATATCTGATTGTTCTTTATTGGCAAAATTCTTTGCCACTTCAGCTGAGGCAAAGAATGGACGTTTTGACAAGGTAATGGTGATCAGATAGTTACTCATGTCTCACATTCATGATGGGTAATGTATTTTGTTAAATGGACATGAACTTCCAACGTTCTTAAATGTTTTCTTTAGTCTCTTCACATTGGATTCTTGTACCACAAACCCTCTGTGCTCTTGCATTCGTTGTCCTTTACACTTTGTTTTCCATTAAGTGCAAATTTGTTTCTCTACAGCTGCATTCTGCACCTCATTTTGCTCCTCTCATTCTAAATTTACCCTTTCTGTGCCATACAGTTAATAGACTAAGAATAAATCCTACAGCTGTCCTCTGTTTCTTTTCACTCCTGCAGGACCGTGACTTAGAATTTTAAATTCTGTATTTCTGGACTGTTAGAGTTCTGAGTTTAGCACTAAGCCACATTACATTGCAGATTGAAAAGAAAATTTTACATTGCTACTTAGTGAACAGGGAAAGTTAGGCAAGATTGAAATACAAGTCATGTGTACCATCAATTTTGACAGCAGAAAACCCATTGGATTCAAAAAGGACATTTCTAACAGTTGTTTTAATAATATAAAGATTAAGCGAAACCTCTTTAATGGCAAAGTAGTTTCTGAAAGAAGTCTCTACTAGCAGATTACAGTTAAAAAAAAATAGGATCTACGTTGTTCTAATACACAGTATACTGCCACACTGCTCGCTGTAATGAATATTTTCAATCAGCAATGGAAGTTATTGTCTTTGATTTGTGAATTGGTCTTCGGTTCTAACATTACACAGTGTCCCCTTTTATCTGGTGAATCTCAGAATGTTACATTTGCCTCATTAATTTCTGAGAAATTTTAGGCTCTGCTTTGTATGTGATTTCAAAATTTCACTATTACAAACTGAAGTCACTTGAGATGTGTACATCTGTGAGTTGAAATGCCGTGGTCTTTGAAGGCAGAGTTTGATTTGTGTAATGCCAGTATTTATTACTATTTTTGGTGATCTGAGGAATACAGATACAATGAAAACAAATCATTGTAATGACTTACATGGGTATTTAAATGCCATAAAAGATATTCCCATTCATGTGATACCTACTATGTTTCCTACAAAATTTTCTGAATTTCTTCTACAAGATTTTAAGTAAAGGAATAATTCCTTTGACCAGCAGAGAGCAGCAGTGATATACTTTATAAGAACTTGAGTCAGCCCTTGCAAAATCCTATTACTGGCCAGAGGAGTAGATACTACACATTGTACATGATCATCATGATCAAGTATTTAAGGGAAAAATACATTGAAATGAAAGCAATGGGAAAAATATGCCCACTTTTAATTGAATTCTTTTATAGAACATTTTAATTTAAAGCACTTTCTGTTTAATTTCTTATTTGTCTATATGAAAGTTACAAGGATTTATTTCTTAGCCTGACCTGTTTTTTTAATCGCCCTCAGTCTTACTAAGTGATTGTTTTCACATTTATCTGAAAATTTGCTCTGAAGTTTCAATGCTTCTGTTGGGTATGTGTCTATTTTTAACCTTATAGTAAAATTGTAGCCTCATAATTGTCAGCAGGAAGTTTTTTCCATTGACTTATATGAAGTCAGGGTTTCATCATTCTTGTGGCATATATATTAATAAGTAATAAAGAGATCAATAACAGAGGGTGAGAAAAATTCTAGCCATGTATAATTTGGGTTTTTTCCTGTCTGATCACATAGATAGTTGTGCAATTTTACAGGCACTGCATAAAAATGATGGGAACCTCAGTTTTTTCCTGTGCGAGAGCATTCTAATAGTGCTGTTAGAGATTTATATTCCTTGTTCTATCTCAGTGACTCTTGCATGCTTGATTGTGTAGCAGTACTCTAGAACAGATGACAATGATTCTTTGTACTCAGGATTTTTGGCAAACCCTGAAAATAAAAATAAAATTTAGGAGAAAAGAAAGAAAAAGTATGATTTTCCTTCCCATGCCCTAGTGGGACTACTGTGCAAAGGAGGAAAGAGCATTAGCAATACCACTTTCTTGTCACTTCTGGAAAGAAAGTGGGATTTCTGGTGGTGGGCCCAGCGTTGTCTATATGCTGTGTGCATATTAGAGTTTTAGTTCAAATCAGAACAGTGGTGCAGGAATGAATCTACCACATGGAACAGTGTTACTTTTTACAGCAGTATTGCTTTCAGAGGATGTATAACTAGAATATATGTTCCCAACACCAATGAATTCTCAGTTCTGGGACATACTGAATGCAGTTTGGAGTAAAAATCCTGTCAAATGTAGGAATAAATTTGTATTTATGAACAATATTCCCTTGGCACCAAGTGTTCTGCTGTTCACATCTACCTGTGCTGAGCCAAACTGAGACCCCTCTGAGTAAGAGAGTCCAGACTGCTTCTTGCTTACAAGTTTGAAAGGAGCTTGGGTGGCAGCAGCGTTTACCTGCTTACACTGAATCAGCCTTTGTTACTGCGTGAGTGCTGGTGTGCAGAAAACTGTGAGGTCTAGAATAGAAATACTGCTTGAATTTAAGTTACACTAGACTTGGGCAATGCTGGAGAGAAAGCCTTACTAATTTCTCACATTAATACAGAGTGAATTGCACTAGCTCTCCCCTTTTTTTGAGTGTTAACTTGTAGTAAGTTCTCTTTGCTTCAGTGTTTCTGTTGCAAAGTGGGAGCAATGGTGTCACAGAGATTTCGTAAAAGTAAATTTGTTCCTGTTTATGAAGCACTGAGGTTCTATCATGATGAACTCTACACCCGCTCAGGAGAAAAACATTATTCTCTTCCTTCGGAACCGGTCTTGAACAACGTGCAAAAAATTAGTTGTGAGACTGTAGACTGGATCAACAGGTGGAAAGAAAATATTATATAGCTCTTCATTTAATGAGTCCCATCCTTTCTGTAAATGTAATGAAAAAGGTCTTGACGGAAAATAATGGAATATTGTAATTAAAGATTGTATCAGCACTCCTGTGCCTCAAAAACCTGCTTTAGAGTTCTATGGGAGTTTTAGTTCTGACATTTTGTCACGTGAATGCATGATACTGCACCCTAAGTATTATTCTTTTAACATACTGTTTTACTGATGCATTTAAATTAGGAATGGAATGGGTTTTATTTTGATAAAATTATAATTCTTGCCATTTATTTATTTATATTTCATTATTTGGAGGATTATTAAACAAAGTATAGGAATCATTTCATGAATCAGCTATCCATTAATCTGATCTTAACATTTTATTAAATATAAAGATATTTCTAACTGTCATTGCCATAAGTATTGTGACGGCAGTATTTGTATTGAATCAATAATAGATTCTTATTTTTCTAGGCACTGATAGAATGAGATAAAGTCCCAGACAGTGGGAAATTAGTGCCTTTACAAGTAGCAAGGGCAAACTGTAGAAAAGGAGACATTTAAAATGGAGGCTAATGGAAAAAAAATGAGGTGCACGCAAATGTCATGTTGATTCTGACAGTGGGATTCCTTTCGTTTAATGAACTGCACTTCTAGATGGAGTTTTGTGCAGAAATACTTTGCTATTTAGAGTTTAATGAAGGGAAAAAAAGGAACAAGGATGTTAAATATTGGGAAAGGGGAGAAGAATACGGTGGGCCTCTAGACAAAGAATAAGGGAATAAGAGCAGATACTCCTAACCACAAAGGGAGTTAACAAGGAAGAAGTTATTCTTCAGCATCTTTTGTAAACCTAACTTTCTATATGGTGTTGGAATTTCTTTCTTGATCCTTCAATCTTTGATTAATATTTTATTTCAAAATCATTAATACAGAGTATAAAAATAAAATTCACTTAAAAGGGAAGATTAAATTAAAATGCCCACATTTGCTACAGTCTGCCCCTAGTACCAGATTCTGCATGCAAATGTTTTTGTGTACACACCCCTGTGATATGAATAACAATGCAGATGAAGGAATGATTAAACACAAAACTGCATAATTTAAGTGTTTTAATTAATTTTCTTGTTTCTCATGCACTTTTTAAACAAATAGGGCCATTGCCTATTTCATGTCAATTTGTGCCTTGCCAAGATGTCTGAGCACTGAAGTTGACTGTTCCTACCTCTGACTTGATCAGGTTCTGTGTGCAGATCTTGCTACCCTGTACACATCCCACCTGACTACTGTCCTGTGGAGACCTCACTAGTGTCTGATTCACACTGCTTTGAAAATCTCTGCTACCTTTCAGACAGAAATTTTGTTGATTATTTTTGTTGATAATTATTTTGACCAAATGAGCCTGTTGTGGCCATGGTAGGTAGAGAGAAGCCAGTGGCTGTAAGCAGAGACTGCTACAGCACTTTCAGTGGGTTGCTCAGTATGGATGAAATAGGTTGGATAGGACCTAAAATGAACCTTCTTCACACCTAATGTTAAGGCGCTGACTGCCCTGGACACCCTGTCTTTTACTTGTTTCTTTGCTTTTTCACCTGTCTGGACACTTCTAAGCTTTAAGAAATGGAAATGTCAGACTGAGGTAAGGTGGTGTGTGCTGGCTGTCTGCTTGCAGATATCTGAAGCAATTGAAATATATATCTCACACAGTTCTCTAATGGGATTTTCATACCTTTTTTTTTTCTGACCTGACAGGTCGTGTTGATCTGAATACATATTTCAGCCTGATTTTAAAAAAAAACAAATCTAGGTTCTGATAAATGAAGTCTGTGAAATCTGCCAAAAAAAGTCAGAAATTCTGTTATTTTGGGTCAAGGATCAACACATTTGTAATTGGATATTTTTGAAAGACATTAGTGCCTTGTTTATATCTGCTTTCTTCAATATCTCCATTGTCCATGCAAGGACAGTGCTTTACAGAGTTCTTCTAATATTAGCTAATATTTTTTCAAATATATTAATAGGAAGAGAACTGTGAGGATAGCCTTGATAATACTACGTATATACTTGCTGGAACACGGTGTTTATTATAGTACATATCTATATTAATCTTTATTGTATGCAATTGTGTTAGCTATAATTAATGGCAGATTGCATGTTCTTATTACTTGTGTATTTTTTAATTAAATATAGCTATAATATTGTAAGCAGACTGTTTGTAGTTTTTGTATTCTCCGTGAGGTTGCCCACAAATAAATAGTGGTTTTTGAGATTACATTTCAGACACGTATATCTGATGAGAAATATTGAATAATATAATTATTTTCTTTTTGAACAGCTTAGAACTTACTCTTTCTAAGGCTCATACTTAATTTACCTTCACAAACTAACTTTGTCATTTGCCTTTATTTCATTTTTTAGTTCCTCCTTGCAGCTCTTCATAAGGCAAAAGAATGAGCAAACCATCGTGATTTACTTTAATCTTTAGCCTATTAAATCTCGTACTTGAAGGTCAAATTTAAGTAGAGGGAAATCGATGTTTCTTTAATAAACTTTAATTCTACAAATAAAATGCGACTGAAACTAAACTGTAGTAGGATTTAATTTCATAATTTCTTTCTTCTTCACCTGGTAAATATTGGTTCAGGGGAGGATAATGAGATTTTGACGTTACTTGTTCCCCAGAGTACATGCATAGTTTTCATACGGCTTTGTTAGAATGTTACAAGAAGGTACCTCTTGAAAATAGGAAAACATGAGCTTGTAGCACGAAACTAAAAAGTCAGTGAAGAGTAACAGAAATTATTAGCTGTATGGGGTAACTCTGAGTGTAAAGCAAGATGAGAAAAACCCTATTGTTATGGGAACACTCCCAGATTTACATTTTTAAATCAAGGATTAATTTCTTGCTTAAAAAACTGAATGGGAGTTTTAAGTTTAATAAAAAGGGTTGGATGCAGTGTATTATGTGTTAAAACAAACAACAGAATTATAAGTGAAAGTTCTAATTAGAAAATGGAGAAAAAACCCTAATAATACTTTTTAAAGTAATTTCTATATTACAAGTAGGATTTGGAAAGAAAGAATACAGAGAAGTTCAGAGAAGGCTTTGAAAAGCTTTTAAACATTTCTAGGATAAACATTTAGGAATATTCTTGTGCCCAACTATTTATTTTTTTTAAGCCATAGACATCAGCAGGAATCCATTAGATTAACATTAAATATTTCTGGAACAAAACTGCTGGAAGCAATTTTAAAGAAATTTAAGAATCACAATGTTACCAGAAACTTCCATGCAATGAAAGAAAGAAAATACTTTTTCCCCTCTATTACTCCTATAATTGTGTGGGTGATAATTTGGGGGGAAAGAATACACGTGTTTCTCTGAAGTCATCTTTTCCTTTGTACTTTATGGAGCTGACAGTTTTGAGGGCCAGTATCAGAGGGCAGATGAGGAGCACCTGCCTCCTAATTCATTATGGTTTCTGGTGGGTGGCACCTGGGCTGTGGTTTGTAGCTCACAGGGTTGGGTATGGTGTTTTCATTTATCCTGGCCCTCTCGGCAGGGGAAGGGTTGGCTTCAGCAAGGGACAGTGCTGTACAGAACCAGACCGCTTGCTCAAGCAGGAAAGGGTCCTTTAGTGTCAAAGGTGAGTGAAGTTGTTAGATTTGTCAGTCTGTGGCTGGACCAGAGGTTGGCTATGTTGTCACTTTTTCTGGAAAATGGGTGAACTAGGATTGAATTTTTGCTGCAGACAAAAGGATGAGTCTCTACATCTCTTAAATCTAGTTACTTAGCTAATATGTATTAGGTGAGGGAGGGATGGATTAAATTTCTCATGAGAAATAAAAGTTATATCTGTATTACCTTCTAAAAGAGCAGTTTATATGCATATGGTTCAACGATTCTGTGATTTAGGCTGCAGCCATCTGTATGGCATCCCTAGTGCCTTGATCTCTGAAGAAAGACAAGATTGCAAATATTTTACTCTTCAGTGCTTGATGTTGTACTGTTCAGCTAAACTTTGACTCAGCTTAGTGAGCTGAGTTCTGAACTAAATGTTCAGTGTGACTCTCTGGCTTTGTGTGAGTTGTCTTGGTGCATACCAAGGCAGTTGATTTTTATCTCAGAAAGGTTTAAAAGCCTTCGCTTTAGTCGCAAAATGCAGCAGATGCTGAATAGAAATGTGGGTTTCAGGACTCAGGCTTTAAAAGAAAGAGTCATAAATTTAGTCTAGGAAAATAATTTGGATTATTGTGTCAGAGAAACCCTTTGGGGAAAAGGAAGCAAAACTAGCAATTAAGAAGCAAGGTTGTATAGTGTATTGGTGGTGGAGCTGTAGGAGGGAGGAGGAATAACATATTGTGCTGCAGCTGTATGTGTGTGAACTAGAGATACTCCAAGAATTCAGATCTTTAGTTGATTCTTACAGGGACGTTATTCTACTTTTTACTAGTTCTGAAGGTGAAAATGTAAGTCTCTTTAGTGGCATGTATAAAACTAGATGTGCTGTTTCAAAGTGTTAAAATATACAAAAATGTGTTTACGTGCTCAGGCTGCTCTAATTAAATTTAAATCTGCTTTAAAAAAATATTTAATTAGAGTAGAGCAAGTGTTCTACAGAGAGTTTAGTATCTCTTAAAATTGTTTATATTTCTTTGATTAGTACATGAACTTAAAGCATAAACGGACTATTGCTTCTTGAGTTGTTAGTTTTAGCTAAGATCTTGTCTGGAAGCATGTATTCTCTTGTTATATTGTAATTGTCAAGTAAAAAATACACTTAGATTAAGTAACATTGTTTCAGTAGCATTTTAAATACATTTTATTGCATTTTCAGTTCCATAAGTGTTGTAGATATGACTAGTCATCTGGAAGAAGTCATTAAATACTGGAAATCAAGCATTTCTTATATGCCAGTCCTGACATACTTTATGTTAAAATTGCTTCCATCTTGTATACAAAACTAGATTTACACAATGAGCAAGTTCTTCAAGATATTTTACCTTGTGTCTAATGAAGAATTAGAGTTTGGTTTGCTAGAAGAGTTACCAGATCAACAGGCTGCTCGTGCCAAGAAGCTGAGCAAGGTTGACTGTTAAGAGTGTGGCAAAGAGTTGGCGGTGGTTCTGTGATGGGAATCATCTAACAGAAGCAGCCTCAGAATTTCTAATTTTGGCTGTTTAATTATATGTGAAAACTTTGGGGGTTTTTTCCTAGTAAAAAAAGTATGGCTTTTGAAGAACAAAGAAAAGACTTCTAGCTCAGATTTAAAGAAAAGTAGGCTATGATTAGAATGTCAGGGATGTTACAAACACATCATATCCTTTGCTGTTTATTCAGAGTGGAGTTATAGTAGTATATAGTATCTTGTGTAGTGGCAATTCTAACACCCCAGGTCTAGGTCACATGGTGCCCAGGCGCTTTACATACATTTAAGACTCCAAGAGATTTCCCACACACAAACTCTTGCAAAGTCTGTGGTTCTGTGACACTGAATCATGTAAAAAGATCACACTACAAGCATTTTCCGAGGAGAAGTTCTTTTAATTTATTGAGAAAATAAGCATTTTGGCAAAAGTTTCAGGGTTATGGTACAAGGCAGAAGCACTATACCAAAAACACCCAGCAAACAAAACATGCAGTCCACAAAAACACCCAGTCCAAAGCAATCAGTAACCCATCTTAGTGAAATACAAGCTCCTTGGCTTTAAGTTACCCAACAGAACAAAGAAAGAGAAAAGAAAGAGAGATTAAAAGAGTACCGAAAGAAGGAAAAGGAGGTTAAAATAAGGAAATTAGATTATCTACCATCAAAGAATTCTGCAGAAGTCACATCGCAAGAGAAAGTTCCCAAGAGAAGGATCAAAACAGAACCCATCTGTGTAGTATTTAAGGGGTTTGGCTACAATGGCCACTCCTCCCAGGTGGGACATCTGGGTCATTGACTACTCAGTGCCCTCCAGGCCAGAGCCAGGCATGGTACAACCACACTCACACATACAGTGGGTTGGGTCCAACTAACATAAATTCAGGGAGATAAGAATCTGGTCTCTTGCAGCAGGGTGCATCTAGCTGTCTGAAAACCTCCAGGATGTGCACCATTCCTAGCAAAAAGAAACAAGAATTGCAGTGTGTTATGGAATACCATGACTCATATAGGATCTGACAACTTCATCTGGGATATTAATTTACACCATTCACTATTTTGAGCAAGTTGCACTTTTCTTTCATGTACCGAAAAGGTATTTATTTTCCTCCTTGGAAGAATCATTCTAATCATTCTTATTTTTAATGAATTTTTTTACATTCTGGATACACAGAGAACAATATATTGCAATGCTAATAATTAGTCTGATCCCTTAAAGGGATGATCAGTAGTCTCACATTCAACTTCAAATGGAATCATGTTTGTTACAGTTCATTTGCTATTCTTAGTCATTTAGCTGAACTGTCTCATGTTCATGCAGGGTTGACTGTTTTGTTCCCAGAACTCTTCACTAAGACTTTGGACTGCCTTCAAAAATATTTAACTATTTTAAAATTAGTAAAATATCAGAAGTTAAAAATTATCATCATCAGTGGCAGTCTGTTGTGGTTCTGTAATCCAGGGCTCAGGTGTGTAAGTCTTATTGTCCTTGACAATTAATGATTTCTCTGTTAATCATTCAGAAAGGGAATAAAAGTTCCTTATTACTCAGTGAAGTAAATACTGAATAACATCATGACTTGATGTTAATTCTGGAGTTGCGTAGTGAAAAATCAGATAGCAGTTTTGTGCTACATAACACTTAGAAAGTTTTATGTAGCACAAGACTGTTACCTTGGAAGTTGTAAGGCCATATTGCTACTTGTAGAACTTTAAATGAGGGCAATGGTGCACTTTCCTTTGGGCTTCCTCTCTTCCCGTAACTGAACTGGTATCAGAGCTACAGCTGTGTCTTTCTTCTGAATAAATCCATTTAATCTTCTTGGGTAGCCACAGAGAGCTAAGAATAATCTTGCTCTTTAGATTTGACTTTTTTTTTGTCAAATACACAGATGTCCATCATTCATGAAAAATTAATACCTACAGAAGCAATATAGTGTTCTAAAACTTGAGAGTGCTGAAATAGAAGAGTAGAAATAAGTGGTTGTTACTGTTGCAGAGACCTTAAAACTTCTTTATTTTTATTTTAACTTTTGATGAAGAATTATAAAGTGGTTTCGGGTGAAACAAATGAAGCCCTAAAAAGAATTTACTGAGCTGAAAGCTGGAAAGGGACTTTTTTCAATGTAAAAAAAATGAAGTAAAAAAACCCAAAGAATAAAGGCTTTAAATGGAAATAGAGCAGAATTAGATTAGATACATGAATAAATTCTTCACTATGTGGGTGGAACAAGTCACCAAGAGAAGTTGTGGATGCCCCATTGCTGAAAGTGTTCAAGGCCATATTGGAGAGAGCATTGAGCAACCTGGTCTAGTGAAAGGTGTCCGTCCCTGTGGCTAGGGAGTTGAAACTAGATGATCTTTAATATCCCTTCCAAATCAAACCATTCTATGATTCTTCTGTAATAGTGGGAGGCCTTTCTTTACAAGAGTCTTTGAAAGAGAAGACTCTTGGGAGTCTGTTATCTTTGTGATTTCTTTTTGTCTAGTATTTAATGTAATGACTTTTCTTGCATAAATTCATCATTCCCAAGTGCAAAGCATGTGGCTATGGTTTTCATGACTCCTTATTTCCTTCCAGTGTGAAATGTTTATCTCTGGAGACAACAGACTGCTGCTTATCAGTCATCATTAAAACTATTTCTCAAATTTATATTGGAGTTCTTAGCTGCAACTTGCTTTCAGCATGACCACAGAACATATATATATATATATGTACACATGCACATATATATATTATTGTTATAATAAAATAAATGTTAAGTTACAGTTTTGTGGATTTTTTTTATCAATCCAATTTAACTTGAAGTTCACTTTGCCATTGAAATTGAAAAGAGGAGAATAGCAGTCCCTGTAAAGAGCAGCATGATAAAAAATGAATAAAAATGGCTATGGCTGATTGTTTCTCCCGGGAAGAGAGCAAAGATGTATTGGAAAATGTAATAGTATATGGCAAAATATTTGTCTCCAATATATTGGACACAAAGCTTAGTTTCCCATGTGAGACCAGAAGAATATACTATTTCTCTTTTATTACTCAGCTGGAAATGTATTTTCATTAATGTCAGGAAAAATATATATTTTATACTCTTCCTTTTGTAATTTATGTTCTTCTTTATGAAAAACTTGGGATTTCTTCACCCTTCCTCAATTCTTCCAACTTTCTTGAAGTAACTCAGAGTTTCCTTCCCTTTAACATCCACTGGTTCCAGGAGTGGCAGTGCTGCCCATATGGTCCCAGAGGGCGGGGGAACAGAAGCCCCCTCCCAGCACACAGCGCTTGCCCCCGTTCGCTTGCCTCACTTTCATAGGGCTGTTTCCTGGGTGAGGGACAGGGCACAGTGCCGCCATTGTGAGCCCCCTCCCCGCGGGGTGGGGTGAGTCCCGCCCCACAGGCACCCCGGCACCGCCCCTCGGCAGAGCAGAGTCACTGCGCATGTGTCGGCCAGCTAAACTCGCAGATGGCTGAATCAAAATTGTGAAAAACTTGCCTCGCAAATGGGTGGGGTTGTAATGGAGAGGTCGCAATGCGTCGGGGATTTGCTGTAAGTAGTGTATGGCTAGAGTCAGTGTCAAGAAAAGCAGAGTGGACTCTTGTTTGGTTTTAAGGTTGATGGGCAGTACTTGCACAGATGAGCATCAAGAATAATACCTATTTTTCAGAACCTTCCTTATGTGTTTTCCTTATGCTAAATTAATTTGATAGTTCCCATTCATGGTTGTGTTCCCAGTACCTAACCCAAGTTTCTTTTACTGAACTCTATTGCCTTAGATGTGGAAACCTCATTATTGCCTTTTTTTTTTTTTTTTTTTTGTCATATGATTTCAAACACTTGAATACTGTTCCCATGTATCTCCACCATTTTTTTCTCCCTAAGCCCAGCCCTTCCTAAAAAATCACATTTTTAAGCTTATTAATTTTCTTGTCATACTTTCAGCTTGGCCTAATTTTGTGTATGTCTTTATTTGACTAAAAGTTATCAGAATAATCCAGTGGAGGATTCTCCTGCAGCTCATCACGTTTGACAAAACAAGGGCAGTTCGTACAGTGCATAGTTCAACCTGTTTGTCAGAACCTTCTTTGTAGTACTGCTGCATGGCCTTTTATTTTTCAGTCTATTTTTGCTGAAATCCATTTTACTCTTTTGAAGGATTTTTAACATTCTACACATAGAGTGTTAAGTATAAAACTGTCTCGGAGAAGATCTATCAGTGAAATACTAGGGATTGTGAAGGAACTGATTTTTATGAAAACTTTTGTGTCCAAAATGATGAAACCTTTTAAGGTATGTACAACTAAACCTTTAATTTTATGTAAAAGTAAAAATAGATAAGGGAAAAATAAACATTCCATTGCCAGTACTAAAAGTATTTGAGGGAAAGATCATTCCAAATACATAATAGTAATAAATTCATCCGGTTAATAAAGCAATGGTTAATTTTTATTTTAATTTATTTTGATAGTCATTCTCTTACATATATTTGCAAACAATTCTAGTAAGAATGTTTCAACATAGCACATTTTTATTTATAGGTTTTATTTCATGTGATTTTAGGAGATTATTTAGGTATTCTCAATGACTTTACTGACTCATTTGTCTGTACTTGCCAAAACTCAGTCATGTGCTTATATGAGCCCTGTGATCTGAACTCACCCTCTACTGAATCTACTGTTCAAACATCTTTAAAATGTCCTCTAGATTCTTCAATAGAGTCTTTACAATATATAGTCAAACATGTAAGTTTGTTTTTTAAATAGTGAGCTTAGTCTAGCACTAATGAGACTCTTACCTGTACTTTAGCAAGGCCTGTTGCAATAGCACGAGGGCAATAGTTTTAAATGGAAGGAGGGTCCATTTAGATTAGAAATAGGAAAAAAAGAGGTTTTTACAATGAGGATGGTGAAACACCATGGGAACAGGTTGCCCAGAGAGGTGGTAGATGCCTCATCCCTGGAAAAATTCAAGGCCAGGTTGGACGGGGTTCTAAGCACCTGATCTACGTAGTTGAAAATGTCCCTGATTGTTGCAGAGGCAGTTGGACTACATGACCTTTAAAGGCCCCTTCCAACGCCAAGTAATCTATGATTACATGACTAGAATCATAGAATGTATAATTCCATGCATTATATAAAACATATGGAGTGACTTAAATATCACAATAATTGCTTTTTTTGTTTGGGCTGCAAGGATCTATGCCTGATGGATAAGGGTCCAATCTGTCAACCTCACCATTCACCAGTCCCTCCTCTCCCCTCTGTTTCTGCCCAAATATGTTCTGTGCTACTTCCGTTATTCTATTCCTTATGTATTCATGTGTGCAACCAAGTAAGTTCAGTAACCTGCAGAAAACTACCTCAGCATTGAAAGTGATTTTTCTTTTTTTCCTCCCTGCCACCCTTCCCTGCCCTCTTTCTGTTGATGGTTAAATAAGTTTACTGTGCAATCAGGCGAGCACCAGAGCTAATAATAGAGGTAGGATCACACAGGGAGAAGAGGAGGAGGAATGACATTACCCTTTTTGCAGCAGTGAGCCACTTAATCAGCACTTTTGCAGTGAGGCAACTAATTAGTGTCTTGAATTTACACATCAAATTTGTCACAACAACTAGGCTAGACAGTCTTAATATTATCCTGTCACTAGTGAATTTTCACTATATCATATTTTTGACTTGGCGCATCCTTTCCTGAGTAGAAGGAGAGAGGCTTTTTTATTTTAAAAATTGCGTAGCCCTTCAGCATGCTTTTTCAAAAGACAATACCATGGGAGAAAGTCAGATTAGAAAGGTCAGGTCATAAACCAAGTAGAAGTTGGCTGTTTTCCTGCTGTAGGAAATTTGGAGCTAGCAAAGAGATTGTCTAAAAATATGAAAATTTGATGAGAAGCTTAAGTTAAAAAGGTTAGACTGAGATTACAAATATGACCTAACTATGACCTAACTGTCTTTTCCACAAGTGGATCCTAGTTTTCTCAGTTACACAAGTTATCCTTTCTGCTTCTTGAAATTAAACTTGCAGGTATCTTTAATATTTACCATCCTATTTTGAACATCTAATGAGTAGAAAATGATTATTTAATGTCTTTGAGTCCTATTTTTAACTTTGGTTTGATTTAGGAATATAGAGAGTATTCACAGAATCACAGAATATTCTGAGTTGGAAGGGACCCACAACAGGAATTGGTGTAAAATATTCTGTCACTTTGAATCCAGTCTCGGTAAGCAGTCTTGAGGAAGGTGTGAAAACATAAAAATCATCTTACTGAAACTTCCCCAGTATTCCAGTACCAAACAATGTTTATCTTGGGACAGAATCACAGAATAGGATATTACCTCTCGGCTTTTAATATATCTGAGACTTTTTTGTTCTTTCCCTTTCATCTTTGTCTTGTAACTTGTCTGACTGACAAGGAGTACTACAAAGTATCTGTTTAATGCGTGAAAGAGAACTTTCTGTTTGTATTGAACTTTTTGCCAGTTTATCATGGAAAGTTTCCAGTTTCACAGGCTTCAGTGCTCATCAAGCATGCTGAATATGAGTGATACATATCTGAAAAGTATGTAGAAACATTTTAAATTCAACTTGAAGATGATTTACTTGTCAAAGTTCTACATGAAACTTATTGGGACTGTGTTTATTCCTGTTTTGATATTTTTCATTTCGTTTCTTATTTTAAAAAAACTGAGTATTACTGCCACTGAATATTAAGTTTCCAAATCTGCCTGTTTTCTAGAAAGTGCCATGCCTCAAACTTGTGCTAATTGTGCTTTAAAATAAAATATTCCGTCTATAACCACAATTTCTGTTGAAAACTCTACTATAAATTGTACTTGGCTCTTACAAGCATTGTAATCACGATGATGAAATCTAAGGTTTAGGCATTTAATACTCCTTTCAAGAATGTAAATTGAAAAACTATGCGTGCACACTTGGGGTTAAAAACTATCAGATATTATTCCTTTCAAATTGTGCTTACAAGTCTTTGTTCTGACAGATTTTTAAATTTTTTTTAGCAAACCAGGAATATTTTAAGGAAAAGATAGTGGCCTTTTGAGTCTCTAAACTTCTTCCATAGCTTTTTAGATCAGAAAGAAGTTATTTCATGTTCTGAGAAAATGTCTAGAATGGTTTTGTTTGTTTTCTTACAAAGTCAGAAGTATTAGAGACTGTGCAAGTGCACAGTAGCTAAAACAACTATATGTACTGCAACTCTTTTGGGAAACTGAATTGAAAGAGTCTAAGAGTTAATGTCTTAAGTATTTCTTATTTTACTGAATATTCTAAGTCCTTCTTTGAAGATACTCTGCAAAGCATCTTCATAGCTGCGCTTTACTCATCTTTTGTGTCGTGACTACGTAACGTTTGAGTAACCAGCTGCCAAGTCAGATGTGACCTCTACTGTTTTAATCTGCTTTTATAATCCTTTCACTGTTTCCTTTTGTTTTGCACAAGTTTTTTAATCTGCATACCTTTGTCACCATGACTGAATTTTACAGGGTTATGTGCAGCAAAGTTAGGAGTAGGTGAGTTTGACCTACACAGCTGTGCTGGAAAAAAATGATAACCATGGAATCTGTTATGCTGGAAAAATTGTTTTTTGTGCTGTTCCGCTTGAGAAGTGGACTGTGACTGGGATTGTCTGCTGTAGGAGAACAGCTGCCCTGCTATGGCTGGATGAGCAGTGCTTTGTCAGTGCTGTGCATCATACAGCTGCAGGAGCAAAACCGTTTCAGTTGGTCAAGTATGACATCTAAATAGTAAGCTCTTTGGACCAGGAATCATGCCCACCTTCCTTTTCTTGTCTAAATGTATGTTTTTTTCCCCTCAGTAGTCCCTCTAAATGTTTGAGTTATCTACTGCTGCCAGTAATGTTTGAGACCGAGGAGGCCTTACTGTGAAAGCTGAGAATGTGAAACACAGCACAGTCTGCTTACTGAAATGCTACTTTTATCAGCAATGAAGAAATCAAGTCCCCAATGAAAATTGGATCTTTATCCAAAATAAATATTTAAATTTCCAAATATTATAAATATCCAAATATTTAAATACTTAAATATAGATGATGTCCTGTGACTATTTTCATAGATTACTCTTTATTTAATTCCATGCAAAGCTGAGGCACTCCATTCATACATACTCCATGCAATACCCATTCTATACACTTACTGCAACATTCAGGAAACTACTAAGATATAAACTGTGATGATACCTGAATAACCCTTGAGGTTACTTCAAAGTCTTTAACTCGTGTGTCAGGACAGGGTCTGTCAAGGGTATCAACTGGTTCATTTAGGTTTGGGGTTTTTTTAAGACAGTTGCTTTGCTGTTACAATCAACTATGGAAATATGTGTGCACAATTTATGTAACACCTTTACTATCTCTCAGAAACGCTCACAACTGACACTTGGAAGTCATTAATCACCATAAGAGTTAAAGAAAGATGCCTTGAATTTGGCATCTTGTACTGCAAGAGTGGTTTATTTGGCACCCCAGATGAGGCTGTTGTACATGCTTAGTGTTGCGGTGTACAAGGAGAAGCAAGAAGAGAATACTCCCAAGAGAAAAGTGAGGAAGAAGTATTGACGTGCTGAGCTGGAATAGTCATTTTGGGTTCTTTAAGATCAACTAAATCAATTGCAGTGCTTGTTCTGGGAAGCCACACTTGAGCAAAAAATCAGAAAGGCAATTTTGGTCCTTAGATCAGGATTACTGTTCTGGCTAGAATACTGTGAGGTATTCTTCCCCTATACTTGGGACTGGTCAGACCACATCGTGAATGCTATGTCCAGTTCTGGTCTCCCCAGTTTAAGAAGGATGTTGAACTGCTTGAGAGGGTCCAGAGAAGGGCGACAAGGATGGTGAAAGGACTGGGCACCAGGCTCTATAAGGAGCAGTTGCAGGAGCTGGGGTTGTTCAGTTTCATGCCTAAAGGTTTTAACAAGGAAAAAAAACCACAAGATAAACCTCATTTTAGCCTTTTTCCACTTCTGAAGAGGGCATTTTAACTTAACAAATGTTAGTTATATAATAACATCAGTTATACTACCAACTGTGAGTTTTGTAGTGTTGTATATAAAAATCTTGGAATTGATAATTTATTCTTCTCAGTTACTTAAACAGTTGATGCTTATCTGATTAAGCTGAAATATTAAAGATTAAAATATTTTGTTGCCTCTTTTTGTCCCCTTCTTTATGGACTCACTTGAAGTATTCAAGAGATTAGCAGGGCATAATTTTTTACGTCGCAGAAATATCCTGGTTTGACCTTATTCAGAGATTATGATGTCCTCCTACTACTCAGCTCAGTCCATAAAATTCCCCTTGCAAGTTTTGCATGCTTTATCATCAGACTTACTGACTCTATTACAGTAAGAACTCCTCAAGGTAAAAGATTTCTCCTTGTCTTAATTTTTTTAACCATATGACTTTTTTTTTCTAGGTAAAAACATGATCCTTCTAGAAAAGTCTGATTATGTAGCCATAACAGTTTCTTTTGTTCTTCAACCTTCTTCAACTATAGTTCCTATAAAATTTTAATGCTTTCTCCCTGATGATAAGCTCAATTAATTAATGAAAATGTGTATCTTAGTATCTTATGAATTACTGTCAAGCTAATGTAAAATTGATGGTCTTGTAAGCTTTTTGCAAGGATGAAATCAGAATAAACCCTTAGAAATAATTTATTTTGCAAATATTTATTCCAAAGCTATCTGAGTTGTGGTTTATAGTAAAACTGACAGAAGGAAAAAATCAACTTGTTTATCCCAATTCGTTGTTCTTGCTGTAGCTGTTACAGATTGATGTGGCTATTTATTGGAATTTGTTCCTGAGTGGAAAATATCATCCTTCAATGTGTTTAACTTCCTCCTTTGCCATCCATTCTGTCATCCATTCTCATGCAGTTTGCTGGGATGTACAGCTGTAACATGGGATGTCATAGAATCTGTGTGTGTGTGTGTGTTTGGTGACAAAATGTCATGACAATGCAGTGCATCCAAATGCATTTTAACGTGGAAGCTGAAAAATGCAGTGAAAAAGAGGACAGAGGAAATGTGATACTATACTTCAACTTTAAATAATGTTGGGCTTTTTTTTTTTCCCCCCAGTTTTTCCTTTCTCTGTGTGAAGTCTTAGAGTCTTAAGAAATAGATCTGATTCTAGTAGCTCTTGTTTCTCAGTTTTGACAAAGCATATGAAAACTCTTTATTTTTTCTTGTTCCAAAAATTTAGAAATCTGTAGCCACATCAGATTTTGTTCATGCTCGTTTGAACAAAAATACAAATATAAAATGAGGCTTTGAGAGCAAATCTACAATTCTGTACTTTTTCTGTATTTTCTTATATGCTGTCTTGCGACTTTAATCTCTTTAGTATATTTATTCTGCTCTTGTTTTTAAGTTTTTCTTTTAATTCTATCCCCATGATGCCCTGTTCTACTCTCCAGTTTCTTAATATGACTCTTCCCAATTTTGAATGCTTCGTTTGCTAATTGAAGTACACCTTCTCTGTGATCATAAATGAAATATTTGCTTCCCTCTGTTTTCCTTTAGGGTTCCTAGTGACCATTTCCTTTGTCTCCTCTTTAAGCCATCTGAGCAGAGTTCACTTACTGTTTTCTTTCTCAAGGATGAATTTTCAATTTGTGCCTTCTGTATGCCATCACACACTGAAAAATCTAACTAGTTGCTTTGCCATCAGTCCGAAGGGTGACTTACAGCACTCAAATCAGTTGGAGAAGCAGTTTGTCTCTTATGTGAAGAATGAAACAAATACTGGCTTTACCTCCCAGGATTTCCTTGCAGCATAATCCAACATATACAACTCTGATCTACTGATCACTTGATTGTAGAAACTACAGAAGTTCTTGGCCTGTATCAAAGGACAGGTTGACGGTCTTATTCAAATATGGAATGTATATAAAGTACAGCAGGGAAAAAAAAAAGAAGTAGAATATTAGTCAAGATGGGCTTTAAAAATTGAGTGAAGATAGCAGCTGAAATGATAGCTTATGCAGCAGGCACCACTGCTCTAAAAAGTGCAGCCTTCTTGAATAATGAGTCAACAACAGAAGGTAAGTGTTAGGTTTTGGGTAGATCCTAAAACATATACAAATAAGGTGATATTTAAGGGTCTTTCACGTAGCTCTGCGTAAAAGTTCAAATCTCTGTTCTAAAATCATGCTAACAGCTGCTTTTCAACCATGAACTGAAGTAAAATGGTCATTTGGTATAAAGGACTGGAGACAAAGCCACTTTGACATTTGATGAAATAATTTATCCCAGGCTTGATGTAAACAAAGACACAAATGAGATCATAAGGGCAAGTGAGAACCTTGAACTGAAGCTTCCCTGATTTTTTCCTTAAATTACTGGACATTGAAAATATTTTGTGATAGAACAGACTTCACTCATACTTGCTACAACTTGGAGGAAAAATGCCAAGGATACGTGTGAACTTCGTCAGGCTATTGATGAGCTATCATACATTTTAATGACTTTTAAAAAAAAGGCCAGTAACCAACATGGGGAAGAAAAGCCATTAATAATTCTAACAAGCCACCTAAAAGTTACCTTATGGAAATATGTAAAAATCAGAATAGATGAGATTAAGATCTGTATAGACATGTACTGATTAATAGCACAAAAAAAAATCAAGTTGAAATTCTATCTTTCTCATTTTTAAAATGCCCTTATTATTAATGACATTTATTTTTCTATTCTTTCCCTTTATCATAAGAGAACACTGATATATTCATTCTGCCTCTCTATTTATGATTCCATTTTTGGAACATTCATATCTTTCTCCAGTGCTAGTTCTCAAATAACTTCTGTTTAGTAATGTGGAAAAGTTTCCATTTGCCCTTCACAACTCAGTGAGCTGTAAACACTGAAGTAATTGAACCACCCACATCCTGGTCTGCAGGTGATATGAGTGATGTATTTTATTAGGATTTAATTAAATTGCAAATGTTATGCTAAACTGAGAAATTGCTGGCAAAAATTGAATAACTGGATTAAATTACACTCTTGTTTAAAATCAATAAATAACAAGATTGTTGAATAATCTGGAGAAAATATATTCTTCAACTCTCTTGAAGCAATTAACCTATGCTCTGCTGCTTTAAAAAGATATCCCTCAGCAAACATACTGAAATTTGAGGCTGTTGCTACATTAATTTCACACCTTCCTTGTTTAGGTTAATGGCTTCTGATTATAACAATGAAGGTTAAATGGATCTCGTTCAATCTGCAGTAGTAAAGAGATGATATACACTTGAAACAATTGCAACTTACTAAAATTAAATTTTATATTTGTTCATTGAGGTCTGGGGAAGGGTTTAATGGTTTCCGTTTATGAAAACTTGATTCTGTTTCAGTTTGGAGAATATTAGATGATTTGACTTATTTCCATTTGCTTTTTGGAGTATGTGCCTCAGGAAGTCTAATTATGCAAAAGCCATTTGATATGATTTTGTTCAGAACTATTTCCAGTTAAAATTTATAACTATCAGTAGAACATGCTGGCTACTGCATAGAATGCTACAGCCAGCTGGAAAGAGAAAGAGTATTTTGATGGGAAATGGGAGGCAGAAGGGCTTCAACATCACGTTTTTCATTTGAGGGATAAAACAAAAAAATGTGGAAAAATGCAAATTTTCCAGTTGCCAAATAATGGGGAGTTAAGGCCTGGGAGGGGAATTATCTCCAAAAATTATTTTTATTTTCTAGGATTGCAAACAAACCCCAAAATACACAAACAAAAAATACGTTCCTTTCTAAGTGGAGCAGGGGGAAATCAAACGGCTACTGCAACTGCCTTTATTGGGTTCTTCTTTGGTTTCTATAGATAGCATTTCCCTAATATCAAGTTAAACATCTGAAAACTATTTCTTTTACATTAGACTGATGCCCCACTGCACGTTTAAGTCAAAGGAGAGATACTTGTCAGTTTATAGATCCTGAACTGGATTTGAAATGAAGGGGCAAGTAACTCTCCAAACCCATTAATTCTGCTTTGATTAGTGAATTCTACTTATTTTTTTTTTCTTTGTGTGTTTGTTGTTTTCATTTTTTTTCAATTTGTTAATTAATAACTAGATAAGCTAGCTTCACAAAGATTGTTGAAAAGCCTTTGGAGAGTAGTAATTGTCAAGCTGCATTGTCTTATTGCAATGAAGGCAATGGCAAATCAAAATATACTTCTTGTTTTCTGAATAAATTTCTATAGGATTAAATGTGTCATACTTCTGTGAGCAGTTCTTACAGCAGCTATTGTTAACTGTACATATTAGTTGCTACTTAAGTCGACTCACTAGTTTGCAAGTCTGTGTAAAATTCCTGCACTTATTACTTTAAATGCCAAGTTCTTAACTAACATTTTAATGGTTACTGTAGTACTGAAAAAGCTCATCTCAGTGTAAAGAATCTGTCTAGCAATCGTCATAATTCTGGAAGTCACATGTATAGCTGATTTGGTGGTCATTTGTTCACATCCTCAAAGATGAATTAAGCCAGAAAATACCATGAAGCAATCCATAAGCATTTTGAAACTAAATTTGTATTTAAGTTCAGAGGGCAATATTTGCTTAGTTAGCTAACACCTTTTTCTGTAAGCTTATTCCCATTTTTGAAGTAACTTTAAGACTCAAAAGGAAAAGTCTTACACAGTTGGCCCTCTTCCACTTCGTCCCCCCCCATATTGCGGCTTCACATCTTGGTGGCGTGATTTTTTGCAACTGCACATGCGCGACCTGGCGAGCATGAATATTCAATTAGGCAGTCATGAATATGCAAATCCACCCCCCAGCGCGGCAGTGGCTCCACTGCTTCCCCCCACCCCCGGAATGGCCGCAGCAGCAACTGATACACAACAATGCAGTGCCAAAACAGCGCCGAGGGGCCATGTGAAGGTATGGGGGAAATTTGCATATTAATGAGCTGCCATTCTATGCGGAAGGAGGGCTTTGCGTATACGGGGCAAGACCTGTGGTACCATGGTATAGGAGACCCGACTGTAGTAGTCAAACTTTTCAAGGAATTATCATTGTTTATGAGTTACTAAAAATTAGTTACCACAATTCTAGGCTAGTAATAAGTAGGAGTTTGTGCATTCAAACAGACAGGGAACTCTGAAAATTAAAACTTCATTTTAATTACTCTGTGATAGAATGAGAAATAGTAACTGAGTTACAATCAACTATTTATTCTTTGAACTGTTTCTTACTGTTCTAAACTTACTTAAAATCAGCTTTTTTGAAACCTGATAACAGGACATGAGCAAAATACAGGAGCGAAGGACAACTGGGGAAGTGCAGTGGATGAAGTGCAGTTATAATTTTTGTGAATGAAAGGAAAAGTTTCCTTGAAAGGGGATGCAACTATGGGTGGCAAATCCTGATGAACTTTAAAGAAAGTGTTGTAAGTCTTCAAGGCTAGATTGACAGTGTAAGACATATTTTAAGTTTTAGATCTTTCAGTTTTGGAGTAGGAATAAACGACTAGGGGAAAACTTTGGGAAATAGATAACTTTCTATCAGTATATGCCTTTTCAATGCTTTCAGTGAAAAGAGACAAGTAGCTATTTCAGTCATATCTGCTATTTCATCTGCTGCAACAGGAACAGAACTACAGCTAGCATTCTTTTGATTTTTAAATAAAATATTGCATCTAGTTTAAACATTGCATCTAGCATAAGTGCTTACCTTCAGGTGTGTAATGCTATAGGAAAGTGGTATCTTTGATTATCTTTAAAGGTTATCGTAAGTGCTGTGTTGACATTTCAGTGACCATAATTTATAAATTTCTCTCTGTGGAAACATATTCCTCTCCTAACATGATCATCATTCTTCACATGCCTTTTATTGAGTGTAACAAGGCTCTTAGAAACATGTAATTAGATACAGTCAATAAGCTCTTCTTGACGGTTTGCTATTATGCATTGACGGAATGCTTGCTACTTTATTTAGCTGGTCTCTATGTGTAAGTATCACACATAGGCTATGTATTTCTCTTACTTGGAAAACATAGAACTTGCATTGAGCCAGATGGTAAATTGGCAACTTGATGCACACATAGAGAGGACTTGAGGGCAGAAATGGTTTCTTCATCACATAGTTCATTGATTTGCTGTTTAATATAGGAGATGAAACTGGTGGGTCTAAGTCAGTTCTAAGAAGAAAAGAACCTGGATTGCATTTCATAATTTTATTCTCTGAACTGCTCTAGAGATAACAATATGTTGTACCTTACATCTAAGCTGCTTGAAAAAAATTATTGCTAATGTCATTAATAAGTGACAGAAAGTGAAATGCATAAACCTACAAATACAAAGCAAAGGGGATTATCCTCTGCTTTTGTTAACCATTACTACAGTGATTCCCCCATTACTCGCAGGCTGTTGGGTCTGGTCCTCCTCACACAAGTCGTGGAATCCGCAAAGATAGCGACCGCACTACGTAGTCAAGTACGCCATGACCGTAGCCACGCCCCCTCCCCTAATAAGGTCTAGAGAATGTTTCTGAGAGTGGGGCTTGTTTGAGATGTCTGGCTGTGCTCGCTGTGTGAGCACGGGGGCCCAGGCCCAGCACCGTGCCAGCTTGGGGGGGGGGGGAGCCAGGGACGACTGTGCTCACTGCGCCAGCGGCAAGGGGGACCGGGGACGGGGCCAGCTGTGCTCACCAGTGGAGGGGGACTGGGGCCGGGGCCGGCTGTGCTCGCCGTGCCAGCGGGGGCTGGGAAGGGGGCGCGAAGGTGAGCGGCAGGGTCAGGGGCCGAGCAGACTGGGGTTGCAGTAGGTTCTGCACACGCGCCAGGTCCCACAGCTCGATGGAAAATCAATAGCGAGTATGGGATCTCTCAAATTACGGATCACGACTATGCGGAGGATCACTGTGTTTAAAGATAGTAACATACTCTGAATGTGATTAGTTGCCTCCCTTGCTGTTTTACAGCTGTAATATAAATCATCCAAGAAACAAAACATCCAGCTCCAAATACCTGTGTTAAAAAACCCGCAAACAGCAACAAAAAATAGTGGGATAAATAACTAAAGAAAATAACTACAGAAGTTCTTCTGTCACAGTCTTCTTTTGTGGCTTAGCCTTTTGCTTTTGTCAGTAACTGAGGTTTTTTACCCTCAATGAAGTACTGTACTATATATTCCCATTCTGATGTTTTTCCAAAACATAGATCAATAAGATCTGCTGAGGATTATTGAGCCTCCATCTGTTCCCACCACAAATAGGAAACACTATGGATGATAGTGAGCAGATGTATCCCTCCTATTACTGTGGTGCTCCAAACTACTGTAATAGTGGATTGAAAAGGCAAAACCATTTTAGTTCTATACAACTTTCTCCTGTCTTTGCCAGACTATGTATTTGTCTGACAGTCAGGCATCTCAAAATAATTTTCAGATTGTTTTGCCTTTTTTTTTTTTAAATTAGCATTGTTCTCGGTCCAGACAGAATGCAGTTTCACATCCAGTCTAGAATGATGTATAATATTTTAACTTAATGTCTATGAACTTATGCTCACACTTTTTTCTTCCTGGCCTAATAAATTTTGAGAGGCATTTAGTACCCTGGAATTTTAAGTGCAGAAAGGAAGACATACACCAACCAGGCATCCTAAAAATTTGCATGTCAATGTGATGAGTTGCCCTGAAAATGATCCTTACTTTTCCTTGAGTACAGGTTGGGTTTGAGAGCAGGTCTCTTCCCTGAGGTGACTGTCCTAAGCTGCAGCAATGGAGAGAGAAGAGGGACAGGGTCCAGCCTAGGTTCAAAAATGTAGTACCCCCAATCTCTATGAGAATATTTTATTTTGAAAAAGTTGAAAAGCAGCATTAGGCAGTTTAATTGCATGAAGTTGTGTTTATTATTTTTATTTAGTTTTACATTTACTACTCCTCAAATTAACTGAGGTTAATTTGTCTGAAGTCCTTTCTGACACAACCAATGTAGCTGCTACTCAGAGTGCCTGAGGTGAAGGATCAGCAGATCTTTGAAGGACTAGTGTTCCTGCTGAATTTGGAAGACTGATGGACATAACTTCTGCTCTGTTTTATCTGTGACTGGGGCTGTGACTGTTGGGTAATTGGCCTGTTTCATACAGGAATCAAAGCCTGTGACAGCTCATTCTGATTTATGACACTCTGCTCATCATATTGGAGGTTGAGTGGTGAGCTCAAAGTGGCAGAAGTCTAATGAATGTACTTGGACAGCGAGGGAGATGGAGAACCTCTCTTGTGAGAGGAAACTAGCACAGCAAAACAAAAAACAGAAGTGAGAGATGAGGAAGAGACAGAAAAAAAAAGTTTGTATGGTAAAGATTACATTGACACAGCTTATGCTGTGAGCCAGCTTATGCTGAAAGTGATGTAGTTCTAAGACACTTTTCCAATAGGAGTAGGAAAGCAAATCCCAAAGTTTTAAGGGGGAGTTTGTTCAATTCATTAGAAGGATTGTTGAATGTGCAGTGACAATGAGTTATGCTTACCTTTAATGCTGCATTTCTGTGAACGTTAAAGACAGTAATTTTGTTACTAGCTTTGAATCTTCTGCTGCTGGGGGATTTACAGTATAAAAGCTGTATTTAGCTCCATGAGCAATCCTCCCTGATGGAGAATCTCACTCGGATGATCTCTTAATTTTGCCTTGATCTTAGAAGAAGTGGCTTGTCAAACATTTGGAACTGTTCCAAATTTTATAGCTCATCTACATTAGGCATGCCCTTCTCTTTTCTCTAGTTTTTTCCAGGTGAAGGGGATATACAGTAATATGGAATGATTTTATTTTAGATAAAAGTTGATCTTTAGTGTTTTTCTGCCTAAGTACAAATGTGGTAATGGAACAAAAGAACTTTCTGGTGTCCAATAACTTAACTATTTGTGCATAAAATACTGTTGATTTCAAAGGAAGCTAATCTAACAGTGATGTAAAGAAAGAATTGTATCACAGGAAGAGTTGTCAGCCATGATTCTCATGGTGCCAGATGTTATTTCCTTGAGGCTATGGGAAGGATGGTACTTGTGGTTTAAAAATTTGTTGCTAGATCATATTCAATAGCTTCAGTGCTGCTCCAGCAGCCTACATGTGGTGTTATGAGACCACCCAGGCTTCTCTTATGGCTGTAAACTTTTCTCTGAACACTGTTAGAGTAAAGGGATGTTGCTTGAAGAGTGGGATTCAATCAAATATTAATAGACTTCACACTCAGCATGATGATTTCATTAATTTTATCTCTTCTGGAAAAAAATCTGAATTTTAGGACATACTGGTTTGAAAAAAAATTACTGCTATGATAGTTTCCAAGCCTTAAGTTCAAATTTTTATAAAAATGGCTAGTAACAGATTTCAGTCTGTAATGTGTCACTTCCTGATTCAACACTTAAATGAAACCTCAGCTTAATCTAAAACAAATTGATAAAGAAATTGGAGACATTTTATATATTGAAAAGCTAAGATTGTATTTGAAATTTGTTTTTCAGTGTATAATGGGGTTTGAGCCATTTGGGACCAACTTTTCCTGTATGATGTGTTTCTTACTAGTATTTCATTACCATACAGTTAATTCAGCACTTGAAATAAATGATGAAGCTGTGCTCTTTCTCCAATCTTGTAAATGATCAATATTTCCTGGAATTATGGGGAGGCTCATCCCAGTAGAGCTAGAAACAGTATTTTGCAAATAATAAAGAACTACTGTGGATCTGAATGAAAGCATACTGGAGTATGTTCTGAAACAGTGACTGCAAAATTTTACTCTTCATATGGAGTAAGAAAATGTCTATTTTCAGTTTCTGTATAAGAAGACAAGTAAGGAATGCAGTTACTTGGTACTGCTATTTAAAAACCCTAAAGCCAATGCAAGATTATATGAATTTTTATATAAATGTATTTATCTCGCAACATTTTCAATTTTATTCTTAAATTGGAATCTAGATCAATTGTATTACAATTTTGTAATGTTAAATGTAAAATGATTTTACTTCTTTCTTTAGTCTTAATTGCAGTCTTGCATCTTCTATCTTGCAGTCTTAAGGGAAAAAAACCTGCTTACACTCTATTTAGGTGTCACATTATATGAGTAATGCTTACATGTAAATGGTCTTTTGGAATCCATAAATTTGATCCTTTTATGATGTTATTTATTGCTTCTAAAGCTATGACCACCTGAGCCACTTAGAAAAGCAAATAATACTTTTGAACTGGAGTCTGTATTCCATACTTGTCTCTGGTTTGCTAGGTATTCATCGGAAAAGACCAAAATAAGGAAAAGACTGAGCCACAGTCTTTCTGGGTCTTGGATAACATGGTGAAAATAAATGAATTTACAGACATCAGTAAAGGAGTTGATTTCACTTATTCTGTTCATTAGTTTTCTTATTCTTATGGTATTAGCAATGGACTAAGAAGTAAAAGAGCAGAACAGCAATACTAAGATGTTTGAAGTACTTTTTTTTTCCCCCCACTGGACAATCTTGTCAGAAACCCTTGTGTATTCTAAAAGTCAACCTGGTTATTTCTCTGAAGACATTTTTGGAGGACTGTAATACAGACCAAGTTATTGTGCACTGTACTCTTTTTGTTAGTAGTAGTAAAAACAAGTCCTTCTGCATCACTGATTAGAAATGTGCATGTCTTCTGGCACATCCTACAATTAACAGATGAGCAACGTAGGGTTAAGCAGGCTTTGTGAAAATAATGTGGAAATTTGTATGTTAAAAAAAAAAACAACAAACAAAAAACTGGAATTGGAAGCTACTGGTCCATAACCAGAGGTCTTCAACATTATCTTCTTGAGATTCTGAGGAGAGTCAACAAACTGAAAACAAAAGTGGGCAGAAAAAAATGCTATTGAAGAAAAGCAGATTGTTCTGTTAAAAATTGATAGGCATACACTCCTTTAGTGTTTCTTGTGGGCAGAAAAGGGACTAAGATGAGGAAAATAACTGTGTAAGAAATACTTATTTTTCTTAAACTAGAGCAGCAATAAGCAGCAATCTGAGGTACCAACAGAACCTCTGAATTTAGTGAATAGGAGAGCTATTTTCCCCATTGGTTGGCAAGTATTGTTCAAAACATGTTAGAACAACAAAATTACGTTTAGGTAATTTGCTTCTAACAATTGCAAAATCCATGTTTTGCCATACCTTTAGATTTCTAACATTGATGTAAGTGCTTTTTATCAACTTTTGTAATTAATGTAATTAGCTAGCATCCTTTCTAGCATTTAAAAATACAGTATATAAATGTCTTGTCTCATTAATATGAGCTTTTGATTTCAGTTTTGATCAACACTCTTGTTAATATCTTGAGGTTTGTCACAATCTTAATTTAGCAGCAAATTATTTCATCTTGCTACTTTCTGGAATGAGAATTATTCTGATTGTCCATCTAGAACACCTATAAGTACTTTACCAATAAGGAAACATTAGATTCAGCTACTCTGTTATACTCCTGTAATCTAGATGATCTCTAAAGATGATTGTAAAATATGTAAATAAGACAGCTGTAACAAAAACGAAGCAGTGATTGTGAAGTTCTTTGAAATTTAATTGTTCTTTCTAACAAAAAGTGCGTCTTTGACTGTGACCTGTCATCTGCACAAATGCAGTTTAGGATCACATCTTGGAAACTTTTGAAGGCCATGCTTTGAAATTGTTTTTGAAATCAACAGCACTGGAAACTGCTGTTAATTCTGTAGTAGAAGCTGACACTGTGACCTGACCATTACACCTTGGTGTTACCTATGGTCTCTCTGAAGAGAGAAAGCAAGTGTCTCTTCAGCTGGATTGCAGATGTTTCTCACAGCCCCACTGCCTTCACACTACACATGGCCTTGGGAGATCTTTTGCAGACTAAAGGCTTTTGGAGAAGGACTGTGCAGAGACCGTACTCAACAACCCTTCCTTCTTTTGGGTAATATAGGATGTATTTTGAAATATGTCAGCATGCATTCCTGCAGGCTGAGTAATGCAGCCATTAGTGTGCTATGGTTTGACTGAGTGTGAATTAAGAGCTGTGTTTGACACCGAGAACAGGCAGAAGCAGCTTTGCCTGTTCAGGAGAGCAGAAATAGTGGACTGTGGATGGCAGAGAATACCTGTGAACTGAAGAGAGGAAAGGATGGTGTTGTCAGATAGACATCATTCATAATGAAGTGCATTTGACATGAAGTTGTTTGAGTTTTCCTTGGGAAATTCATTGTGTTTGAATACCTATAGCATCTCCTGATCTCCTGATCTCCTGAGGGTATTAGTGAGTGCAAGTGTAAATTTTTTATGGTCTAAAATGATAGTATAAAGAGATTTGATGTACGATTAATGCTCCAATGTCTCACTTCTGTACCTTAACAGCAAGAAACTGCTTGGGTGCTTCCTTTTCCCTTCATGTTTTCAGGGCATGTATCCTCCCTCTATCTCATATTTCTTACAGAAAAGTTCACTTAACTGTTCTGTCAATGTAGTAAGTGTTGCCTCTGTATGACTTTCCATTAGCAGACTTAAGTCTTTTCGTCTTCATCATTCTCTGGTTTTGCAGACATGAGCTGATGGGCTTGCCAGAAAGTGCACTCCTTTATTTTTTTGTCCCCTAAAAAAAGAAGAGGGGATGGGGTAAAGCATTTTTGGCAGTATGAAGAAGAAAAGGAAGGTCATACAAGCACGAGGGATCAAAAGGGTTTGCTTCAAAGGAAATAGGAGCAGAAATGGGTACAACTGTAATGCAGCTCAAGCAAGGTGCCCAAAACCGAGCCTGAGATGAACTGCTATATTAGTGCATTTATCAATGTAATAAATAAAATGGAATTTGGGGCAATTTTGGTTCAGTTTTGCTTTTCAGGCTCTGAGAGCTGATTTAGACTGTCATAGAATCTTGAACAAGAGAAATAAGGAAACAACAGATTTGGGTTAATTCTCGTGTTAATTTCTTTCCTGCATAGTCTGTGTTGTCAGATAAATATTATAACCTATGCCATGCCCAGATTTATTCAGACAAAATCCTTTCTAGCAAGGTCTATTCTTTTGGGTCAGTCTTTCTTACTGGTATTGAAACATGTAGGTAGAGAAATACATTGAATGCTTGATTTACTTTTATTTTTAAAAATTAACCTTATGAATACTTTAATGATGAATAAAGATGAATAATCTGTGAATACTTATGAAGAAAAGAAGATGCTAATAATTTAGATGGTTTCCCTTTTTGAAAGCATCTCCAACTGAGAGATTTCCTGGCAAACCAAAAGAGCAATATGAGTATTTTTTTTCTTATTTACTTAAAGCAGAAAGTCTTGATTAGTCAGCTAAATACTGCTTGCTTTGATCTAATGAGCAGGATCCTGAAAATATTTCATTACTTTGGAAATCCATTAAGTTACTAGGAATGGGAAGGAAAAAAAAAGTAATTAAAGCCCAAGAATGGAAAGCAGTTGTGGCCTCTACTTAAAGGTTTTCTGTTGTTTCATTTTATGAGCTAAATATTTCTGAGACTGTGATTGGACTTTTGGCCTCTGTCTCACAATGGCTGAGACTTCAGGGTAATTTTCTCTTTTACAATGTGCTTCAGAGGTCTCACAGTTACTGTGTGCGTGGTCAGATTCCATTTTTCTGTATGTATGAAGTTATGCCAGTACAAGCATATTGTGTTTCCCTTTCCTCAGGGAAATATAACAATTATTTACCTAATCTTTGAGATTAAGACAGAATAAGTTGAAAACTACACCAACAACCTTTTTTGTTCATTAATTAGTTAATAGATGCTTTTTAACAACTGCAACATGCAGTGCTTTATCATGATTTTCAGCTAGACTGTTCAACTATTGTGATACCCAGTAAAAGTAAATTCTGTTGATCGACTTTTTCCAAAGTTTTGTATCTGCAGAATACTGTGTTGCTGTGACCTCTGCATCATTTTTTAATAAATCTCTTGAACAGTAAAGCTGGCATGAAATGGTTCAGGCAGAAGATTTACAATATGAGTCTTACTCATGGCTGTTGTAGCTATAAACTGTAGTGTTTGAAAAAAAAATGTATACAAAATTATCAGAACAAAATGTGCAGTAATTGACCAGAAGTAGACATTTAGTCCTAAGGATAGAATTGCTATGTATTTGCCAACATTTCCCCCAATTGCACTGTAATATATTTGATGTGTACATATGAGTGTGTAAAAGCAAGGTGCACTTTTTTTTCTGACACCCCAGTAGGAATTGTTTCCTTTTGCCTGTTAACACACAGGGGTACAAATAATAAGGTATCATTTATTATAGTCGGCTGTGTAAGCATACTTCCGAGATCTGATCAAAATCCACTTTATTTTTTGTTTCTCACTGTATCTTCCTGTGGCTCTGCAATGACAAATTTGTAAGACCGAAGAGATAAGCTGACTTCTCTAAGATCATAATTTTGATCTGTAGGAGAATGATAACAAACAAAATAATTCAAAATTTTTGATACTGTAATCAAACTAGATGTCAGAAAGTTGCCTTTTTCCATAAAACAGCACAGCTTCAATACACAGCAAACTAGGGCCGAAATTGAAATGTTTCACTCAGAGAGGGAGAAATCCTGGAGCACAAATATAGAACAGAGCCCAAGTCTTTGAGCACAGTATAAATAGTCCTCTCATTAGGCAACCAAAGCTGACTTTTCTTCATTATTATTCTCTCCTAAGATCAGGCATTTTTAACGCCTAAAAATGGAGTAGTGAATTGTGGTGAATGGGGTTACACCTTACTAGTGATTGGACACCATTGGTGGGACTCGGGCGTGGTCCTAGGGCCAGTTCTGTGATACACCTATCGATGATCAGAGTTCACAGAATCAATAAGGTTGGAAAAGACCTTAGAGATCATCGAGTTCAGTGCACCATTATCAAACGTGCTTGATACTTAACTGGGAGGTGCCATTAACTCTCTTGGGGAATGAGAGGTGCTGCAGAACAGTCTAGACAGATGGAAGCATTGGGCAATCATCACTGGCATGAAATTTAACAAGTCCAAGTCCCGGATTCTGGACCTGGAATGAAAGAATACTGGGCACAAGTATAAATGGGGATGGGAATGGCTGAAGAGCAGCCCTGCAGAAGGGGAGTGCAGGTTGACAGCAGCTCAGTGTGAGCTGCAATGTGTCCTGACAGCCTGAAGGGCAAATCCCATCCTGGGTTGCATCAAATGTGGCAGAAATAGCCAGTTAAGAGGTGATTATCCTGCCATATTCAGTGCTTGTGTGGCCTCATGTGGACTGCTGTGTGCAGTTCTGGCCCCCACAATTTAAGGAGGTTGTTCAGGTACTGGAATGTGTCCAGAGGAGAGCAGCAAAGCTGGCATAAGGGGCTCTAAGGCATGTTCTTCGAATTGCAACTGAGGACTTAAGGCACGTCTGCTATGCAGAAACGGGAACTAAGGAGCAATGTTAGGTTAACGTAAGAAAAGCAGTTCTAATAATTAGTAATGCACATTATGCCACCTGGTCAGTGGAAGGTTTCCCTACTCATGGCAGGGGTTAGAACTAGATGATCTTCCAAGACAAACTATTCTGTGATTCCAAGACATTGTTGTTCTCTGTATTTGTTGAAGAGTCCCAGTGGAGTCCCACAGGGGTCAGTCCTGGGCCCAGTACTGTTCAACATCTTTATCGATGACATGGATGAGGGAATTGAATCCATCATCAGCA